>CAUYUJ010004767.1:52500-66983 GCA_963575745.1 Prorocentrum cordatum | reverse complement strand
AGGACCAGTGGGGGCCTTGGAGCTTGGGGGACCTGTAGGGCCTGCCGGACCCGTGAGACCTGTGGGGCCCGTGGGACTTGTGCGGCCCATGGGGTGTGTTGGACCTGTGGGGCCTGCGGGTCCTTCGGGACTTGCGAGCCTTGTACGTCGTGTGGGACCTGTGGGACCTACGGTGCTTGCAGGACATGTGGGGCCCGTGGGACGTGGGACTAGTGGGGCCTGTGTCACCTGTGGGTTTTGTGGGACGTGTGGGGCCCGTGGGACCTGTGAGACCTGTGAGACTTGTGAGACCTGTGAGACCTCGGACTTGTGCGACCTGTGGGGCCTTTGGGGCCGGTGGGTCCTGTGGAACCTGGGACCTGTGGGAACTGTGGGGCTTGTGAGCCTCCCGCTCCAGACTTCCTCGACCTTCCTCGATATTCAGTTTGCCAATTGTGAGAAACCTGGTAGTGTTGGTACAGGTCTCCCGATGGCCGCCTCGGATTGGTAACAAGAAGCGCGGGCCCCATGGGGAAATGTCTCCCGCTTGAGTCTACCTCGAGATTTAGGTTGCCAAGTCTGAGAAAGCGTGTTCTTTACATGTATCCCACTGGCCGCCTCGGATTGATAACATGAAGTGCGGGCCCCATAGGGAGGGGGCTCCCGCTCGAGACTTCCCCGAGATTCACTCACAGACCAGGCTCCCTCTCGAGACTTGCTCAAGATGAATGTTTGAGTGAGTGTGTGAGTGTGTGCGGTGAGGATGATTATGATGATGACGGTCGATGATCATGATGTGATGGTGATGATGTTGCAGATAATGATGATGTTGATGGTTTTGGTTATTCAGAGAAACGCCTTGGGTTTTTTGAATACACCGTTTTGCATTTTGGGCCATACAAGCTAAAAACGCTGTAAACAAAACCGTTGTTTTAGCATGCTAGACCCGTCGCTGCTGTTGATCATCATTTCTTTAGCTTTTTCTGCTTCCTGGTCGAAGTCTGTTCCTTGTCTTCCCTGCTGTCTCCAGTCTCATTCTTCCTTTCTGCCGCCCTTCTCCCTCACAGGGCTTTAACACAAATTTCTAACACTGATCTAACACCGGCCCGAAGCGGGCCCAGAGGCCCGATGGCCTCAAGAGGGGCAAGCGGCCATCGGGCCTGGAGGCCCGACGCCCCAGGAGGGGCTTCGAGGGCGGCGAGCAGTCGGACAGAGAGCCGGAGGGCTGAGAAATTGCAAGGAGAAGGAATTGAGGACGTCGTAGACGGCAATGTTACACAATGCAACCAACTCATCTGAAAACGCTGAACAAACGCATCCGTTCACGGAAACAGGATATGTTTTTTTGTGCGTTGTTTTGCTTTCAATCAATGATTCCCAACACGCCGAGTTTCACATTCAAAAAACGCCCTGGGCTGATTCAAAAAGAACCAAGCTGATGATGCTGATGATGATCATGATGATTATGCTGCTGCTGATGATGAGGACGATAATGATATGAGGAGGAGGATGACGATTCTGATAAAGATGATGAAGGGAATGATGATGATGATGATGATGATGATGATGATGATGATGACGATGATGATGATGATGATGATGATGATGACGATGATGATGATTGTGATGATGATGATCATGATGATGACGATGATGATAATGATGCTGGTGATGACGATGATGACGATGATCGATGGTCGATGACCGATGGTCAATGGTCAATGATGGATAACGATCGGTCATCGATGACGACGTGAAGGTGTGAGAAGAGGGTGTGAGGTTAGGACTGCGCGGGGTGTCCAGCGACAACAAGATCCCCACCTTGGGCGTGGGAATATATCGGCTCTGGGGACGCCGAAGCACGGCACCCATGGAAGCCGAGAGCGAGGCAGGGCCGCGCCCTGACGCTCTCGGCGCGCCCGGCGGCCCGTAGGGTCGTGGTCATGATGATGACGATGATGATGCTGCTGATGATGATGACAATGATGATGATGCTGATGATGATGCTGATGATGATGACAATGATGATGCTGATGATGATGATGATGACAATGCTGATGCTGATGATGATGCTGATGCTGATGCTGATGCTGATGATGATGATAATGATGATGATGATGATGATAATGATGATGATGCTGATGATGATAGTCTTCTTCCGGCCGTGGCGTCAGGGGGGGGGGGCTACGGGGACTGCCTCCCCAGAGGATCCATCGCCTCCACCTCGGTCGCTCCAGACAAGGCCTTGGGCTCGAGGGTCGAAGGAGCTGCCTTCTCTTTACGCAGGCCCGGCAGAAGACCGGCGGGATGCGGTGGAAGTGAACGGGGGGGGGGCGGCTCCGCCGGCGGCTTTCTGGAACCAGCCATCTGTTAGAGGTTGAGCTTCTTTTTTTGGGAGGAGACAAACTTCAGGAGGGAACGAAACACACACACAAATAAGCGTCGACCCCCAGGAAAATATAGGAACATATGGGAAGTCGGGGGGAAGGCCCAAACCTATAAGATATGGGAAAATATGGGGAATCCTGGGATTTGTGTGTATTTACTTGTGTGTGTCCCTGGGCCCCTTCAAAATCAAGTCCTCGTCCCCGAGGCGGAGCTTTGTCTATAATCGCCGCCTGGTGAGTCAATCCTCGGAGACCTCAGCAGGCGGTGGGCACGGGCATTGTTGCTGTAGGGCCCCAGGGGGCCCAGACATATTCGCATCCACCGCCGCATGGGGTCGTATTTTTATTCCTTGTTTTACCGATCGGCGCGGGCCTTCGCACCCCCCCCTCCCCCCCCTCGTGGAGTAGATCTTGGCTGCTTTTGGCGCCTGTTTCGAGCGAATGGAGTTCCTCCCCCATAGGACGCACGGTCCCAAACAGTCGCACTGAGCAGAGGTCTGGAGCCAGACCCCCCCCCTCCCCCCCTTTCCGCCCAATGTCGAAACGCCGAATAACAAAACCGCTACCATGGGGTCCCAGGACATCGGTTACACAGGCGACGGATCCGGATGAGTTCCAGGATCGCACCGTCCAGAAGAAAGGGACGAGACTTCCAGAGTCGAGGTCTGACCTCCACGCTGGCAGGCTGGCGTCAGGTAACACTGGGCGGGATGAGCCTGCAAGCTTGACCTCCGCGACGCCGGGGCCCCTCGGGGGGCGGGAGAGCCAGGGCCGGCCCTCTTGCGGGGTCCGAGGCCTCGGTGGTTCTCATTGGCACCTCCCTCCCCCCTCCCCCCTCCCTCCTCCCCCCTCCCTCCTCCCTCCCTCTTCCCTCCTCCCGCCCTCCCGCCCTCCCTCCCTCCTCCCTCCTCCGCCGTGGCAAGCATGTCAGGGGCGCCTGGGGCGTGCCACCGTCGCAATGGCAGGCGCGATCCTCTAGCTGGCGCGCTCCGGAGAGGGCCTCGCCTGCGAGGGATCGAGGAGTTGACACCCCAGAGATCCGACGCTCCAGCAAAGATTGGAGCGGCGGGATTTCGGCAGTTTTCGGCCTCCCGCGGCCCTCGCCGGGCCTCGAGAGCGTCAGAAAACGGCTCGGGACGAAAAATTGGCCCTGAGGAAGTGGTCCATACCTCCGGGGCCCACGCATCGGGAAAAATTGAGCAGCCAGATGTCTGGGACCTCTTCCCCGGCGGAGGGCGGTGGAGGGTCGCAGGAAGCCGGCGGAAGTAACACAGTGGCACGTGTCTGCGGCGGGTGGAAGCAAGAAAGCAGTGCCCAAGAGATGGTATGTTTGTTGGGGTAAGGGCTTCCGAAGACCACCATCTAGAGATTCCCCAAACAGTGCTTGCACTTGGGGGTTCTTCCTTGTGTTCTACGGAACTGGGCCTGGGTGCCGGTCTGGCGGCTATGTTGCCGCCGTCGCCGCCCCGTTGCCGCCTCGTCGCCGCCTGTCGTCTGGGCTTGGGCGAGGGTCTGGCGGCTATGTTGCCGCCGTCTCCGCCCAGTCGCCGCCTCGTCGCCACCCGTCGTCTGGGCCTGCATTATTTTCCACTGCTATACCGTGCTTTGCACTGCATTGCTTTGCATTGTCGTGCCGTTTTTGGCGTTGCTCCGCATTGCTTTACATTGCCTTGCAGCGCTTTGCATTGTAATTCATCGCTTCGCATCGCTTTGCATTGCTTGCATTGCAATGCAATCGCACTGCTTTGCAATCGCATTGCATTGCGTACTATTGCAATCGCACTGTTTTGCAATGCCACTATATTGTATTGTTTGGCATTAGGTACTTTGCATTGCGTGGTATTGTTATGCTGTCTGGCTCTGCATTGGGTTGCGCTGCATTTTTGTGCGTTGATTTGTATATTGTCGCGTTGATTAGCGTTACTTTGCATTGCTTTGCGCTGGTTTGCATTGCAACGCATTGCACGCATTGCTTGTTTTGCATTGCCTGGCATTGATTTACAACACATAGCACAAAATAGGATTCACCACCTGTATAACACAACTTAGATTGCGCCACGTCGATTGCACCACATATATTTATTCCGCACCACATATCTTCTCTTCTCTATAACCGTCTTAGGATATTTCTCCCCCACCGGACGTAACGATAACCCTTTTCGTATTGTGTGTTGTGTACGATTTTGCACACTCGTCCATCCGAAATGCGAATTCATTTTACCCCGGGCAATCCCATATCGACCCGCCCCTTCATCCTCTGCAACTAAATTACATAAAATACTATGCGCGCACTGGGTTATCCAACACCCTCAGTTTTCAAAAACCCTTGCAACACATGGGGCGAAGTGCGCTCGCGCGAGTCGTCGCGTGCGCATGCCGCAATCTTTCACAATCCATAGGTTCCATAAGGATTTCTAAATCGAGTGGCCCGAAAACATGTAAAACACCAACGGTTTCGTGGCAGAATTCTTCGAAACAAGCATGCGCTCGTGCCCTTGCGAATTCTTTAGAAAGCCATGGGTTCCCAACAGGTTCATCAAATGCTACCAAACGTGCCTCCCGCGCGCGCATGCCGAAATCGTTCCAACGCTCTTGCGCGCGTGTTTTCGTAAGAGTCACTTGCAACATATGGGACGAAGTGTACGCGCGCGCGTCGCCGTGCGCGCATGACGAATCACTTCAAAGAGCCTTAGGTTTCGCAAGGATTCCAAAATCGAGCTCCCCGAAACACATAACAAAAACACATGGCGTTGCAACATCCGTTTCCCCAAAAAATGTCTACGCGCGCGCTCTTGTGGATTCTTTCAAGAAAACCATCGGTTTTTTCAACGTAGCCATCACATTCGACCACATGGGCCTCTCGTGAACCATGTCGAAATCATTCGAACGCCATTGCGTGCGTGCTGGGGGGGCACGTTCCCTGTCGAATAGTTCCATGCCGGCCACTTTCGCGCGTCGGCAGCGCGCGCATGTCGAATTCCTTCCAGAACCTTCATCACCGACGCGAGGTCACCGTCATCGTCGCTGGCGTGATAAGCATTGGCGCCGTCACTGGCCTTACCGTCGTCGTTGTCACCATCGTCACTAGCATCGCTACTATCATCACCGCGTCTACCGGTGTTGACGTTGCCATGATGCCGCGCCCGCCCAAGTCGCCGACTCACACTGAAGTGCCCGCTGGGAAATGTCCAGCGGTGAGCGCCACCGCGGCAGCAGAGATGCACCAGCCAACACCAAGCAAGCACCCCAACCGTTGCCGCATGGGTTTTGCAATCCAAATTGCGGGTAGGTGGGTGGGATGATTGCGCGGGCAGTGGAGTTGTCAATTTCAAATTCGGCAGGGCGAATTGCACCACATTGGTTGCACCACATAGAGTGGGGGCGCGCATCAAGAAATTGAATGCCTTTCGTCAGGGTGCCCTGGGGTTCTTCGCTCCGCGCGCTGCGCGGTGGCTTCCCGCGGCCGTTGGAGGAGCTGCTGCGTTCAGGGTGTTGTGGGCTCCCCCCTTGCATATCGCGCCTGCGGGTTTCAGGGCTGGGCTTGTTGTGAGGGTTTCTTGCGGCCGCGCCCGCACTGTAGCTTGCACAACATATATTGCACCACGCAGCTTGCACCACATTGATTGCTCGCACAGATCGCATTATAAAATGTATACACACGAAACTGCATTGGCGTTTCGCGCCATGCGCCTTGGTCCTTGCGGTTTTGCATACGTTGGGTGTTCGCGCCATCCCTAGTGGCCTTGGAAATTTGGCCCCTTCCCTGCGGTGGTTTTCGGAAGTCTTCGAAAGTTCGGGACGTCCCTGGCAATTCCCGGGCCTCTGGGGGCTCCCGAAACGCGCCGGGTGGAGGGCGAAGGATAGGAGGGAGGGGATACCGGGGAGCGAGGAGAGGGAAGCGGATGTGGGGGAGGACGAGTGGTGGAGCGGCAGGACGAGGAGGAGGAGGAGGAGGAGGAGGAGGAGGAGGAGGAGGAGGACCCAGAGGAGGAGCAGGAGGAGGGACAGAGATGGCGCCGTCGGGGGGGGGTCATGTGTACGTACACGTTTGCAAAAATGTGTGGCAGTGAATAAAGACAAAAGGCTTCGTAGGCCCGCACAGTGGTTGGCTCGTGGCTCAGGTGCCCCGGTGCGCAATGCGAAGGAATGGCAAGCCATGCGGATGAATGCCAAGCAAATTGGCGCAATGTCAAGCAATGCCGCAAAACACAAAGCAATGCCAAGCCGAGGATGTCATGTTGCAGCGGGTCGTAACGGGTCACGCGAACATGAATAATTATTTGGGAATGCGCCGAATCTCGGGTTCGCAACCGATTTCTTGGAAATGTGGTTGTGAACCCGGGATTCGTGTCAGTTTGGTTGAACACGCCTTGTGGGCATTGTTGGAGTCTTGGTATGCCGTTTCGGGGCCCTCTTGAGCCGTTGGGCCGTGTTGGGGAGCTTGGGCCCTTTAGGGGCCTTGCGGGGGCTACTTGGGCCCCACTGGTGGCCTCCCATGACCTTTTCGGGGGCCTTCCATGGCCATCTTAGGTTTCTCTTGGGGTGCCTTGTGAGGGCCTGTTGGGCTTCTTTTTGGCCCATCGGATTCAAGATGATGACTTTGATCATCATTCAAGACGATGGCTTTTATCCTCGCGCCCCTGACAGTTGATGCCCATCGCCCCGACGGATGCCGCGTCAGACAGACAGGCGCCCTCTCGCTTATCCCAGCGGCCACTGACCGTCTCTGCCCGACGGATGCCCTCGGCGACGCTGTCGGACTCCCCGCAACCATTCCAGCAACGCCAGTGATGCTGGTGTCGGACAACCAGCCAAGTAGGCGGCCAACGAAGCCAGCAACAAGGCAGCCGACCAGGCAGCCAACCAGGCACTCATCGAGGCAAGCAGCCAACCAGGCAGCCACCAAGGAAGCCAACCAGGCAGCCAACCAGGCAACCAAAAGGGCAGCCAACGAGGCAGCCAAGGAGGCCACGAACTAGGCAGCCAGCGCGCAGCCAACGAGGCAGCCAACTAGGCAGCCAACAAGCCATCCAGGGGTGGAGCCGTGCCACAGGCAAACTAAGGCAATCTAGAAGCAAATCCATAGGCAATTGTGCTCGTACAGTAGGCGAACATATTTTTAATGTCTTCATAATTTAATGTCTTTAATATTTTAGTACACTAGGCAAACATTTTTTTTAGTAAACTAGGCTCGCGTTTAATGTCTTCATATTTTATTTTTCTTCGTCGATGCGAAGAACATGCTTCGTCGACTGTCCAAAAACACAATTGCCGATGGAATTGCCTTTAAATTGCCTTTAGTTTGCCTTCTTTTTTATCCCGTGGTGGTACGCAGTGGCACCAGAAGCCCATAGAGCACCCCCATGGGGCTCCCACAAGGGGCTCGCCCATATGGCTCCCCTAGAAGGCTCCCCCACAGAGCTTCTCCATAGGGTTCCCCCATGGGGTTCTGCCATGGGGTTCCCTCATATGGGGCACGACCGGAGCTCGCGCGTCTTGCCTTTTTTGGCACACTTCGCCCACCTAGCGGGCAAATCGCATCATGGCGCGGTTGGTGTTTTTTTTCTGTTGTTGTTTCTTTTCGGGGCTCTGTTGGGGTGTTCTTCCGTCTATCGGGGATCGTTCTTGTTCCCAGGGGCGTGTAAGGTTCTAGGACAAGTTTTTGCTGCAGTGCCCAACGCTCCGCAGTGCTGTTCCATCGTTCAGGGTTTGTCGATTTCCCCAGAGATGCGCACGATTCGAAACGATATTTTATGATGCAGTGCTTAATGCCCAGCGGGCCGTTCCGTCGTTCGGTCCACAGGCCTGTCTTGGAGCCATCTTGGGGTCGATCGGCGGTCGAAGGTTGGGGGTATGTCGACAAGGGGGGACCGAAATAGGTAGCCAACCAGGCAGCCAACGAGGCAGCCAACGGGGCAGCCAACGTAGCGGCCGACGAGCCAACGAGGCAACGAATTTAGATGGCCGACGTTGCAACCGACCAAGTAAACAGCCAACGAGGCAGCCGAGGAGGCAGCGCACGACGTAGCCAACGAGGCAGCCAACCAGGCAGCCAACCAGGCAGCCAACGATGCAATCGAATGCAGGTACAGTGGCCATAGGATCTAACTGAAACCAGGGTCGCAGCCCCCCTGTAAGATCCGACGCTGCAGGAAAAGGGCAACACCGCCAAAAATCGCGCCCAGACCTCTGGACCCCATCTTTCTGCGCCATTCTTCGAGCTGGATCGATGTGTGAGGGCCCCAGGGCTTCCAACTTACTTTAGCCTTGATGACCAGAAAGAATTTCGAACACCAGGGAAGTACCGAAATTGGAGGGTTTTCACGTGTCGGGCCCCAGGAGGCGATACTCGTTGGACACACTTTCGATACTTTTCTGGGCGCTCGAGCTTATTTCTGGGATGTGGCCTTCAAGCACGATGGGACCAACGTAGCCCGGGGCCCAACATCGAGCGAAAACGCCCGCTGTGAAAAAATGCAACGCCAGGATCTCTCAGGGAGGACCCCATCCTTCGCGAAGGGGCAGGCTTTCGATCCTTCTCGGCCCCCCTTCCCCCACGGCCCCCGACGTCCGCGGGCCCCCGCGGCGGCGGCAGGGGCATGCCCGCGCGCCGCGCCCCCAGCGAGCCCCTCCGGGATCGATCGCTCTCTTCGGCCCGGCCTGGCCGGCCGCGCTTTTGCGCGGGGCGAGAGCGGGGCCCCCTCTCGGCAGCAGCTCGCGGGAGTTGTGTACGGTGGGCCTCAAGGCGGGCATGCCACTCCGCAGGAGGAATCTTTAAACATGGCCAAAACAGCAGCACGGGGACGGTTTTTCTTTTATTGAATCGCTTCGCTCATTCCGCCGGCCCGTGATATGGCATCGCTGGTTTTTGTCTGTGTGTTCGTTGCCCATGTTGCGCTCTTGGGGGCGGGTGTCGTTCGGACGCGTTGCGTGGGGAGTTTTGATGGTGAAGCAGTTCCCTGGGGGTCGTCTCTCGATGGGGCGAAATAGAGTCGTCGTCAAGATGCTTCTTTGGGGGGCCTCTTGGGGTCTGTTGAGAGGCCGTTCGGGGGCGCCTGGGAGACATGTTTGAAGCCTTCTGGGGCTTCTTTTGGGCCTCCTGGGAGTCTCCTGGGGCCTCTTGGCGACATCTTGGGGCCTCTTGGAGGCCTCTTGGGGCCTCTTTGGGACCTCCTGGGCGCCTTCTGGGACGGAGGGCTCCATTTTTGAGTTCTCGGTATCCCTCCTGAGTCCCTCTTGGGCCCGTCTTGGGGCCTCTTGGTCCGTCTTGGGCGGCACTTGGGCCGTCTTGAGGGCTCTCTTGGGTCGTTTCGGCGCCGTCTTGGGAGCTTCGTGGGCCGTCTTGGAGCGGTCTTGGGGGCCTCTTGGGCCGTCTTGGAGCGTCCGGAAGCCGAAAAAGCCAGAACACAAAAAACATCGAAAAAACCAATGAAAATCAACGATTTTGGCCTCTTGGGGCTCTCTTCGGAGGCCTCTTGGAAGGCTCTTGGGGCGTCTTGGAGGCCTCTTGGGCTGTCTTGGGGGCCTTTGGGCCGTCTTGGGGTCATCTTCGGCGTCTTCGAGCGCTCTTTGGGCGTCTCGGGGGCCTCTTGGGCAGTCTTGGGGGCCTCTTGGGGCACTCTGAGCGCGCTCTGGGGAGCCTGAGAGGCCGCACCCAGAAGGAAAACCATCTCTGAGTAGACTTGGTCGGGCGGCGGTCGGGCGGCGACCGGGCGTTGGTCGGGGTACTTTTCGCCGGGGGACCCCCAGGGGCTGCCCCGCGCGCGCGAACTAGAAATACTGTTAATACTGTTAACCAGTTACCGGAGATCTTAGCACGCCCTGGCCCGTTGGGCCGGCGAATTTTTGACTATTGTAGTGGCCTCCGGCCACTGTCGCCGATCCGGGGTGCTACCGATTCTGCTTGCAACGGATGACCTTTAATCTTTAAAAGTAGACCAGTCGCTCGAGACATCTTCATAAGATAGAGATTTTGAACTCGCTTTGGCAAGCTTCGGATATTCGAAGGTGACGATCTCGCGTGAACAGCCAAACTCAAGGGATGTCCCCTCCCACCTTCCAGCCCTGAATGGCGTCAGCCATGGCGTCAACCCCCGCCCCCCCGACTCCCCCGTCCCGGGTCTGAATGGGGTCAGCCATGGCGTCGGCCTTCCCCCCCCTCTCCTCTCCCGAGCCTAAATGGCGTCAGCCATGGCGTCAGCCCTCCCCCCCCTTCCGACTCCTCCCTCCCGGGCCTGAATGGCGCCAGCCGTGGCGTCACCCCCTCCCCCCCATCCTCCCCCCTCCTGGGCCTGAATGGCGTCAGCTATGGCAATGGCGTCAGCCCCCTCCCCCCCCCCCTGACAGAGCGAAGCTTGAGCGAGCTCCCCCCCCCCCCCCATCCCGGGCTGAATGGCGCCAGCCATGGCGTCAGCTCACCCCACCCCCCTCCTCTCCCCCCTCCCCCCCCCGACACTTCCTCCGGGCCACTGAATCTCCCCCCTCTCCCCCCTCGCTATGGCGAGGTCACCAGCCCCCTTTCCTTTTTTTTTTGTTTCTCTTTCTTTTTTTATTTTCTTTTTTTCTATTTCTTCTTTTTATTACTTTCTTTTTTTTTTTTTTTTTTTTCTTTTTTTTATTTTTTTTTCTTTTTTCCTTTTTTTTTTCTTTTTTTTTTTTTTTTTGTCACCCACTCGACAGAGCGAAGCTTGAGCGAGCTCCCGCCGCCCCTCCCCCCCCTTTCCCGGGCCTGAATGGCGTGAGCTCCCCCCGCCCTCCCCCCTCCCGGGCCTGAATGGCGTCAGCCATGGCGTCAGCCCCCCCCGACTCCCTCCCGGGCCTGAATGGCGTCAGCCATGGCGTCCCGCCCCCCCTCCCCCCCCCTGAGGGGCCCCCGGCTGAATCTCCCCCCCCACGACCCCCTCCCGGGCTGCCCCGAATGGCGTCAGCCATCGCGTCAGGAACCCCTCCCCCCGTGACATCACTCCCAGCCTGAATGGCGTCAAGCCATCGGCGTCCCCCCCCCCCACTCCTCCCTTCCCCCTCCTTCCCGCTGAGCACAGCTGTAACGCTTAACGCTTAAGCCAACGTGCACCACCACCCTCCTCCTCCCCCTCCCGCTCCCGGACTGAAGAATGGCGTCAGCCATGGCGTCAGCTTTCCCCCCTTTTCCCCGACTCCTCCCTCGCGGGCCTGAATGGCGTCAGCCATGGCGTCACGCCCCGCCCTCCCCCCTCCCCCCTCCTGGGCCTGAATGGCGTCAGCTATGGCGTCTTTTTTTTTCCCCCCAAGCCTCCCCCCCCCCGACAGAGCTGAGCTTGAGCGAGCTCCTCGCCCCCCTCCCCCCTCCCGTGCCTGAACGGCGTCAGCCATGGCGTCAGCCCCCCCCCCCGACAAAGCGAAGCTTGAGCGAGCTCAAGCCCACGCCCTCGGAATCTCACATGCCAGATCCGGCGGATTTGGGCGATTTGTGGGGTATAGTTTTTTTCTCGTCCAAGATCAACCTGTAGGAGGACATGACCGATCTAAGGTTGGCGTGAGAAACCCAGAGGTCCAACCTATTGAAAAAATCAAGGCGGAGGTTTTTCATAGTTTTCGGCCTCGAGGGGCCCTCGCTGGGCCCCGGGACCGTCCAAAACCGATGCAGGATGAAAAGCCGGTCCCGGGGAATCGGTCGAGGCTTCCCGGGGAGCCCGCATTGAGAAAATCACGACATCGGATCTCTGGGACGGTGGCGTGCGATGTGGTGCCGCCGGCCCGCTGATTGGTACGCTATCTCCCCCAACTTGGGGACAGCGTGCACCGAAGAGGCCCATGGCAGGGGGGCAGCGTGCACAGAGGGGGCCCTCGCGGGGGGATCGCCTCACAGGGACAGCGTGCTTGTCGGATATCGGCACTGCACGCCAGCCGTCCGTTCTCGCAGTTCCACGTTCAGAGTGCGTCAGCGTGCGCCAGCGACTGGTAGTCGGCGAGGAGGTGCCGACGTAGCGTCGACGGGCGTCGATCCGAGGTCGACGAGCGTGCATCCACGTCGGCTCACAGGAGCGAACCGGCCGACACGGCCGGCTCCCGCGAGTGGCAGCAGAAGACGGCACGCCGCCGTGGGGCTCCCATCGGTGCGTTGCTCCTCGGCGTCTGTCGGAAGACCTGGCGTCTTCTCAGCAGCAGCACGCTGGCAGGCTCCCCACGGCTGCGTGCCGTTGACGTCATGCTTGATTCCCCGGTCCCGCGCCTGGGGAGGAGGCAGGGGAGGCAGGGCAAGGTCCATCTATCTCGACCCGGTCGGCCCGGCTCGATATCGATATCGATTCTTTCGCCCGCCCCGCGTTCGGTTGGGCTCCGATGCTCTCGCGATCCGACGCGGCCCGATGCCTGCATGGCGCTGCTGTGCATCCTGGCGCAACCGATCCGAGTCGTTTCCGGCCCCGAGCCGATGCGGCCCGATCCGACTCACGTTTTGATTCGATCCGACTTGCCGATTCGATGCTCACGGCTCCCGGGGAGGGAAGGCGGAGAGAATCGGTCCAGGAGATCAAAGACCTCCATTCTGGAGGTCGAGGTTCCGTTCTGGAGGACAAGGGCGTCCGGAGTGGAGGCCTCGGACTTCTATGCTTGAAGGCATCCGATGTGGCAGCGGACGAAGAGATAATCCGATACCCGAAGTGTGTGTGTGTGTGTGTGTGTGTGTGTGTGTGTGTGTGTGTGTGTGTGTGTGTGTGTGTGTGTGTGTGTGTGTGTGTGTGTGTGTGTGTGTGTAAACGTCAGCTGGCGGAGGGCCGCACGGATTTGTTGGATCGGCGCTGGACCCCCGTGGCCGCGGCGGGTTTCCAGCCCGCAGGAGCCTAGTCGGGTGGTGTACAGGAGGGGGCTGGGGTCGGTTTTGAGCGAGATTCGGTGCGATCGAAAAAATTACAACCCTCGTCAAAATGAACCTCAACAGTGTCTCACGTAGCTGAATTGTGCACGGGAAGATATTTGCTCGAGTAGCGATGAGTGCGAGGTACTTGTATGCGCCGCCCCTCCGATGTCGGTCAACATCGAACTTCCAACTCGCTCCCGGTCAGACCACGTTTGCCTTGGCCCCGACATTGGATGGGGCGTCGAATCGACATTGAAGGGCGCGCCGACCTCGAAGGGGCATGTCAGCCATATTCGAGGTTTACTTCATCGCTTCGCTCACTCCGCCTGCCCACTTTTTTCTCGCCGCTGTCTGGGTGTTGTTGTCAATGCGGCACCGCATTTTTTGCGGTTCCATGGGGGTCTTCGGGGGGTCTCTGAGGGATATTTTCGCGGCCCTCTTGGGGCCTTCTGGAGACGTTTCGGGGGCTTCTTGGGGCATGAGCTGATTTTGCCGGCGCTGGATTCGCCGACATTTGGTTTCGCCAGCGCTGGTTTCGCCAGCGCTGGTTTCGCCAGCGCTGGTTTCGCCCCGCTGGTTTCGGCGGTTTCGCCGGCACTGGTTTCGCCCCGCTGGTTTCGCCCCGCTAATTTCGCCCCGCTGGTTTCGCCCCGCTGGTTTCGCCGGCGGCTGGTTTCGCCAGCGCTGGTTTCGCCGACGCGAGCCCTAACGGGCGGGTCGGGTCGGGCGGGCGGACCCTAGCGGGCGGGTCGGGTCGGGTCGGGCGGGCGGACCCTAACGATTAGGCCCTAACGGGCGGGTCGGGTCGGGCGGGCGGGACAGTAAAGTGTGGGGCACGCTGGACCGAGCACGCGCGAACTCTAACGGGCGGGTCGGGTCGGGCGGGAGGACCCTAGCGGGCGGGTCGGGTCGGGCAGTTTTGCCGACGGCAGCTGGTTTCGCCGACGGAGCTGGTTTCGCCGGGCGGCGAAACCAGCCGGGCGAAACCAGCCAGGCGAAACCAGCCGTCGGCGAAACCAGCGGTCGCGCCTCTTGGGACCTCTTGGGTTGCTCCCCGGACGTTTCGGAGGCCCTTTGGGGCCTCTTGGGTTCCCTGGGAGGCCTTTCGGGGCCTCTTGGGGCCTCGAGGGCACTTCCTGGAGTCTTTCGGGAGCTCCTAGGGGAATCCTGGGGGCATTTTGGGGGGCCTCCAGGGGCCTCTTGGGGCTCTAGGGGGGCCTCTTGGGCTTTCTGGGAGCCTCTTGGGGGCATCTTGGCGGCATCTTGGAAACCCCTTGGGA
>CAUYUJ010004767.1:0-45000 GCA_963575745.1 Prorocentrum cordatum | reverse complement strand
TCCTCCTCCTCCCCTCATCGTCTCCTCCCCTCCTTCCCCTCCCGTCCCTCCTCCTCCTCCTCCCCTCCTCCTCCTCCCCCCTCGTCTCCTCCTCCTCTCCCGGTTCCTCCTCCTTAATCATCTCTCGATCACCTCTCTCACCATCAATCTCATCCTCCATCGCATCCATCATCATCAGCATCATCATCATCATCATCATCATCAGCAATCGCATCAGCATCAGCAACATCATCATCATCATCATCATCATCATCATCATCATCATCATCATCATCATCATCATCATCATCATCATCATCATCATCATCATCATCATCATCATCATCATCATCATCATCATCATCATCATCATCATCATCATCATCATCATCATCATCATCATCATCATCTTCCTTTTTCTCCTCCTCCTCCTCCTCCTGCTCTTCCTCCTCCTCCTCCTCTTCCTCCTCCTCCTCCTCCCACGTTGACCCCCAGAGGTCTGGACCCCTTCCCTGGGACCGCTGCTTCGTCCTGGGTCGTTTTTCGACGGCCCCAGGCCGAAGAGAGCAGCCTCCCGCCTTGATTCTGTTCACGGTGCGAGGGGGGTGCCCTGAGATTCGACGTTGCACACATTGCAACATCGCAAAAATCGCGTCCGGAACCCCCGACCCCCTCTTTCTGCGGGATATTCTTCGAGCTGGATCGATCCGTGAGGGCCCCATGGGCCCGAAACCTAGCGCCAACGCCCGCTGTGAAGACATTGCCACGCCAGGAGCTCAGGGCACGGCGCGAGGGGGCCTGGGGACCCAGACATCTGGTTGCTCCCATTTGTTCGATGCGTGGGCCCCGTAGGTCCAGACCACTTCCCTGGGACCAGTTTTTCGCCTTGCGAGCCGTCTCTTGCCGCTCCCGAGGTCCGGCGAGGGCCCCTATGGAGGCCGAAAGACCTGCCCTTCTCAAGTCCGGCGCCGCTCACACCTCTATTTTTGGAGCGTCGGATCCCTCTGGGGCCCGCCCGGCCCGCCCGTCCGGGCCCCTATGGAGGCCCTGAAGCCGCTGCCCGGCCCGCCGCCCGGCCCCCCGCCGGCGCACCTGCACGCCGCGCGCCCGGCCTCGCTGCCGCCCTCGGGCGCGCCGCCCGCGGCGCAGCCCCGGCGGGCGGCCTCGGACGCCGGGGGCCCGCCGGCCGAGGCCGCCGCCGCGGGCTGCCCGAGCCCGCCGGCCCCGCGGAGGCCTCGCCCGAGGGCGCGCCGGCGGGGCGCGGCGCGGCCGAGGGCGCCCAGGCCATGAGGAGGCCACGGGCAGCCAGACCTCCTCGCGTCGTGGAAGAAGCATCGCGGCGCGGGAGGTCTTGCGCCACGAGTCGGCCCCCCAGGGGGCCTTTGACCGAGCCCCAGGCGCGTCAAGAAGCGGCTCAGGATGCAAAACCGGTCCCGGGGAAAGGGTCCGGTCTGGGGGAAAGGGTCCAGGGGTCGACGTTGCGAAAGCATCCCGACGTCGGGGGTCTGGGTGCGAATCCTACGCCACCACCCCACGAATTCTGACGGGGGAGGTGGGGGTCACCTCGTTCGGGACCTACCCCGAGCGAAGTGAACCCCACCTCCCCCCTGAGAAATCGTGGGGTGGTGGCGTGGGGTCCGCATGTGGCCTCCTAGCCATGGGGCCACCGCGGCCTCAGCAGGACTGCCACGGCGAGGCCGCGGAGACCGCCCGCGGCGGCGGCGGCGCGGAGGCCGCGCCGGACGAGGCCGCAGAGGTCGCCGACGGCGGGGGCGGGCCTGGCCTCGGCATTCGAAGAAGAAAAAACGGCAGAAACATAAACTCTCGGCGCTCCGCGCGGATTTCTCGGATCCGCGCCTGTGCCCCCCTGGCGGCGCCTCGGGCGCCGCCCCTGGCGCGCTCCGCGCGCCAGGGAGGGGGCTCCAGCGCAGATTCAGGAAACCCGCGCGGAGCGCCAAGAGTTGATGTATGCCGTTGTCTCTTCTCCCAGGCATGGGCCTGCGGCCACCACTGGCCCGAAGCTGCTCGGGCGGCAGCTCCCGGGAGCGCGCCGCCTCGGAGGGCGGTGCCGCGCAGGGGCCGGCTGGGCTGGGGCGGCCGCCGGACTCGGGCGAGGCGCAGGCGCCAGCCGCGGACAGGCGCCGAAGGAACCCTGAGATCCTGGCGTTGCACTCCCAGACCTCGCGTTGTGAAAGAGTCACGACGGGAAGTTTTTCTTTATTCTCTTGCACAGCTGTGCTCTAGAGCTCGGACCTCTTTGTTTTCGTGGTTCGTTCGTTCGTGGTTCGTCGTCCTCCCTGGCCCTCTCGGTCCCTGGATCCCACCCTCCCCCGAGCCTCCCAGGATTACCCGCTGGCCTGCCCCTGGCCACCTCGGGCCCTGCACCCCCCCCGGGGCCTCCCAGGATCACCCGCTGGCCTGCCCTGCTTCCCTGGGCCCTGGACCCCTCCTGCCCACGGGCCTCCCAGGGCAGCCCCCCTGGGCCGCCGAAGCCTTTATTTTCGTGGTTCGTTCGTTCGTGGTTCGTCGTCCTCCCTGGCCCTCTCGGGCCCTGGACCCCCCCCTCCCCCGGGCCTCCCAGGATCACCCGCTGGCCTGCCCCTGCTTCCCTGGGCCCTGGACCCCTCCTTCCCACGGCCTCCCAGGGCAGCCCCCCTGGGCCGCCGAAGCCTTTATTTTCGTGGTTCGTTCGTTCGTGGTTCGTCGTCCTCCCTGGCCACCTCGGGCCCTGGACCCCCCCCTCCCCCGAGCCTCCCAGGATCACCCGCTGGCCTGCCCCTGCTTCCCTCAGCCCTCGACCCCTCCTTCCCCCGAGCCTCCCAGGGCAGCCCCCCTGGGCCGCCGAAGCCTTTATTTTCGTGGTTCGTTCGTTCGTGGTTCGTCGTCCTCCCTGGCCCTCTCGGGCCCTGGACCCCCCCCTCCCCCGGGCCTCCCAGGATCACTCGCTGGCCTGCCCCTGCTTCCCTGGGCCCTGGACCCCCCCTGCCCACGGGCCTCCCAGGACAGCCCCCCTGGGCCGCCGAAGCCTTTATTCTCTTGCACAGCTGTGCTCTAGCTTAGAGCTCGGACATCTTTATTTTCGTCGTCGTTCGTTCGTTCGTTCGTCCCCCTGGGCCCTCCCCTTGGGACCCCTTGGGACCCCCTGGGCCTCCCCCCGCTTCTCTGGGCCACCTCCCCGTGGATCCCCTGGGCCTCCCCCTGCTTCTCTGGGCCACCTCCACGTGGAGGCTCTTGGGATTTCTTGGGACCCCTCCGTCCAGGCTTCCCAGAGCCCCTCCGTCCAGGCTTCCCAGTGCAGCCCCCCTGGGCCACGGAACCCTTTATTTTCGTCGTCGTTCGTTCGTTCGTTCGTCCCCCTGAGCCCTCCCCTTGGGACCCCTTGGGACCCCCTGGGCCTCCCCCCGCTTCTCTGGGCCACCTCCCCGTGGAGGCTCTTGAGATTCCTTGGGACCCCCTGGGCCTCCCCCCGCTTCTCTGGGCCACCTCCCCGTGGAGGCTCTTGGGACTTCTTGGGACCCCTCCGTCCAGGCTTCCCAGAGCCCCTCCGTCCAGGCTTCCCAGGGCAGCCCCCCTGGGCCACGGAACCCTTTATTTTCGTCGTCGTTCGTTCGTTCGTTCGTCCCCCTGGGCCCTTCTTGGGACTTCTTGGGACCCCTCCGTCCAGGCTTCCCAGAGCCCCTCCGTCCAGGCTTCCCAGGGCAGCTCCCCTGAGCCTGAGCCCCACCCAGCTCACCTGAGCCACCCACCCTTGGGAGCCTTCCTCCGTACAGCCTTCCTCCGTTCAGGCTTCCCAGTCCTTCGCAGCTCCTTTGTGCAAGAGCCAGGGCACGCGTGCCACTTGTTTTCGGCTCCCCAGGGCCCTTGCCGAGCCCCAGGAGCGTCAAAAAACGACTCGGGGTGGAAAGGTGGGGGGCCCGGGGGTCCTGGCGTGATTTTTTGCGATGTTGCATTTTTTGGGGCAACGTCGGATCTCAGGGAGGCTCAGGGAGGGAAGAATCAAGGGGTCATGACAAAGATGTCGCGGGATCTTGTCGATGCCGATCTTGACAAGGATGACCCGCGAAGAGACGCTGACCAAGATCGACGGTGACCACGATCGGCACGACGTTTCCGCATTCAGCCTTGGTCATGGTTCCCGTTTTCTTCCCCATCCAAGGCGAGCCGCTGGCATTTGGCGCCCTCGGCGCAGCAAGTGTGCCGAAGAAACTGACGAAGACCCGGCGTGGTATAAACACAAGCGGCACGTGTTGGTCTTTGCGTACAGTGGCAAGCCTGTGTACACCAGGTATGGTTCCGAGGACGGTATCTGCAAGACCGCTGGCGCACTCTCGGCGATCGTGTCGAAGATGGCAACGTTCTTTTTCGCGAGCAGCAGCTCGCCCGACTCGTTGAAATACATGGTGGCCGGGGAGCGCATATTTGTCTTCGTGGAAAAAGGGCCGCTTTGGCTGGTGTGCATTTCGAGGTGTGGAGACGTTTATCCGGACGTGGTGAAGATGCTCGACCGTGTCCACTCCCAAATTGTTGCGATTTTGACAAGAGGCATTGATAGGACGCTGATTGCGAACCCCAATTACGACATGAGGAGCTTGCTCGGGGGCACCGACTGCGTCGTCAACAGCATGATCAGATGGTGCACTCAGGACTTCTACGCCCACGTGGACGGCTTCGAGCCGCTCCCGCTGGCCCCGGCGTCCCGTAACGCGGCTGTGGAGGCTCTGCGGTCTGCGAAGGTGCCCAATGTTCTCTGTGGCTTCCTCATGGCCTCGAGCCGCATCCTGGCAGTGGTGACCAACAGGCAGTTCAAGCTGAACGCCGTCGACCTGAGCATGGTCGTGAACATGATCATGTCGTCAGCGTCCCTCCGCTCCGGGGAGTCGTGGACCCCTGTGTGCTTGCAGCACCTGAGCGACAAGGCCTTCGCGTACGCGTACATCTCGTTCATTGAGGGCGCAGATGTCGGAGTGGTGTTCCTCTCCTCCGACAACGTCGGGGAGCAGTTCTACGCGATCTCGAAACAGGCCGCCAACGTCAAGCGCGTCTTGCAGTCGTCTGGATGCCTTGACGCCGTGGTGGAGGCCATGCAACAGTGCCCCATCGATCTCCGCGCAGGGCCTGGCGAGGATGGCGCGCGGGGCCAGGTGCCAGCCAGGCGCACGGCACTGGCGCCAGCGCCCCCAGGCCAGTTCAAGTTACTGGGAGACATTATCCACGCGGCTTATTTCGTGCCCTCTCTGCAGCAGTTCTTCTCCTCGTCCATCGCCCCGCCGTACCGGAGCAGGAGGCGGGCCAAGATGCTTTTCCGATGCTACGGCCGCTGCCGGCTCCTGCTGCGGAATGCCACCAAGCTACCTGCACAGATCTGCATAGCAACGGACCTCCGGGAGAGGTTCACCAAGTCAGCTTGCGCATGTTTGGCGAGCACTCTGCTCGTCATCCTCTGGCAAGGCCTCGGGCTGTGCACGGACAGCCCGTACGTTGAGATAGTCCAGGCTGGCTTCGGCAGACCCCCAGGGTAGTCCAGGGTGGTCACAAAACCCCGATAATTGGTTGCGCAGCGTCCAGGTGGGTGCTGGGGTGGAGAGATGTGGCGTCCAGTGCGAACCCTACCCCGGCTGGTCCAATCGACGAGGGGGTATCGGACACCCCCGCTGGGCTGGTGGGGCTCACTGGTGGCTGCAGGCATCCTTCGAAACACAAGCCCCCGGCTGGTGCTTCGGAAACCTGACCTGCAGGGGCAGGGCCTACATGTGATTGCCTCGAGATGCTGCCCCGAACTTTCGCAGGGGCCTACCGAAGCCAGCACCGCTGGGGTCTGTCAGTGCGCAGGCGGAAGCCTTGCCGTCATCTTCCTCTGTGCGCTGCAGCTTTTTTTGCGCTGCGGGCTCCTCCCGCAGGACCACGAGTGCTTCTACGCGTATCTGGCCGTGGACCACCAGCTGTACCTTGCCGTCCCGCGCGGGATCTCCACGGGCGTCATAGGCCAGCGCCTTTCTTCTTATCCTCAGGTATCTTCTACAGTTATCATTCACCATTCCTTCTCGTCTCCCTTGACAAATGGAGGTAATAACGCCAGCGTGTGGAACGCAAACAGCCGATTCGCATATTAAGATGTGTGGAATCGTATGTGTGGAACCCTTGTGCGTGCAGCTCAATGTGTGCAGAGCCACGTTTGTGGAAACCTATGCGTGGGCCTAGTGTGTTTGCGGAACTCATGTCGACCCCAACGAGTGCACGAACCCAATGTGTGGAATCTTGTGCGTGTGTGTGTGTGAAACCCAATGTACTGAACCCTATGTATGGAGCACTTTGTGTGTGCGGAGTCTCACGTTAGTGGAAACCTGTGTGTGGCTTCTACGTTTGCGGGACCCAATGTGTGCACCACAACGTATGCACGAGCCCAATGCGTGGGATCGTGCGTGTGTGTGTGTGTGTGTGTGTGCGTGTGGGTGCAGAACCCGATGTACGGAACCCCATGTACAGTACAGAGCCCTTTGTGCGTGCGGAACCCTACGTTTGTGGAAACGTGGGCCCTGCGGCTGCAGAACCCTATGTGTGGACCGCGTGCATGAACCCGACATGTGGAGTCTTGCGTGTGCGTGGAGGCCGATGTACGGAATTCTACGTATGGAGCGCAAGTTCGTGTGGTGAATTCTGGTTCCATTTGAGATTGAGCATGCCACGAGCTTCGAGTCGCTGCCCGCGGCCTGCTGGCTGGGGCAGCCCCGGCCGCCGACGCCAGTCGCTCGCTCGGCGCCGTACTCGGGAACCACCGCGCTGGTGAGCCAGCAGGAGGGCAGCACTGCGCCGAAGCTCACCCGCCCCTCCTTGAAGTCCGAACCTGCCTTGCCCTGGCCTTCGCGACCAGGGCAGGCCGCTGCACCGCCCACCGAACGTCTCGCACCGCATCCACGTCGGCGAGCAGCTGGGTCTCACGGGCAAGGGCCTCTCCCGAGGGCCTCCATCCTGACCTTTGCACGGCGGGTCTCGCGCCGCATTTTCCTCAGGCGCCAACACTCGGCGATGCGTGTGGCGGTAGTCTGCCGCACAGCATCGTCCGCGAAACCGTCCGCCTCCCGCTCCACATTGGGAGAGCTTCGGTCCTCCCAACAGCTCCCTCGTCGAGCACGCCATCCCGTAGCTGCGACTCGCCCGTCTCGATGGCGTCGACCTACCTCGGCCACGCTGCCCAACAGTTCCAAAACCTGCGTCTGGTGCTGCTGCACGTCGAAGCGGCATGGCGGAGTACGAGGTGACAGCTCGCGCGGGCGCGATCCTCCTTGGCCTGCCTCTTGCGCGCGCTCGGCACCTGCAGCAGCGCGCAAACTGGCCGCTCAGCAGAGCCTCCTGCATCCCACTGCAGTCGTGGAGCCGGGGGCTCGCGCCCCGCTGCGCAGCGCACATCGTTGCGCGCGTCCTCGGACGGCTCGACGACGGACGGCGGCGCCCACATGTCGAAGAAGAACAAAATGACATAAACATAAACTTTTGGCGCTCCGCGCGGACTTCTTGGATCTTGGGCTGGGGCCCCCCTGGCGCACTCCGCGCGCCAGGGAGGTGGGTCGGACGCAGATCCAAGAAATTCGCGCGGAGCGCCCCCCCCAAAATGTTTGATGGCGTTTGTTCTTCTTCGACACGTGGTCGACCACGAGCGGCGCCCAGACCGCGGCGCCGCAGAAGCACCGGGCGCCGCCGCACGGGCCGGGCGGACGCGCACGCCATCGCCCCGCCGCGCGCCGGCGGGGCGGTGACGCTCGATCGGATGGCCGGGGGGGCATCGCGCCCCCCTTTGGGCCCCGAGCGGGGGCCGAGGTGGGGCCGGAGCCGAAATGGCCACGGCGGGATGCGTTGAACTCCACGCCCGAGGCCTCCTCCCGCGGCTGCCTCTCCGCGGCTGCCTCTTCTTCCGCTGGCCGCATGTGTGTGTGTGTGTGTGCACACATGTTCCTCTTCCTAACTTTTTGCAAGCTGGGGGGGTGGGACCCCCCCCAAAAAAAACCAGACCCCCAGGGTCCGGGGTTTCCGGGCCTCCCGGACACCGTTGCCGAAGGTCCCCCGGCTCGTCCCGGACCTCCCAGGGCGCTTAGCCAGATCTTGCCAGCAGACCCCGGGCGATCAGAGCAGTGGTCAGAGAGGCCGAAGATAGACCCAAGACAGCACAAGAGCGCTCCAAGAAGGACCCAAATCTCTTAGGGCAACGTGCATTTTCAGCATATTCGCTGTTCGGTTCTTAGCAGCGTCCAAAACAGCCAAATATGCTTCCGGTATCGCCCCAAGACGGCCAAAGATACCCCCGAGAGAGCCTCTAGAAGGCCTGGATGGCCCCAAGACTGTCCAAAGGAGCCTCACAGATGGGCCAAAGAAGCCCAACAGGCCCTCACAAGGCCCCCAGGAGAAGCCCAAGAAGGCCATGGGAGGCCCCCGAAAAGGCCATGGGAGGCCACCAGGAGGGCCCACGTAGCCCCCGTACGGTCCCTAGAGGGCCAAAGCTCCCCAACACGGCCCATGATAGCCCCAGGACGGCTCGAGAGGGCCCCGAGCTGGCCCACCAGGGCTCCAACAAGGCCCACACGGCGTGTTCCACCAAATTGACCCGAATCCTGGGGTCGCAACCACATTTCCAGGAAATCGGTTGCGAACCCGAGGCGTTCCCCAATAATTACTTATTTTCGCGTGCCCCGTTGCGACCCGCTGCAACATGACTTTGCGTTGCGCACCGGGGCACCTGAGCCAAGAGCCGGCAAATGTGCGGGCCTACGAAGGCCTTTTGTCGTCATTCACTGCCAGACATTTCTGCAACCGTGTACGTACACATGAACCTCCCTGACTTACGACGGCATCTCTTTCCCTCCTCCTGCTCCTCCTCTGGCTTCTCCTCCTCCTCCTCCTCCTCCTCCTCCTCCTCTTCTTTCTGCCGCTCCACCACTCGTCCTCCCCCACATCCGCTTCCCTCTCTCCTCGCTCCCCGAGATCCCCTCCCTCCTATCTTTCGCCCTCCACCTGGCACTTTTCGGGAGTCCCTGGAGGCCCCCGAAGCGCCAGGGACCTCCAGAATTTTCGAAGACTTCCGAAAACCACCGCAGGGAAGGGGCTAAATGTTCAAGGCCACTAGGGATGGCGCGAACGACCAACATGTGCAAAGCCTCAAAGACCAAGGTGCACGGCGCGAAGCACCAATGCAGTCTTGCGTGTATATATATATATATATATATATATATATATATATATATATATATATATATAAGTGTGTTTGTTGTGTCTGTACATGTACATGTAGATGTTTAGGTACATGCACATGTGTGTACATATATATATATATATATATATATGTGTGTATATATATATATATATCTATATATATATATATGTATATACATGTTCCTCTTTCTATATTTTTATAAGTCCGGGCGGGGGGAAAACCCATCACCCCCCCCAAAAACCGGACTCCCAGGACCTGGGGCTTTGGGGCCCTCCAGACGGGCCTCGAAGCGGCCACCGGGCCTCGCAAGGCGTTTTGCCAAGCCTTCCCAGCACACTTAGGGCGATCAGGGGGGTCATCGGAGACGTCCCCGAGACTCCCAAGACAGCACAAGAGCGCTCCAAGAGTGACCGACGTGACCTCAAGATGGCCCAAGAGGCCTCCAGGACGGCCCCAAAGAGGCCTCCAAGAGCACTCCCAAGAAGGCCCCCGGAGGCAAAAATCATTGGTTTTCTGAGGGTTTTTGGTGAATTTTGGGGTTCTCCTCTTTTCGGCTTCCCGACGCTCCAAGACGGCGGTCTTCTGGGCGTCCGAAGCCGCCTGGGAGGCTCCCAAATCGCCCCACAACCATCCGAAAGGGCTTCCAGGCAGTCCAAGAGAGTCCCAAAACGGCACAACACGGGTCCAAGATGGCCTCAGAGAGCCCCATGGCGGCCCAAGATGGCCCAAAGACACCCTCCGAAGAATTCCAAATCGTGATTCGGTCGTTCAGGGAGACGGCGGTTGGAGGCAGGGTGGCCCGAGGAAGCCCCCGGAGGCCCCCAGAATACGCCCAGGAGGCCTCCAGAAGGCCTTAAGAAAGCCCGAAACAACTTTTGTGAGGCCCCTAGAGGCTCTCCAAGGAGGAGCTTCCGCAAAAAAGAGCTGAGGAGGATGTGGAGAATGCGCAGGGTATGGCGAAAATAAGGAACAATAAGCATGGAGGAAGGATAACGAATAACATCATTATAGCGGCGATGCCGGAAAAGGCAACCAGGAGTTATCGCTAAATTGTCGGCTTGACTTCCTGCCATTCCGCCTGCAAACCAAAGTTCAAGGACCAAGGTGCATGGCGCGAAGCGCCACTGCAGTCTTGGATATATTATATATATATATATATATATATATATATATATATATATGTATATATACATATACACCTATATATATACATACGTGTGTATGTATCTGTATATGTAAATGTAGGTGTACATGTAAACGTTGTATATGTATATGTATATGTGATATAAACAAATAGGCTGGGCCCCCCTCCCTGGGCGTCCTCCCCTTCGATCACATCTGGATTGCGCTCACGGTGCCGCGTTCCCGGGCCCCCGCATAGGCCCCAAAACGCTTCAGAAGAGCCGCAGACGCCCACGAGCAGCCGCCAGAATCTAAAAGGACGATCCACGACGCTCCCAAGCAACCCGAGATAGCCTTCGGGCGGCTCTCCAGGCTCCAAGGAGGCCTCATAGAGACCTCAAGAGAGCTCCGAGAGACATCCCGAGAGTGCCCATAGAACCTAAAATCGTTGACTTTCATTTTTTTTTTTTTTTTTTTTTTTTTTTTTTTAAGTTTTCAGCCTTCTCACCATTTCACGCTTCCAACGCTCCAGGACGGCCGAAGAGGCCTCCCAGACCGCCCAAGACGGTCCCAAGACGGACCAAGAAGGCCCCAAGACTGCCGAAGAGGTGCTCAGGACAGACCACCCCAGAACAGGCCCAAGATGTGCCTAAGAGCGGGAGTAGGAGGCCTCCAGAGACCTCCGAGAGGACTCCGGGACCCCCCAGAGGCCCCCAACACACCCAGACCCTCGAGAGGGCCCAAGCAAGCCCTGACGAGGCCCCCCAAACAGCCCAAGAGAGCTTCCAGAGCCGTCCTGAGAAATCCCGAAGAAAGTAAAATCGTTGATTTCCAGCAGTTATTGTCGACGTTTTTCGCCTTCTCACGCTTTCCCGCTTCCAACGTTCCAAGACCGAGGAATTTGAAAAAAGGGAATTCCAGAGATTCCTTTTTTTCAAGTTGGGACTTCTACTCCCTACCCTCTTCCTCGAGCCCCATCAAGACTTCGGGATCACATGCAAAAATGTTTCGGCAATGCTGTTGAACTCTCTGACGCTGCCTTGGCACTCTCTTGGATCGTCTTCGTGTCCTCTTGGCTGCCCCTGAAACCATTGTAGAAATCGAGATCCCATGATCCCATGAGTTGAAACAGTGGAATGTTAGAATTCCTTTATTTTAAATTCACCCCCTGCTTGCTTTTGCACGAAGACCCTGAGAGGCATCCCAACAGACCGTGGCCTGCATCCAGAAAACGTCTAACCCACAGCCCAGGCACCACAACTTAAAACATGGAAATCACTCAATTCCGTTTTTTGTTCCAAGTTCGTCCCTTGTCTATTCTTGCACAACAGACCACAATTAAGGCCCCAGATCAGAACCCAGGAAGCCTTCGAGGGCCCCAAATCGTTGAATACCTAACGGCAATGAATGGTTCTTGCGTTTCCGTAGTTCCCCTTCAATGCGATTCCAAGGCTTGCGCAGGGTCACCAAGAGAGCCCCTGAATACAAGACACGGCAAAGATGATATTCCATGCGTTAGCCCATCAAGGATAGGTAGAACTTGAGCGCGCGCGAAGCGCACGCGATGGTTCTAGTATGTATATGTGTATGTGTATGTGTATGTATATGTAAATGTAAGTGTATACGTGTATATATATATATATGTAGGCATACATGCATATGTATATGTACATGTATATGTACATGTAGATGTATATGTAGATGCCTATGTACATGCATCTTTATATGGAGATGTGTGTATATACATATGTATACACATGTATGAACATATCCTTTTGAAGAGCATGTATCATCTAGAGGCACATTCTAGGCTCACGCCTCTAGGGGCAAGCGTTCTCCCTCTCCAGAATCGCATGCGCACCGCTCTAGAGGTCCTAGAAGCCCCTCTAGAGGCACCTCTAGAGACGCCTCTAGAGCCCTTTAGAGCCTCCAACGAATGCGCTCCCATTCGCGCGCTCCACCTGCCCCCACGAGCTCACCCACAGACGACGCATCCCAGAGAGCGGACGTGCCGTCAACTCCCGCCCTGCCTCTTCTCTGCGATGTCGGACGGTCCGCATACCTCCACCACTCCATCCAACAACATATTCAAAGCAGCCTACACAGGGAATCAAGCAACGTGAGAAAATGAACAGGCCTGGGAGAAACTGGGTGGTTTCCGCGACCAGCACGGCTCGAGCATGTCAGCGCTGGTTTCTTTGTCCATGTGATCATGGTCGTCGTCGCCGCCGCCGCCGCCGTTGCCGTCGTCGTCGTCGTCGTCGCCGCCGCTGCCTTGGTGGTGGTCGTCGTCGTCGTCGTCGTCCTGGTCCTCGTCCTCGTCCTCGTCCTGGTCCTCGTCCTCGTCCTCGTCCTCGTCCTCATCCTCGTCGTCTCTGTATCTCTATTTCTTTCTTTATCTCTCTCTCTCTCTCTCTTTCTTTTCCGATTCCTCTCTCTTTTGATCTCTGTGCTTTCACCATGAGTTCCTATACACGCAGGCAACTGATCTGGTCGGACTCCTGGTCCGTGGCTAGGGCAGCCGCCAATGGGCCCCGGGAGGCTTCCGCAGGCTTCGAAAGCCCCCCACGACGGCCCAATTGGCCCTAAGATTGTTCGAGATGTGCCCAAGATGGCCCACAGAGAGGCAAAGAGGCCCCCTGGAGACCCTTAGAAAGTTCCGAGAAGCATCCCAAAAAGGGCCACCAGAAGCAAACGTCGCAAATCTCCGGTTTTTTTTTTCTAGGTTTTGACGGTTTTCGTTGTTTCGGCCTGTCAGCGCTCCTCGACGGCCCAAAGGCCCCCAAGACCACCCCGAGGAGGCACAAGAGGCCCCTAAGACGGCCCCAGGACGGCCCAAGATGGTCTCAAGACGGCCTAAGAGGCGCCAAAGACAACCGATGAGGGCCCAATGATGGCCTCAAACGGCCCCTTGCCCGAGCAATTTCTCAGCGCCCCCTTTCGCACGCTGGAACCTTCGCCCCCACGAGAGAGCCATCTAACGAACCAGGGGTTCGACGGCGCAGCGTGGCAAACCGTAGAACACTTGTGTATATACATGCATGCATACAAGCACACATCCATACATACATACATACATACATACATGCATGCATGCATGCATGTATGCATACATACATACACACTTACATACATACATACATACATACATACATACATACATACATACATACATACATACATACATACATACATACATGCATACATACATACATACATGCATACATACATATATACATACATACATACATACATACATACATACATACATACATACGCACATGCGTGCATATATGCATACATACATGCATGCATGCACACATACATGCATACATGCACACACATGTACATATCGATGTGTATATACATATACATATACACGTACATACACATATACGTATGCATACGCATATACATATACATCAACATATATACATATGTACATACACGCATACATGCATGTACACATATATACATGCATACAATATGTGCACACATACATGCATGCATGGATGCACACATACACGCATACGTGTGTATATACACATACTCATGCATGCAAACATACAAACGTACGTACATGCACACACAATTGCACCCACTCATGCAGACAAACAACCATACATGCATACGTACGTACGCACGTACATACGTGCATACATATATACATACATACAAACATGTATACACATACATACATACATGCACGCATACATGCAATCATACATCGATATACATACATACATGCATGCATGCACGCATACATTCAGTCATTCATATATATATATACATATGTACACATGCATACATACACACATGCATACATATATACATGCACACATACATGCATACATGCATACAAATATATATATATATATATATATATATATATATACATGCATACATGCATGCATACATACATACACAACTATCCAGAACGGCCCGAGGGCTGGCCGAATGCGATGGACGACGGCCCTCGCTGCTAACAAAAAAAGTGTTGAGCTCCGCGCGTGGAGTCCTGCGCGCGTGGAGGCCAACGTGCGCAGCTCACCGCGCAGCCCACCGCGCAACCCACCGAGAACCTCCCCGCGCAACCCACCGGAGGAGGAAAAGGTACCCAGACCTCTACCCTTCGCCCGGTGTTCCCTTTCTGGGCCTCTTGGGAGGCCCTCGTCACCACCGCTGGATTTGCCTCGAAATTTCTTGTCAGAGCGCACCCCGAGAGAGGTCTGGGCTGGGGAGTAGCGGCATCGGTACCTTTTGAACTCCCCAACCGAGAACCTCCCCCGCGCAATCCACTGCGCAGCCCACCGCACAGCCCACCGCGCGCCCCGGCCGGCAGCGGAGTGGTCCGAGACTGCTGCGCCGCGGGGCGCCCGCCCCCCCAGGCGCGGTGCGGCCGTCCGTCGGCGTGTTGCCCTCGGCACTGCTCACACGTGGGCCTTCTTTGTTCGGCGAGGCCAGCGCCAGAAGATCTAGACCATCGTGTGGCATCTTGGAGCATGTTGGAGCACGTCGGGAGAAAACACGGGCGAAATCAAACAGTGCACGGGGAAGGACGTCCGAGTGATAGCAAAGGTTAGTTGTCCTCCACCTTCCTGTCTCCTCCCGGGGTCCACATCGATTCGATCGATCCGACTTGGTTCGACATCGGCTTCGGCCGGCCCGATCCGATTCGATTCTGGTACTCCGACGATCTGGTGCGGCCCGTTGCTTGCACGGCGCTGCTGGGCATCCTGGCGCAGCCGATCCGAGTCGATGCCAACCCAGCACCGATGCGGCCCGACGCGGCGCAGGTCCGTACTCGATCCGGTGTTTCCCGGCTTTGGTGCTGACTGATCCTGCCCTCTCTGCCCCATCTTCCGAGGCGGGAATGTGTACATGAACACCGCTTGGAGGATCAATTTTCGGGGACCTCGGCAGGTGGTGGATGTGGACATATTCGGGCCCCCAGGGGCCAAAACATATCCATATCCACCGCCCGCTGGGCCGCTGGGGCACCAGGACATCGGTTCCCAGGCGGTGGATATAGATAAATCCCCGCCTCGCACATCTGCAGGCCAGTTCTACCAGTGGATGAAGAGCCAGGAGGCCCACATTTTCCTCGGCCAGATCCCGTGCTGGTGAGCGCGGAACGCGCGGGTTGCGGCCGCGGGGCGCGGCCACGTGCTGCGGAGCCGAGAGCCGCGGCGTCGGCGGGGGAGGAGGAAAAGGCTTGCCCCCCGGAGGAGGAGGAGGAGGAGGAGGAGGAGGAGGAGGAGGAGGAGGAGGAGGAGGAGGAGGAGGAGGAGGAGGAGGAGGAGGAGGAGGAGGGAGGAGGAGGAGGAGGAGGAGGAGGAGGAGGAGGAGGAGGGAGGAGGAGGAGGAGGAGGAGGAGGAGGAGGAGGAGAGGAGGAGGAGGAGGAGGAGGAGGGGGAGGAGGAGGAGGAGGAGGAGGAGGAGGAGGAGGAGGAGGAGGAGGAGGAGGAGGAGGACGAAAAGACTTGCCCCCAGGGTCAGGAGAGTAGTCGGGGCGCTCCAGAGAAGGCCTCGCCTTTGCGGATCGAAGGCCTTGGTTGGCATCGCTTCCCTGGACGAAGGCGGCGGACGCTGGCGGAAATAGCACAGGGCCCCACCGCCAGAATATGCCCATATCCACTGCCGCGGGGTCGTGGCCTGGGACCTCAAGGAGTGGTGGATGTGGATGTCCGCGCGCCTGCGTGGGCGGGCAGATGTCCATATCTCCTGCTCCCCGAGACCCCAGGGCGGTCGGCTGGCGAAAGGCTGGGCGGAAGTAAGACATTGATGAGCAAGCATTCCACCACAACTGCCACATGTAGGAGGGGGGGGGGAGGGAGGAGGAGGGAGGAGGAGGAGGTCCTCCTCCTCCTCCTCCTCCTCCTCCTCATCATCATTTTCTCCTCCTTTTCTCCTCCTCCCTGCCCCCTACTCACTATGGCAACAGTTGTGGGCTCAGGGTCTCCGAAGACCGACCATCTGGCGATGCGCACGAGGGGCTGGCGCGAGGAAGCGGTGCCTCTCAAGGAGGCAGGGGGGGCTTCTTGAACGGCATGGGCCGTCGTGGAAGCCGTCCTGGCTGCCATCCTGGCTTCCGGGGAGGCTTCTTGTCAAGAAGGACCGTGGTTTTTCAGACCCTCCCGCCTCCTTAGACAGCCCCTCCTCGTGTCGGCCCTTGTTCGCGTCGTCCAGGCATCGGTGATTCTGGGACACGTTACCGTCCTGATTCGCCATCGACGTACCCCCAAGCCGCGCCTGAGGCTGCTCCATGGCCATGCTGGCTCAAACCGTTTTAGCTTCAAGTGATCGGCTCGAGAGGCAGGCGTATAAAAGTAACTGGTGGTTCACATGGCCACTGGCGGCAGCCGCTAGGCTTAGAAAGATGAGCACCGGGCCCCGTTCAACACCCTGATGCTCCGCAACTTGCCCCGAGCGTGCACTCATCAGCAGCTCCTGAAGGAGATCCAGGATCCAGGCCTCTTGGGGGCCTCTTCGGGCTTCCTGGGGACCTCGTGTGGGCCTCTTGGGGCCTCTTGGAAACCTCTTGGGGCCTCCTGGGAGCCTCTCGGGGCCGAGGGCTCGAAATGTCCGTTCGGGTCCCCCGTCTGGGCACGCTTTCGGAGCCGTCTTGAAGAACAGGGACCAAAAAGACGATTCTACCAGACGAGGCCTACCAGGGCGATGGTTGATCATCACGACGATGAGACTGAATCCAGGCACGCAGACTGCGAGGTGTGCGCACGCTGCCGCCACAGCTGCAACGGTGGTGGAAGAACGTTTCGTGGCTGGCACGTGTGAGGTGTGTGTGTGTGTCCGCCAGAAGGAGGGAGGAGGGAGGAGGGAGGAGGGAGGAGGAGGAGGGAGGAGGGAGGAGGGAGGGGGAGGAGGGAGGAGGAGGAGGAGGAGGAGGAGGAGGAGGAGGAGGAGGAGGGGAGGAGGAGGAGGAGGAGGAGGAGGAGGAGGAGGAGGGAGGAGGAGGAGGAGGAGGAGGAGGAGGAGGAGGGAGGAGGAGGAGGAGGAGGTTGAGGAGGAGGAGGAGGAGGAGGAGGAGGAGGAGGAGGAGGAGGAGGAGGAGGAGGAGGAGGAGGAGGAGGAGGAGGAGGAGGAGGAGGAGGAGAGAGGAGGGGGAGGGGGAGGGGGAGGGGAGGGAGGAGGAGGAGGAGGAGGAGGAGGAGGGGAGGGAGGAGGAGGAGGAGGAGGAGGAGGAGGAGGAGGAGGGAGAGGAGGAGGTGGAGGAGGAGGAGGAGGAGGAGGAGGAGGAGGGGAGGGGGAGGGAGGAGGAGGAGGAGGAGGAGGGAAGAGGAGGAGGAGGAGGAGGAGGAGGAGGAGGAGAGGAGGAGGAGGAGGAGAGGAGGAGGAGGAGGAGGAGGAGGAGGAGGAGGAGGAAGAGGAGGAGGAGGAGGTCGGTCGGTCGGTCTATCGCCATATGATCCAGATGCTCACTTACCTTGCACAGCGTGGGATCGGCGTGCGCGAGTGATGCACTATGCATCCCGCGTTGTCAAAACGTTGGGAGTCTCCCCCAGGCACAATTACGGGGACACCATGAGCCACAACATGTCAACAGACTGTGGGCAGGAAGAAAAAGAAAAAGGAAAGAGATGGAGGGGCGGGGGGCGGTGCCTGGTCCATCGCGTCCGTGTCGCACGGTCGCTCTCGGACGGACACTACCCATCCGCGGCTCCCTCATGCTCCCTCCCGCCCGCACCCCCCAGGGAGCAGGACGACGAAGGAGAGGGAAAGGCGGGGGGCCACCCCACGAGAGGAGCGCGAGAGGCCACGGAGCCAGAAGAAGGCGAGGCAGGGGGGGGAGGAGACGACGACAGAGAAGAGAGAGACAGCAGCGCAGAGAGCAGCGAGGGGGGGGTGCGGACAACAAGATAATTGCAAAAAGAGAAACACAAAGAGGCCAGCCCTGGCCTCTAAGAAACTCATCCCTATCCAGACGCCCTCCTGCGCCGCTTCCTCGGAGCGTTGCAGCTGTCTGGTGGGGCCCACTTACCTGTAAATCGAACATTCGTTCTCTCAGCTATACTCATATTTGGCCTAGGACTCTGTGCACTTCTACTCACTTCTTCTTGCCCCTGAGCAGCCTCTCCAGTGACCCTTGAATGCGGCGCTCTCCTGTGTTCCTCGGTGGGGGGCCTGGCTTCGGTACACTGCCCATCGCGATGTACAAGCGGGTGAGGATAGCATTCATTGGCTGCATCATTCCATTGATCTGGACCCATGCACTGATCAGGTATGTGTGTCGTACTTGGGCCGGTTGGCCTTCGTGCTGGTAGGCTGACTTCACGCGATAGTATTTCACGTATTCGCATGCTATTGCTAAAGGCTCTTGTTTTAGCCGCTGCACGAAGTCTTTCAGGAAATCCATACACTGTTTGAGCTCTGCCACACTGTTCAACTGGACATTGGTCGCCAGAGCCTCGAGCACCGCTATCCCTACTGCCAATGACGGGGGACCGTGTACGTGATCTGGCTTGCCCTCCACCATCTGTCGGTACTGCTGCCCTGCTGCTACTGCTACTGCATTGATACTGTGATCCTGGGGCATGAGGTGGGTCGAGAGGAGCGCGCCCTCGAGCCCTCGAATCCGCTGGGCATGATTCAGGGATGCTTTCATGACCTCCACCGCCGTTTCGCCATCGCTCTCGTCGTCCTGGTTCGCTGAGTCCCCCCCGACTGCCACCCTCCTGAACTTGGTCCCCTCCTTGCCCTTGCCTCCGCCTTTGCCATCTCCGAATGAGCTCTTCTTGGAGGTGCGTGACTTGTCGTCCACCTCCATCGCTGCCTGGGCCTTCTCGGCCGTGATCGGGGGTAGGGCCCAGGTCGCCATGGGTAGTCTCTGGGGCTGGTAGTGAAATATATGCTTCAGCCGATAGTTGCACGTGAGTCCGTATATGCACCTGCAGAGCCGAAAGGCTCGGGAAGTCGTCACCACAAGCTGGACATACATAGCATGTTGGTTCCTCGACTTTGTGAACGAAGTGGTGTCGGTCCGCGTGGCACACCCGCTTCAAAAATAGGTTCCTGACATGCTGTCGTGCGACGGCACGGTTACTAAAAGTCGTCATACACCACGGGCACTGATTCGTAACAGTCAACACTTGGCATATAGCTCTGTGTCCGTGCGTCCCTCCCTCCGTAAACCTCATATGAGCATACCATCCTCGCTGTTCGTGGAACTGCAGTCCGCACTCGCTCCCGTCCTCATTGAGTTCCCGACACACCCACACTGCTGGTTCTGCTGCTGGAGGAGGAGGGACAGGAGGGTCGTGCTCTGAGGGTTCTAATGTGGGTTCAGTGCTCCAGAAGGCCTTCCGAAGATGTGAGAAATCAAGCTTCTCAAAATGACTGGCATACTCTCGAGTGAAGACCTTCAGCACCTTGCCCCCCAACTCCTGAAGAAGCTCCTCTCCTCCTTTGACAGACCCTATGGAATTCAGATCACCCACCACCTGGCTAGCCCAGGGATTACCGCGGTAGTCTCCATCTTCTGTCATCATAAGTCGGTGGTCCAGGATCGTCGGTTGTTCCTCAAACCTAAACTGGCCAAAAACTGCCGCAAGCAATTGTCGATTATCCTGGGGATTCGTCGCAACCGATTGCCACCACTGGAGCCTGCGAATGCGGAGTTCTAAAAAGGTTGGTACCATTCTCAATGCTTTCCAGACTGCACGCGAAGGCATACTCGTATGCTTGACGGTCCCATCGGGCTGTGGTGTTTTTAAGGTCCCCTCCCCGTGCATCAAGGTACGCCCCCACTTCACCAAAAGAGCATCGATCGGTTCACAGTCCTTTTTTGAAACACAGTAAGCCTCCATCCCAGGAGGAGGAGGAGGAGGGGGGGGGAGGAGGAGGCGGAGGCGGAGGAGGGGGAGGAGGAGGAGGAGGAGGAGGAGGAGGAGGAGGAGGAGGAGGAGGAGGAGGAGGAGAGGAGGAGGAGGAGGAGGAGGAGGAGGGAGGAGGAGGGGGGGGGGAGGGAGGAGGAGGAGGAGGAGGAGGAGGGGAGGGGAGGGAGGAGGAGGAGGAGGAGGAGGAGGAGGAGGAGGAGGAGGAAGAAGAGGAGGAGGTTGAGAGGAGGAGGAGGAGGAGGAGGAGGAGGAGGAGGAGAGGAGGAGGAGGAGGAGGAGGGAGGGGGAGGGGGAGGGAGGAGGGAGGAGGGAGGATGAGGGGGGAGGAGGAAGGAGGAGGAGGAGGAGGAGGAGGAGGAGGAGGAGGAGGAGGAGGAGGAGGAGGAGGAGGAGGAGGAGGAGGAGGAGGAGAGGAGGAGGAGGAGGAGGGAGGAGGAGGAGGAGGAGGAGGAGGAGAGGAGGAGGAGGAGGGGAGGAGGAGGAGGAGGAGGAGTCTGTCTGTCTGTCTTACCCATTCCAGCTCCACATGTCTGAAAACTACACTCTGCATGCTCTGGGCCTCGGCTCTTTCGCCTGAACTCTCACTTTGGGGGTGCTCACGCTCCCGAGAGACCCAGCAAAAAGTTAAGACATTGCCAAGTGGGGCCTTCGGGAGCGGTGGAACGGCACCCAGCGCTTCGCTGGTATGCCCCACGCGGGGCGGGCATTCAGGCTGGGAAGCAATGCACCCCTCAGATAGCCCAAGCACGGTGGGGACACAGGGGCCACTCCCAACATGCAAGGGCACAGCTGAGAGATGCACCGCGTCGCAACCCATTTCAAGCTACTTCTCCGTCTTAACAAGACGCACTGGCTTGGGGCCCGACCTGGCTTATCGTTGAAAAACGACGCCCGAAAAAACTGATACAAAACTCTACCGTCTCTACTCCACCTCCTCCTGTCAGCTCAAATGACGCGCGCAGCGGCCTTGTCCTTTTGCTGCACATCGGCACCCCCGTCCTCGAGCGTGGCCCAGTACTCCTTCTGCAGCTCGAGAATGGGGCTCTGGATCAGCATATACCCCAATACTTTGACTGTGATCCGACCGCTTCCGCTGTCCTGAGTGTTCGACGTGCCGCACTCATTGATCCACATGTTGGCCATGGGTATGTCCCCAATCATCATTCTCTCTGGGAGGTGACGAACTAAGTCTTGCGCCAGCCCCTGCTTCACGACAGCGCTCAGAAGTACGGCAAGACTCTGCAACTCTAGCCCGTGAGCGTTCGCCTTTCCCTCCCCCTGGTACTCTTGATTGGTCGCCTTCAACAGCATGATCTTCTCGTCGTCGCTGGGGACGTAGAATACTAGACCTGCTCCGAAAACCAGCGCCCTGATGCGAGCTTCCAATAGCAATTTGGCGTTGGCGTGGGACTCGTCTGTCTTGCCCTCCTTGGACTTGTCGACGCGCTGTGCCCTCCCGCCCTCCGCCACGCTCCGTTGAGAGCCGAAGGACGTAGCCAATCTGCCATCCTGTCCAGCTTCACGATCCAGGTAATTCAACCTCCAACTGATGTGAGTGTAGGTGTGACAGCCGATGCTCGAGAAGCAAATGTCTACGCTGGCCATCGAGATGGAGCCCAACATAATCGCAGCATATACCTCGAAGCATAATGAAGTAGTGTGCCCTGATCCCTCCTTCGTCCAGTTGAACTCCTCCTTCCCCTCGAATGAGATCTCCTCGACTCCATAGCTAGCACCATCGTCGAAAAGCTCGATCATTTTGACGTCGTACAGTTGCTCGCACCATGGATTCGCTCTCTCGTCCTCGCTCATATACTTGTCGATTTCGGTTCATTCATCGTCCCGTGAGCGCCCGAAAACAACCAGGAACTGAGTGAATCGCACGTGCATGTTAAGACAATGCCAACTTGACTCGCTGGTTGTCTTGACATCGGAGCTGTCTGCCGCGTCATCTACATAGAGCGTGAGAGATGCGTGCACCCACTTCTGTGACCAAGGGCACTGAAAACTGCACTGCTTGTAGTTCGAAAAATCCATTCCCATCTGCCTTGAGTATGCTCCCACGAAAAGCCTCACCGTAGCTGGCTCGCCAGGAAACGTGAAGCACGCCAATGTAGCTCGAAACTTCATGACCTGCCAATCTTCTTCACAGGAGAGAATGTCAACCTCCTTCGCCAGCGTGCACACTAGCATGATCAAACGTTCGCCGTCGACTCCCTCCTTCTCATTGCCTTTGCCAATCTTACACGCACCTGACAAGATCCAAGATAAAGGTAGCTTTCCACTCTCACGGATCAGGCACCAAATGATAAAGTAGACGTGGGCCGCGGTTAGCTTCTCCAGCTCCGTCTCGTATCCTACCCCGTAGTTGCATTGCTGCCTCCGCATTTCAACCAAATTTGGAAACATTGCCACTCGACGAAATTCTGCACAGATGCTCTCCACTCGCCATAACCGCCAAAACTCATTTTTGAATGCGTCCACGTCCTCTTGCATCTCATCGGCCGCCACTGCGTTGGCTTGTTCGGGCAGGTCATGCACCATCTGAAGCATGGCGTCGTAGTTGTCAGCCTGCGCTGAAGCACCACCCTGCACACCCTCTTGCTGCATACGCGTAGTCCATTCTGATGCGGTGCCACTCGTGCGTAACTGTCGATACTTGCGTCGTCGTAGTCCCCGTCCTTTTGCTGCTGTTAAACGCGCCATGCGATACCCTTCGTGAAAACCTCGTTGTGTTCGTGCAAAGGCACGTACTCTATCCTCTTCCACCCGTCGCCAGTGTCTCTGCTTGCTCTGTCGTAGCCATTTACTGATTCGACCCGATAGTTCCAGCTGCACCAAGTCAGATGCCACTGCTAAACGTTCTCGCACTGCTCGTCGATCGTGAAGCGAACCACGTAGCTCTTTAGCGTAGTCCGATAACTGATTCGCCGTCACCGCCATCGTGTAGCCCGTCTGATTCTTAACCCAAATTGCCCGTGACAAGATATGATCATGTACTACCTTCGTGAAATCCTGCCTCTTGTGTACTTGCTTCTCTGCGCGCGGCTCTGGTATAAGATCGTTCGACCACTGAAAACCATTGCCAAGCGGTAGATGATCCCACTCATGTCCCGGTTGTTGTCGCCGCATGCTTCTCGTGTACCTTTTGACTTCTGAAAGGATAGCCGTCGGCATTGCTATAAAATCCTGACCACTTGACGCCACGAAGGTGTAATCTGCATCTCTCATCGTGTTCACCATGCACAGCTCGTGGGCCATCAAGACTGGCTTCAGTAGCTTTGCTGACTGACTTTCCTCTTCGCCATGGCCAAAGGGCCCAAATAACTCCACCTATCTCCTCAGTGAAAGTAGAATTCAAATCCATCGGTATCCATCTGCCTGCAAGAGAGTCGAGCGTCGTGAGCCGCCTGATGATCGCCTCGCAGCTGGTCGAGTACCGCAGCTGGTCTTCCTTCTCCTGGGTGCCTATCAGGCTCACCTCCGTCTCGTTGTGCAGCTCGTCCAGTATGTCCTGTGCGCGCCCGCGAGTGGCGCTGTTCGGGTAAGCGACAATGCTTATCTGCCCGAGAAGCGCCGCTGAGCACATCAGTCGACATGGCGTCATGCTCCTGTTTCTACTTGCATTTCTGAATTCCTGAAGTGGCGCTGGGAGGTTCAAGCCTGGCACGGCCACTTGGAGGAGGAGGAGGAGGAGGAGGAGGAGGAGGAGGAGGAGGAGGAGGAGGAGGAGGAGGAGGAGGAGGAGGAGGAGGAGTAGGGGGCTCCTCGCGGCGTTTCGGCTTTCCCACGGCGCGAGGCTCTCCCGGGGGGCGCCCGGGCTGTTTTCTCTCTGTGCTCTCCTGCCGGGTGCCCTCGCGTGGCCCCAGCGTCCCGGGCATTTGCGCCGCTCAGAGCCACCCCGCGGGAGTGTGAAGACGACCGCGCTTCGCGGGTCGTGGCCTTGGCTTTATAAGTCGGGCATGTCCCTCTACAGGAGGAGTGTTATGCAAAAATTGTCAAAAAACATATGGGGACGATTTCTGAGTATTTCTTAGAGTTATGTTTAAGCATTATTTTGCTTTTTTCTGTTCCTCCAAAAATCCACCTGTAGGGGGACATGCCTGACCTAACCTTGGTTGCGGAGCCGTTCCCGAGCGCGAAGATGATCGCGCGCTATTGCTCCCGCCCCTGTGACCGGGAGCGGCAAAGAGGGGGGTGATGACTAGGGGGGGGGGATATCATGGCGGGGGCCATGATATCTCCCCAGATTTCAGGGCGCCTTTGTTCATCGAAATGCGTCCCTGACCCCCCCTGGGCCGCGCACGTGCTGCTGGCCATGATTTGCGCCCCCCCTCTTGGACACCCCCCTCTCGGCCGCCCTCGATGTCAGCGCAGCCTCCCCGGAGGATCGAGGCCATCCAGGACAGGGGCTCGATCTCCCTCATGTGGGCGCGCTCCTGCTCCCCTCCTTTCTGGAGGCGCTATTTTTGTTCGCTCTCTCTCTCTCTCTCTCTCTCCTGCGAGGCCGAGGGTTGGCAAAGTGGAGGGCTGGGATCCCGGGGTCCTGCCCCGCCGCGAGCCGGCGGCGGCGGCGACGCCTCCACCATCCTCCGCCCCCGCTGGCGCCGCCGCCGCTGGCGCTGGCGCCGTCGTCGTCGCCGTCGTCGTCGTCGTCGCTGCCGCCGTCGTCGTCGTCGTCGCCGTTCTCGTCGCTGTTCTCGTCGCCGTCGTGATTCGTCATCGTTGTCGTCGCCGTCCTCGTCGTCGTCGTCGTCCTTGTCGTCGTCGTCGTCCTCGCTGCCGTCGCCGCCGTCGCCGCCGCCGCCGCCGTCGGCGTCGTCGTCGTAGTCGTCGTAGTCGTCGTCGTCGTCATCGCCGCCGTCGTCGTCGTCGCCGTCATCGTCGGACTCCTGCACGCGTGCGCGCGTCCGCTGGCCTGGGGACCGGGGCGCTGGCCCGAGGTCTGACAATACACGGCGCCGGCCCTCTGGAACGCCGAGATTCGAGGCGCCTGGGGCGGGCCGGCATCGACGGCGACATCGACGACGACGACGACGACGACGAGGACGACGAGGACGACGACGACGACGACGACGACGTCGACGACGACGTCGACGTCGACGTCGACGTCGACGGCGACGTCGACGGCGGCGGTGGCGACGCCGAGCCAAGCCCCCCCCGGGGCAGGGGGCAGAGGCCTGGTGCCAGAGCGCGCTGCGCGGCCGCGAAGGGTTGCTGGGCGCGTCCCACCCGGACGCTCGAGCCACTTCGCCAGAGCGGCCTTCCCGTAAATGTGGGCGTCGCATTCTTCTGGGCGTCGCGTAATGGGGGCAACGCGGGCTCCAGAAAGAGTGCTCTTTAGAGCCACCAGAGGGGCCTTTTAGGGCCCATCAGGGGGCTTGTGGGGCCCGAGCAGTGCACCTTTCTTCCGCTTCCCCCCAGTAAGCGGCGCCCAGATGTTTATCGCACCGGGCCCGGGCGTTTTCGCCCGGCTCTGTTGCCTGTGGCCATCACAACTAAGCGATGCGGCTCGAAACATGTTGTAGGTAGAAAGATGGGGTCTATGGGGCTTCGGTCGTGATTTGTCGCGATGTTGCAAGTTCCTCGCACCGTCACATCTTGGGGCTTGGTGCGCGGCTGAACGCGTTCGCGGACGCTGTCGGTTCCTGGTGATTTTCCTGTCCCGGGATGCGTTCCAGCAGCGGCGCCTCGCCGAGGGTGCACCAGTGGCTTGGTTCGCTGAAGCAGTGTCTGAAAACGCTGAAACAAGGCAGCATGTGTTCAGCGTTTTTAGTTTTTCAGTTGAGACCTGAACACGCTAATGCAAATCATGTCCACGACGCCGAGCTGAAGACGCTAACAAAAACGCCCTGGGCAGGTGTGAGGCGAGGCAAGACCAGGGGTGCCCGAAAGGTCCCGCACAGCCGGCAGAGGCCCGAGCAATGGCAAGGATCCTTCTCATGCAGACTCTTGACTATAGCATCTTCTCGATGTTCGACACTTTGGGGGGTCGCATGGCGAGTTGCGGAAGCCCTGTCGATGGAATTGCGCCGCGGCGGCATGCGGGTCACGGGTAGCGCGCGCGTCGGCTCCATTTCGCAAACGCCGACGGCAGGTCGGCCCAGCACGGTCCTCAACGGACGAGGAAGCGTTGATTTTTGCATCGGGCGGCTGAGTGATGATGATGGTGGCGCTGATTGCGTACGAGGGCGACGACAATAACGATGACGATGATCGAAGAAGAAAAAACGCCATGAACATAAGCTTTTGGCGCTCCGCGCGGACTTGTTGGACCCGCGCTGGGCCCCCTTGGCGGCGCCCCCGGCGCCGCCCCTGGCGCGCTCCGCGCGCCAGGGAGGGGGGGCCAGCGCAGATCCAAGAAATCCGCGCGGAGCGCCAAACATTTCTGTTTATGTCATTTGTTTGTGGATGACGACGGTGATTCTGACCACGGCGGTCGAGATGATGACGACGACGATGGTGATGCAAATGAAGACGATGGCGACGATGATGACGCCGGCGATGATAACGACGCCGATGCCTGTGAGGACGATGCGGAAGTGCGCGCCCAGAAAATCCTCAACTTTGGCATAACTTCTATGAGAAGGAATTGTTCTCACATGTGATATGTGTGTAAAGCCGCCGTCTTTCAGCGCTGGGAACGCACGGTGCCTGAAGTTTTTTTTTTGCTCGCGACGACGCGCGCGTGTGGCCCGGACTCCCATCATTTGACGGACTTGGCGGGTGCGCGACGATTTTGACTAAGGATGCCGACGTGCGCGCGCGGGCGTGTAGCCCGCATGGATCAGCTTGACAGAATGACGAAGCACATTGTTGGTGTTGGTTTGGTTTCAGCGAGCGCGTGCGCACACATAGCTGGATTTCGTTCGATGCAGAGGACAAGTGTGTGCGTGTATGTGTGTGTGTGCGTGTGTGTTGTTAGGTGCTGTTTATACAAGCCGTGGCAAAACAATTGCTTTGGAATGGTGTTGACATGTGCCCGCTTGTGCCCCGCATGGAGTTCTGTGATATGCATTCTGGCAGAGCGCACTTGTTATTTGCATGAATGCGTACGCACCGCTTGGTTTTATTGGACGAGGAAGAGAGGGGGTGGTCGATTATGCGTCGCCGAGCATTGCGTTACTTCAGATTCGAAACGGAGGTTCGCGCATGGTGAACATAAAACAAAATACGCGGAGGCCAGCGGATGACCTTGTTCTCGGTGGCTGGGGAGTAGTAGAAGTCGAGTTCCTTTTACATGAGGGAACTCATCGGACGGGGCTAGGATTACGTCAGGCATGTCCCTGCACAGGGGGAATATTCGGAAATTGTAAAGAATAGTCTGGGGATGACTTGTAGATGATTGTAGATTATTTGTTGCATCTGTTTTGGAGTATGTTTGATTTTTCGTTCAAGATCCGCCTGCATGAGGACATGCCCGACATAAGGCTAGGACAAGGATCCTGCCGATCCTGAGCGTTCTGGAACGCTCTCAGAGCGTTCCGAAAAGCTCTGAGGAGGCCGCGGCGCCCAAGACATCTTCCGGAGCCGCCGGACGGGGGAGGGAGCAACTGTTTAGTTCTTCTTCACGTGTAGGAGCTCACGTGGTGGAAGGCCGGCCAGCGCACGGGCGGCAGGCTACGGGCGAGCACGGTGCGAAATCCTGGAACGCAGACCAGCGCACGAGGCGCCCACGAGGCGCCCAAGAGCGGATGCGGGGCGAAAGCCAGGGAAGGCAGGCCGACGGCTGAGGGGAGACAAGGAGCACGTCCCGCCTCCCCCGCAAACCAAAGTTGGAACTCTTACGCGTTGGGGGGGGAGGGGGGGGAGTTCAAACCATATGCTACGCTTGAGTGTTGCTCGACTGCTTCCGACACTGGGCGATTCAACGTTCAAGCACGACCTGTGGAGTGCAAGAATTGTCCAGGGAACGACGCCGCGATTGAACAGAGCGTCCGCCAGACGTCCGGGGTCCTCGTTCCCAGACCGCACGCGAGAGTGACCCTTCGCCAGAGTGACCCATTGGGTGCTGGCCCGCTGGAGGATCGCCAGGCGCGGTGCGGCAGCGGCAGCCTGCGCGCCCGCGGTTTTGTTGCCCCCCTTGCGGCCGCGCAGCAACGGCCACGCCCGACCAGTGCGATTCTTGCGCGTGTCCCAGGCAAGAGCCCCCTGAGTGCAAGCACTGCCTGGGGAGCGCGCCGCGATCAAGAAAAGCACAATCCGCTGGAGGCCTGGGATCCTCGTCCTGGTCGCCTGCCAGGGGGACAGGAGGAGACCTTTATCTCGAGCAGTGGCGAAGCGTCCTGGCCCTCCCATAGGCCCACCAAGACATGCTCTAAGAACCTTTTGTGGTCTGCACGAGATGGTCTCAGAACATTTCTGGCTGAGACTGTCCTGTCCGAACACATCGGGCTTATCTTCTAAGAGCATGTTTTTTGTTATTGGAACATTTGGGGGCTCTAAGAACGTTTCGTGGTAGGCCTACAGGATTTCAGGGTCGGTCGGTCCCTGCTCAATCTTCTGGGAGGCAGAACCTCCACCCTGGAGGAGGGCGAAAGTCCAGAGTGGAGGGCAATAGCTTTCGGGACGGAGGCCAGAGCCTGTGCTCTTGGGCGGCGCCCACAAGGGGGTGGCGCGAGTGTGATGGGCTTCTGAGTTGGGGGGGTCCTAGGAGGAAACGGCTTATGTATGCATGCATGTATGTACGTGTGCATGGACGGACATGTATGTAGGTATGTGTGTCTGTATGTTTGTATGTCTGTATGTATGTATGTATGTATGTATGTATGTATGTAAATGTATGCATATATGAAGGCATATATGCATGTATGTTTGTAAGAATAAATGGACGTATGTATGTATGTACGTACGTACGTACGTATGTTTGTATATATGTATTTATGTATGGTTGTGTGGCACATATGTATGTCTGGATGTATGTATATGTATGGATGTAAGTAAGTATGTATGTACTTATGCATGTATACATGTATGGATGTGTGTGCATGTGTGTATGTGCGTATGTATGTATGTCTGTCTGTATGTATGTATGTGTGTATGTGTGTATGCGTATATATATATATATGTATGTATGTGTGTATGCTTGTATGTAGGCTTGCATGTGTGTGCATGTACATTGACGTATGTGCTGTGCATGTATGTATACGTAGTGTGTGCATGCATGTGTTATGCAGGTGCATATCGGTGCATGTCTGTACATATCAGTGTATGTTTGGGTATGTCTGTCTGTGTGTATGTATGTCTGTATGTATGTATGTCTGTGTGTATGTATGTGTGTATGGATGGATGGATGGACGGATGGACAGATGGATGGATTGATGTATGTATGTGACATTGATGTATGCGTTCATGTGTGTATGCATCTATGCTTGAATGTATGCATGTGTGTCTGTATACATGCATGCCTGAATGTATGTGTATGTTTGGATATGTGTATGTATGCATGCATGCATGTATGCGTTTATGTGTTATATATGTATGCATGCGTGCATGCATGCATGTATGCTTGTATGGATGCATGTATGTATGTATGTGCGTATACATGTGTGTATGTATGCTCGTGTGTATTTGTAGATATGCATGTGTGTAGGTATGTAGGTATGTAGGTAGCTCGGCAGGCAGGTAGGTAGGTAGGCAGGTAGGTAGGTAGGTATGAAGCCGCCAAGCCTTTTCAAGAAGGCAGGGGCCTTCTTACAAGGGCTTGGCGGCTTCTCTGCTGGGCGCCACTCCCTCGTTGGGTGCCGCCAAACTCTGGTGCAGGCGCTCCTACTTTAAGGGTAGCTCTTTGGGAGATGTTACAGTATCGGGAGCATAGCTCGCGCGCCGCTGCCTTGGGCTCAAGGCACGCGCGCCCTATTTGCCCGGACACCGCGAGTGTTCGCTATGTGCTGGAAAGATCATTACATCGATCTTATCCTATCTTACCCATCCACCCCTCATACTGTACCTTCACAGCAGAGCGATGGATGCAATTTGCCAGGCTATATGCCCCATTTGAGTTACCAGGCTCACTTTCGACTTGGTAGCGGAGCTGGCCGCACTCTCGTGTGGTCAGCTCTTGCTCTTCTTAGCCTCATATTCTTCGGCACGATCTTCGTGACCACCTACCACCCTGCGCCACCACTCCCAGTACGTTTACGAGGATCTATTCAAGAGCAAGAAGCAACACGAGAGGTACGACGTCTAGACGACCAAACCGGTACCATATACGCTTCATCATTGCGTTACTACCAACCGCTCGGCAACGAGCTAACAGCGCAATACTTGAAGCAAGGGCGGGGAGACCCGCCAGACAGAGCGCCTCGAAGACTCGACAAGGCGCTACCCCAGCGCGACAACGCGCATCATAACCGTCCTTCGTTACACATTCTCGGGCTAATCGTTTTCGCCATCATATGGTTCGCGCTGGGGGCAGCAATCGGACACATGCGTCGTGGAGATAACAGCACCGATGGGCAAACACATGGCCCATATTGGGACCCTCAAGGTAATGTACCTTTTCGTGAGTACATCTATGAGGTCAACGCATGGCTCAATGTTACAAGCGGACGTATGACGCCACAGGCCCAAGCGGCCGCAATACAACGCGGCCTAGGTGGCCTAGCGAGGACACTCGCCATGAGGGTACCGCCTGACATTATAAACTATGGTGCTGACATTGATGGGGTCCACACAGACCCAGTAACTTACATCATGTTCCTCCTCAGCATGAAGTTCGAACGCCTGGAAGATGAGCGACAGCTCACTTCCGGCACACAATCATCGACTTCCACGTGCATCACGGGGAACGAATCCATGTCACCCTTACCCGGTTCGAAATGGCCCGACTTGAGGCACAATCGGTGGGATTCGACCTTCCCAACTTCCAACTGCTAACCACTATCCTATTCCGCGCCTTAGGCGTCGGCAACCAGCGAGCCACGCAACTCTTACAGCCACTCAATCACCAAATGCCCCGAACACAACAACAGTATGATGAGTTGCTGGAGAGGATGCGTTCGATAGGCCACCTATCCGAACGGTCTCCTGGTAACATAGGATCTGTGTTTGGAAGGGGAAGGGGATCTGGTAGTGGAAATTTCTACACTACCTTGACCACTGAAGCCCAGCCTGGAAACGGGCATATGGGCCGATGACCCAGGAGAATCCACTGCTTTATTAGCAGGGGATCGATCACAACCAAGCTGGGCAACCAGCCCTCCTTCTAGAGAACCACAACCACACCGCTCGTTATGGGGGGAATCAAATCCCCTAACCGACGGTGTATCCACTAGGAGACGAAGATTTCGACTCCGGCACCGATACAGACACTATATCATCAGATGGTGTTGAAGCTCTAGATTGGTCAGATATCATGAATATGGATAACGACAATCAGCGTGCTGAGCATTTATTCTGGCTGTTACAACAGGCTAAACGAAGGTGGAGGAGGTTCACACGAAAACCAGTGCGTCGTGTTAGAAGGAGGATACGCAGAAGTTTTAAAGGAAAGGGTAAAGGCAAGCGTGGTCGTCGGAGGTTGAACGGGCGAGGTATCGCGGCATTTCTCCAGAGGCTCTCAGATGAACAACATGATGAGATATTCTTTGGGGGAAAAGGCCGTGGTAAAGGCCGTAGAGAGACCTCAGGTAAAGGTAAAGGTAGGCGGGGAAACCCGCGAGGTAGAGACGGCCAGGTTCTCAAATGCCATGAATGTGGTAGTTCCGATCATCTTGTGCGAGATTGTCCAGCGAAGGGAAATGGAAAGGGCATGTCGTCCGAAGTCCATTTTGGCTCAAGTGCACCATCCATTGAATATCTGAGCCTCCAGGACTTTGAGGCTATGGAACAGATATTTTTCACTTGGGTTGTTGGCATGGACAACATCGACGAGCTCGAGGGGTATGGTCATGGATTGTACGCGTACTACCTCGAGTACGTCCGCCGGTTCGTCACGGGCAGTAACGAACTCACTCCCGTGGAACACGGTACGCTTGGAAACGAGCCTCTTTCATTCTTCGACTGGATGTTCGGGAACCCAGGCAACATCATGGCCTACGAGAGTGACGACGAGGACACCACTATAGAGGCTTCGCCTTCCGAGGTTCAACGAAACCTCGAACCTCCGCCCGAAATCCCGCCTGGAAACAGGCCTTCTTTGATGGGAGAATATCCCCAGACCACTGAAGACTTAATTGAAATGGAGTCTCAGGCATTTGTTCAGGCCTTCATTGCAGGCGAACCAGATATTCCGTTCATACCTCCTGGTTCGCTTGCTCCAGGCGAATATGGACCACGTACCCTTTTGCAGACCCTCATGAGGATGCATGAGATACTTACAATTGGTTATCCTGAGAGTCAAGAACATATCGAAGCTGACATCATGACAGAACAGGATAATGATGCTTGCGGTAGTTCAGAGCTAATTTTGGCAGCTCTGACTCTCATTGACAGCGTGTATCCTCAGGAAGTGCAGAGACACTTGATATACTCCCGTGGTAGATGGCGTCGTGCTCTGGAAATGGCAATGGCTATGCGCGGTCATGATCTTCCTCCGCCAGGATGGGGTCTCCAGGCGGTGGGAATGAGGCCAAACCATACGGCCATGCGTAACATTGCTGGGCAGCCTATGCTCGGCGACGAGCCTGAGCCGACAACAGTGCCTCCTACTCCGGGACAGCCGAGCGACGCCCAGACGCCGGCTATGCAGGGAAACCTGCCTGTACCAGATACGCCAATGGCCATCATCATTGGTAGTTCGACATCAGAAGAAGTAGATGGCGATGGCTGCGGGTTAGATGAGGATGATGTCACCATCCTCATGATGGACGTGAATGGTGAGGAAGAGGTTGATTTCGACCCTGATGAGTCTGAATCATCATCACCATCGGCACAAGCGCCACTTGCGCCGAGCTCTACACAGCAGGGAGACCCGCCTCCATCGGATGATCCATCTGGGATCGCACAGGAGCCCTCTCAGGCACCTCCACCGGGTGCCGCTCCTGCTGCATCGGCAGCTTCCTCTGATGAGAACACCAGAAGATCTCGTTCCCATACGCGCGTCAGAGAAGAGCCACATCCCCAGGCTCGACTTCCTCGTGAGTGGAGACAGGCTGGCCCAAAAGAACACGCTCTCAGGAGAGGTGGCCAGCTACTTCCGTACAACGACCCAAGACGCCGAAGAGGGGAACACTCGGCCTTCGGCCAGGGCAACCCTGCCTATAGGGACAGCGATGGCAAGCCCATCCGCGGAGGCTATCAGCTTGCAACAAACATCCGCCGCCCTGAAATTCAAGAAGTGCGGACTCAGCTGCGAGATATTATCGCGGCGCGCAAGCAGTATAGGCCTCACGCAGCATGCGGACCTTGTTCCCAGCCGTTCCAGAATCACAGGCCAGGATGCCCCGTTGGCAACAACGAAGGCCTGAGCCCCAACAGGGGCAAAACCCCTCCTAAAGAGGGCCATCCGCCACTTATCCCGATGACGCAGGACGAGATCGCGGAAGTGAATCGTCGTCTCGGGATCTTGAGCCACTTGGATCCGAAAGAAGAAGAGAAGCCTAACCCGGTTCCAAGGGGACTGGTAGCCATGACCCAGGAAGAGAAAGACGCGCTCTTTAGTCTTCCTAGTATGCGAGGAAACTCGCCTGGCGTCTCTAGCCAGTCCCAACAACCAGAGCCGATCATCAAGGACGAGACAAAGGCTCAACGTGTGGCGGAGGATGAGGAGCGTATTCGGACAGTAGAAGAACGCACACGCGAGGCAACTCGCAAGATGTTGGAGAATTCCAGCACGATCTACATGAAGGGGGCTAGGAAGCCCCCACTCCCACTAACTTCGAAGGCTAAGAGTGAACCCCCGACACCTAAGCCGTCTTCGGAGCCGAAACCGAAGGCGATCTCTCAGAGCCCTGGGCCAGACGCGCATATGGAGGTGCCTCGATCTGCGACGCCGAGGCCGCCGATTGGCGCAACTCCTCCACAAGCGTCTGTGCCCAAGCAGCAACCTCAGGACCCTATGGAGGAACGAAGACGCCCGCTTAGTCGCAGCAAGTCCATTGCGAAAAGGGCGGCAGCTTTCGAGCGCAGTGGTTATGCACCTGCGCCAGCTTCGCCTGTGGCGGCTCGTTCCAGGAGGTCCGATGAAGGAGCTATGTCGAGGGGTAACTGGGTGCCGAAGATCAGGGGCAGCGCCAGTCGTGCATCTCCGCGGGGAAACCCGCCAGGCGCTGCCGCAGCAGCTCCCTCCTCTTCTGGAGCCGCAACCTCCTCAGCAACGGAGGCTCCGATGCGGGGAAACCCGCCAGTGGTTCAGCTGCACCACCCAGGCGACACGTCCTTCACCAGTGGGACTCCAAATGTGATCAGGGATAGACTTGCACTTCGAAAGCTCCCACCGATACGTTCGGTGGATGAGACATTCATGAAGGAATGCAGGAAAGCTGGAATCCTTCCCACATCCAACGATATTCTCAAACAGCTGAGCAAAGCTCTCAGCAAGATATGCAGACATGCGCCAGACAAGCAACACAATCCTGTGTGGCGCTTGGAATCTTTCGATGATCATGATGGTTGGGTTAACCTCGTGGAGCTCGTGAGGGAGTATCCGTGGAACACAGGTCAATCGAGTCATGCTGGGTATAACCCAAGATATAACGAGGCCAAACTCATCAACGAGCAGCTATATGGTCGCTCGGTTGACCAACTCGCAGCCATCATGATGTCAGTTGTTCATGTTCGTGAACCAGACGGAGAAGAAAAACAACGCCTCCAGTTCAAGGTGTTAATGCGGGACTCCGGCGAGCCCGCTATCTTCATCCGCGCCTCTCAGGGGCATTCATGGACATTGAAAGCTCCATGGTCGCTGTACAGCTACATTGTACTGTGCGACCAACCTGCCGGGAGACCGGCCCCATACCCTGAAGTCGCCATGCATGGCACTCGATGGCATGCTTTCGAAGGTATATGTGGCACGGCCTGTCCTGTAGACCTGAGCACAACACGAAGAAAAGGGGGACAGGCCGTTCGCACATTCACTTCGTGCCGACAGTTCGCCGCCGTGCCGTGAACAGTGGGTGGGACCCAGATTCAGACATCATCATCTTCGTAGATTGGCGTCAGGCCATACAAGATGGTATGAAGTTCTGTTGGTCCGATAACGGAGTCCTCTTGTCCGAGGGAGATAACGGTATCATTGAACCGTATTACATCTCTCATGTAGAGGATCTGACCACAGGAAGGCAATGGCGTAATCCAGAGTATTTGGGGAGCCGCCATGCGCGAGTCTCTGTCGCAACGATGTCTGCTCCTGACAGGTGGGCTGACGTTGGTACTTCCAGCGTTAAGTACCAGTGGTCCCAAGACCAAGAGGGCGTCGACCCCCCCATGGTCTACCCCCACAGGGAAGTTGGGGGCCACTACAGCCCTACCCAGCTGGGAAACCAGCCTGACTTCTTTCGGATCTTCATGATCACCGAGAGTGAGGCCGGGAGCGCGGCTCCAAGCCGTGCCCCAAGCCAAGGGCCTAGTGCCGTGTCTTGGCAGGCCATTAGTACCTCGGACCTGGATCAGATCGCAGCCGCGCTGAACCCTGACCAGGTAGAACAGCTGGCGGACAGGTTATACCAGCAGGATCCCTGGGCCGCAGGCCAGGGAGCAATGTCCGCTATGGCTACGAGAAATCGTCAGGCCATGCAGGGAAACCTGCCTACAAGCGGACCTGCTCGGTTTGAACCAATGCATGGAAGCCCTACTCAGAGCATGCACACTCCAAGGGGCATGACTCCATTGGGCACACCACCGGCACAATCCCCATTCGGGACACCTGTCCGCCCTGCCGCAAACGGCACACTCATGGAGAGGATAGCTGCGGCTAGGGCTGATCACAGCACAGCCCTCCTCAACATGATGCCGCCCGGCACGCCAACGAGTCAGCAGGGAAACCTGCCTGGTACACCAAGCCACCACAGGGCGGGTGTACCTGACGACTATCGCTCAAGAGTGGCGGCCGCGGTGCAGCAGGTGCAGAACCATAATCTGCCTCACCCAAGTGGGCAGAGGTGGAGGCCAGCCTGGTCCTGGGAACCTGAGGGTCCCAACCCACGGGACCCTGCTCGGCAACGAGCCTTTATCCCGGCGTTCAACGCCCATCCGAGCATGTCTCAGGGCCAGAGGCCACCACCAACGCATATGAATCCGCCATTATACCCTGACGGGTCAAGGGTCCCGAACAAATTTGTTCGTGAATTGGCGGATCAGATGCATAACCTCACTAATGTGCGCTGCAGCGACCATTCCATGTACCCGCACATGGCCTGTATGCCTTCACCAACATCACCAGAGGTGGTTGTTCAGCCCACTGCCCATTCAATATCGTCTGGCAGTAGGGGCGTGCCTGACTACATCAGGCAGACACACCACACTCAGCAGGCATGTTTCAGGAGGAGGCAGGCGGTGCAAAGCGTACGGGATCAGTCACGTGCAGCTGCACTTGATGTGGTGAGGAACAGGGGCTCACCTTTGCGAGGAAACTCGCCCGCCGTGACTCCTACCACTTCCATGCCAAATGTCGAAGTGCAGGAAGTGCTGAATCCAACGGGGACACCCCCATCAGCCTTCATGCCCTCCGAGACGGTATTGGAGAGGCAGCGGCGGGCATATCCCAGGGTAGCAGACGTAGAAGTCTTCATTGGGATGGAAGATACCTGTGCGGTATGCCTCGAAGAATTTCAGCCCAGGGATAGCGTCTACCGCCTGAGGTGCAATCACCTATTCCACGAGGGATGCTGGAATTCTAATGTGGTGGGCCACGTCACAAATCAGCGTGAGGGAGATCCCCAGCAGCCACCATGTGCTATCTGTCGAGCACCTGGCATTATAGCATCATCCTTCCCATGGACCGGCTCCTTTAGTCAGACTCCTGAGCAGTCAGCGAGAGAGCTGCGGGAGCTGAGGAGCATGGTGGAGGAGATGACGTCCAGGATGCTAGCTATGCAGACAGTTCCGTCACAACCGCAGGGATACCTGCCTGAAGAGGTAAGGCCGCCTATGGAAACGGGATATTTTGATCAGCTTATCCCGATGACGGCGCCTCAGCAGGGAAACCTGCATGATACTCCTCAGATGTCTCCCCAGAGTGGAGGCGAGGCTGAGATGTCATTGGACCCTGATCAGCTGCGCGAGTTGCGTGTACGACATTTCCAGAATCAGATGGATAATACGCACACAACATTTATGCTAGATGCCAATAATCCTGAAACTGATAGTCCGTCGTTAGACCTATCAGAATCCTCAGCGGCGTCAGCAGCAACAGCAGCCAGGGCCGTCAACATCTCAGCGACGAATGAGGAGTTCGAGGAGTGGCTGCGGTACCGGGATCACATCGCGAACGAGGGGCTGCAGGACATCGCCCTTCACTCGTACCTAGCGTTGATAAGGCGCCCGACCCGCGAGCAGTATATGAGCATACGTGATGAGTATGCCAACTGGCGGGAGGAGCGTGGCGATCACGCCCAGCACGTGTCGTACTTCCAGTACATTGACCTGGCACGCATGGCCGAGAGCGAGTCACATGTCAGTGTCATGCGGGGTAACCGGCCAGGGAGTACGACTGTGCCGCGGGGAAACCCGCCTACCGACACAGCCGACACTTCAGAAACTGTGCACATCAAGCAGCCGAGTAAAACGTTCTTGGATGATGGTGGTAATTCCATACTCATCGACGTCGGTTCGAAGATCAACATCATGGGCGAGAACACGAGCCGTAAGTTCGTCCAGGCTGCCGAGGCACATGGCCGTACTTGTACGTTCGAGCCCCGCTCTCGTTTGAATATCAACGGAGTGGGAGAAGGGTCGGCCCCAGCGGATACCGTAGGCACATTCAGTATTGCCTGCGAGTACCAGGGGTCGGCCCAACTCGATTCATACAAGACGAACATTGTGTCAGGCTGTGGCAAGGACCTGCCAGCCATCCTAGGTCTCGATAGTATGCAGGACAAACGCACGATCATCGTGCTTGAACGAGGCCAGGAAAAGCTGATATTCCCTGGTAAGGGGCAGGTCAAAATGGAGCTCCCAGAAGGCTCCAAAATCATGCCGACGACAAAGTTGCCGTCAGGGCATCTGTCGATCAGGTGTGATTGTTTTGGAGCTGCGGGGCAACCCGCCTCGAGCTCAAGCAGCACGTCCTTCCAGACAGTGCTGACAGGCGAGCCGACCCCAGCGCAGGAGCGCAATCAATTGCAGGGAAACCTGCCCCAGGGGTTGATGGAGACGCTCGCCAAGGCCACCATGCGAGGCGACAACATCGACGATCTCGAGACGTTCGATTGTTTTGTTGCCAGGACACTGGCCCTGCATGGTGGTAGTGTACCCATGGACGCTGTGCAGTCCCGCCGTAAAATAGTGATGGGATACACTAATCGTGAATTGCATACGGTCAGCGACGCTAGGTCCAAAGGCGTGCTGAAACAGCTGATGGATAATCCATCGATGCTGACAGCATTTGCGGAGCAATCCGCCTCTGAGGCCACGGCGCGCTGCAGTGCTGAGCTCCAGCATCTGAGGGAAGCCCAGATGCTGGCAGATATTGTAGGCACATCTTCTTCATCTTGAAGATGGCAGGGCGACGTCGCCCCCTCGTCGTCTTGCCTGTTGGCTGAAAAGCCGGGGGGTAACAAGGACAGCGGGGTAACCTGCCTTAGTAAGAGGGCTTTTGTCATCGAAGATACGAGGGAGGCATGTGCCGACCTCCGCACACGAGGTTATATTTGTGATCGTATTTCCCACAACGAACTTATGACAAGCGTGGGCACAAACTACCTAGGTGCGGTGATCAGTGGAGATTACACTCTCATATGGATTAGTACTCCGGGTGACTGGTACGTACGAACTCCAGGAAAGAGAGTGGCCCCACATTGGTCACGTATCCAGAACCTGTTGATTAAAGCCAAGAAACTCCGCATGAAGATTATAATATTTGGTCCCCCAGGATATGTTTGGAAGTTATCTCCAGTACGTGATACCCTGGAAGATCTAAAGTTGTCAGTAATACGGATGCGTCTGTGTCATTTCGGTATTCGGTTCAATATGCAAGACAGTACACCAAGCGGTACCTATATGCAGGTAGCATCATCTATACCGATCAGCTCGAAGCTGTGGACATGTACCTGTAAGCAGGCCATACCACAACATGTGTTGGATTGGTACGGCCATACAGTGCGACATGCTGAATGGCGGGCTCAGACACGCACTATACTCATCCGTCACTTGAACGACAAAATCCTGGGGAGCACCACCACGCACGGAAACGTGCCCGTATACTTAAATACGTATACACGTACAGACCATAACACCCGTCACTACGTGACGACCCATAGGGGAGGACCAAAATGGTCTGAAGTCATCCGACGTGTAACAATCAACTTGGATACCAACGCGGTTATTCAAGATATCTCAGTTACCGATCAACCAACAGGGTATGATTGGCATGCACCATTACCTGCAGGGGTTGCCAACATCAGTACTCGGTTGTATTGGCAACCCGAGGAACCGGTCTTGCTCGGAAACGAGCCGACTCAATCACCACAGAAACATCGACGCGTCATCATAGATGACTGTTCTCTCCCCCTCCCGACTCTGGCGATTGACGCATGTACCCATTCAACCACGACAATGAGTACACAGACCGACGAACAAGACGAGCAAGCTTTACCTACTGAATCGCGTATAAAGCAGAAGGAGAGGCTCAAAGCCGAAAAGGAAGCAGGCATCAAGCCTCGCCGCATTAAAAAGCACGTTGAAGACGGAAATGACGATTGCGGCGACGACTTGTCAGGACTCGGACAGGATCTTATGGCAATCTGGAGTACTGACGTCCCTGTTGAGCTGATAAGCTCCGACGAGGACGATGACCTGTTCCTTACCCTCCCCACATCTATGCCCGACACACACGCTAACATATATAGCATAGTTGCTACACTATGCTACGGCCATAACAACTGCGTGGATATGTTGGAGCTTTGTGGCGGTGAGGGTGGCATCTCAGAGCTTGCCTTCTCAAGGGGACTTTCCTCAGGCGGCAACTTGGACAATACTACATATGTCGACCTGGGAGACCCCTCGGTGCAGCAGGTTATAGATCATTACTTTGCGATATGCTACGTACGAGTTGCCATACTGCAACCCGGCTGCCGCACCACAGGACCACCATCTTACTATAACTACAAAGTCAACTATAACACTTGGGAACAGCACCACAGAGAAGACTTACCACACATAATTTACTGTGGTAAAATTGCTGTAACCCAAGATGACGCTCAGAGGTGGTTTATACGCGAACAACCTACAGGAACATGGGTGGACGATATCTCTCCATGGACGAAGCTTGCCAACCGACCACACATTACAACCGTACGCATTGACCAATGCGCTACGGGACTTAAGGATACGACTGGTGACTATATTAAGAAGCCGACAAATATCACCAGCAACGACGAGACAATTCTTAAACCCTTTGAGCGCCTCAAGTGCAACGGTCAGCATGTGCGCGCACAACCGTGCAACACCGAGCTTTCACTAGCACAAAGATATACTCGACGACTGCAGTCTGCCTTCGTGGAAGCCGTCTATCTGGCGAAAGCCATTGACACTACGCGCGGAAACGCGCCTATAAGTACTGCACATGCTTATCCTGCCGACCTTCCTGAGCAAGCTGAACCAGGCGAAGGTATGAGACGCATCGGTGATCGTATCATCCCAAAGGTGGCTACGTGCCCGGCATGCATCGACAACGTCCGAAAGGACAGTCCTAGCCATAACAGAGACCCTACGCAGTGCAAATATCATGACTCCATCTCTGTATATTGGCCATGTCCAGCATGTCAAAGGGATCTTACGAGAAGCAAGGGTGTTAAGAACCACCTTGATACCGAACCTGGTAAATGTCGTTTTGCTGAACCATTTAAACTACCAGACGACCACGACCCCGAAGGCAAAGCCGTGCCAGCTTGGTGGAAACCCTTACCTAAACCTGGTGAGGGCCAAGCTTCAGCTTCAGGTGGCCGCCAAGGCGCACACGCCAGGCCACCGCGACCACGATCCTTCGGTAACGTCGATCCGACATCTGGTACTAGCAGCTACGACCTACTACGAGACGCCCCCGAGCGTGGAAACACGCCTTCTGCGTCTTCTAGTGACACGCCACAGGTAGCGGCCCGCCGCGGACGTCTACAAGGCGTACCACCACCTCCAGACGCAGTCAACACAGGGGATCAACTACGGAGAGCTACAAGGAACCCTCTTGCCTCCACCGGCTCTGGGGCTCCACGACTACCCGACTGGACGAGATTTGACATCCAACACAGTCTACAGAGTCTCCGTAGTCACGAACCCCATGTTGTGAAAAAGGAACTCCGAAAACTGCATCTGCGATGGTATCATGCGAAGGAGCCAAAGATGAGGCTAATCCTCGAAAAGGTGGGGCTTGATAACGTTCGACTGAACATGATCAAGGAAATCTGCGATACCTGTCGGGAATGTAGAGCATGGGAACGTCCAGGAAACTCAACATTACCATCGGTAAGCCTCCCTGGTAACTGGCTCGATGAAGGGGAAATGGACCTCATGTTTTACAAGAAACGGACCATATTTCATATTATGGACCGTTGTATTCGCCTGGCAGCAGGCCTAGAGATTTCCGACAGAGAACGTGACACTATCATCGACGCCTACCACTATTGCTGGATTGCCTATCACGGACCCTTCAAAGTTTTATACTCAGACGGAGAAGGCGCCCTGAATAACGATGCCGCTAAAACCATGATGGCCAATAAGGGCACGGAACTTCGTATCCGAGCACCTGGCCAACACGCGACTTCAATTGAGTCACGAAACGGCATTCTCAGAGGCGTCCTCCACATGATTGAGGAAGAACTGAATAGACACAACATCCCTGTTGTATTCACTAGAGTATTGGCGGAAGGCATCTTCGTTACTAATGCGTTTACGTTTTATAACGGAGTATCGCCATATCAGGCACACACAGGACGTCAGCCCTCCTTCCTCCTGATCTCGATACCCTTGACTTTCCCAAGGGACCCGAGACTTCAGGACACGAACGAGAACGTCGTGTAAGGGAAGTCAGCCTCGAAGCCATAACTCAGGCTACTGCTGTAGCCAAGACAAATCGGGCTCTTAGGGCTAAGACGACTCCTGATGGTGCTCGCCTCTACTCATCAGGGGATTTGGTCGACTACCACCGACCTACTGCCACCAAGGACGACCATGGAGGCTGGAACGGCCCATTCCCGGTGATCCGAAACGTGCCTGAAAGAGGACATATTGTTGTCAAGGCAGGATCTCGTGAGGTAATTGTGATGTATCCTGATGCTCGTCACACACTATACATCGAATGTCTCCTCACACGGGAACTTGGCATGGATAATATGGCCATGCAAACCGTCCTTGCTTATGTGGCACACCTCAGCGCAGGGAAACCTGCCAAAGTTTTCGGTTATATCCCCGATTACAAGGGAAACCTTAATCTGTCAGACGACAGCAAGTTTCACCCGCGCGTACACTTAGCACTACAGTATCTCGTACGAAATTACTTCCGAGTAGAACATGTAGTAGCAGTTCGATTGGCTAAGAGTGTGTCAAGCCTACCTGCAGTAAAGTACGCCACCGGGTCTACGCTGATCCACTATGACAACGACATCAGCCCGGCGTTCCACTATTACGAATGCGTGGGCACTGGCTTAAACATTTCTCAGATCACTGGTAGCACTCACTCCAGACTTATTCAATGCTTGACTTCACGTGTCCCTTCCTTAGGATTTCACGACGATTTGGCTCAATATCAGCATCCAAGCAACACGTCTGGAGAACACGAGTCGCCTGGAAACAGGCCTTCTCCAGACACACCAGACGCTTCGTCGCCGAGCGAAGGCCGTCTGTCGACAATCTATGAGGAAAATGAGGAACACAATATTGAAGCTATGATGCTGGAAGAGTGGTACGACGAGCTACGTATGGACCTTCATCCTACGACGATTACCGATGATTATCTTTATTGCGTCCCAACAACTATGCTGCCCGACCAGTGTGTTTTGGTTTCAGCATTTGTGGACGAAGATGATATTATATCATCAGATATGCTCGGAGACGAGCCGAAATCATGTGAGTCCTGTCTAGTATCTCTTTGTTCAAACACAACCGACGAGAGCTACTCTCTAGACAGTGATGAATACGGTCCTTACGTTGAACTATGCTTTACATCAGAAATGTCTAAAATAGTGTTGGATCAGACTCAACTTGCACAGCTCGATACCGATATGGTCGCAACGATGAGAGTATATGTATCCTCTGCTGCTAAACGTGCTGTGGTTGTCAAAGAAGATGATCTACTAACCAAAGCCGACATAGCAGCACATCCAAAGGAGGTTAGTGAAGCCTTATATACTGAGCTCAAAATCTGGATTGATAATCGATGCTTTGAGATGTACGATTTATCCAAAGCTTCCAACATCATGACATCCAGATATGTATACAAGTGGAAGTTCGTAAAGATGGGTACCGAGAACGTTAAAACCATTCGTCTCAGACTGGTCCTTCGTGGATTTATGGATACTGAGGCTTTTGATGTGGAAACGTTCTCGGGAACCGCCCGAAGGCAGTCCCAACGACTCCTGGCAAGTGAAGCGGCATGCCATCCAGAGTGGATCTTAGCATCCATGGATATCGATAAGGCGTTCCTCAAGGGCTTGACCTATGAGGAACTTGCCCATGCCACCGGCGAGGAAACTCGCATGGTTTGCTTTACTCTTCCACCAGGAAGCGCTCAGGTACTTCGTACATTACCCGGCTTTCATCCTACGACGAAAGTCGACACTGTCTTAGACTCCTGGCAAGTGAAGCGGCATGCCATCCAGAGTGGATCTTAGCATCCATGGATATCGATAAGGCGTTCCTCAAGGGTTTAACCTATGAGGAACTTGCCCATGCCACCGGCGAGGAAACTCGCATGGTTTGCTTTACTCTTCCACCAGGAAGCGCTCAGGTACTTCGTACATTACCCGGCTTCTCATCCTACGACGAAAGTCGACACTGTCTTAGATGCCTGTGCCGTTCGCTACACTAAGAATGATCAGGGAGATGTGATCATGGACCAGGACGAGTACATTAAACAACTACGTCCTATCACACACCCAGAACTTACAGGAGCGGCGGCCGACGCCAAAGCCACGAAACTCATTACCGACATGTTCGTCAGCCTGCGAGGAGCCCTCGCCTATGCCCTTCTTACCCAAATCTGGCTCATGGTATATGTGTCTCTCTTCAGAAAATTCAAGAGCCCACCAATTTGCAAGTCAGACGTTTGAATGCTGTGACGCGAAAGCTGATCAGCAGCCCGAAACGCATCACCTTCCCTCGGATGAAGCCGACGAATGAAGTTGACATCCATAGCGATTCGGGATATCGGAAGCTTACCGGGGAGGAGGATGACGAGACCAAGGGCTACGGCATACGCGGGGCCAACGTACTACGGCGAGGAAACTCGCCTCAATGCAAGTCCGTCGTTCACCTCTGTGACGGACTATGCAAATCACACCGATTACAGGTGAGGTCCAGTTATGCTGCGGAGGCACTTGCAGCCGCACATAACCTTGATGAGTGCTACCCTACGCTCATTACTCTCCACGAGCTTAAGGCAGGGGCTTTGACTCCACGACAACTACGAGACATGCGTGAAGTTGGAGGCCTTGCTATCAAAGTCTCTCTTACCATAGACGCTGAGTCCGTCTACAAATCTTTATCAAGCAGGGATCTCAAAATACCTACAGAACGGACTCTGCTTGGACAGATCAG
>CAUYUJ010004766.1:0-67018 GCA_963575745.1 Prorocentrum cordatum | reverse complement strand
CCCATGCCTCTGGGCTGTGTTCTTGAGATCCCCGACCTTACGATTTCTCGCCCAAAAACAACCCATACCGCCCACCTGGTTCCCACCTGGCCACCACCCCCCCCCCCCCACGACATCCCCAGGCCTCTGGGCTCTGTTCTTGGGACCCCCGACCCTACGATTTCTCTCCCAAAACGACCCATACCCCCCACCTGCTCCAACCTGGCCACACCCCCCCCCACGACATCCCCAGCCTCTGGGCTCTGTCTTGGGACCTCCACCGTACCCTGCGATTTGTCCGCCCAAAAAACGACCCCATCCCCGCACCTGGCCCTTACCTGCCCTCCCACCCCCCACACATCCCCAGGCCTCTGGGCTCTGTTCTTGGGACCCCCGACCCTACGATTTCTCTCCCAAATCGACCCATACCCCCCACCTGGCCCGCACCTGGCCAGCACCCCCCCCCGACATCCCCAGGCCTCTGGGCTCTGTTCTTGGGACCCCGGACCCTACGATTTGTCGCCCCACCCCAGGCCTCTGGGTTGTGTTCTTGCGACCCCCGACCTTACGATTTCTCGCCCAAAAACAACCCATACCCCCCACCTGGCCACCACCTGGCCACCACCACCCCCATACGACAGCCCCAGGGATAAAACGCTCTGCGGTTTTCTTGGACCCCCGGCTCAAACGATTTCTCTGCCAAAAACGAAACCCATACCCCCCACGGCCCCCACGCTGCACCACCAAACTCCCCCACGACAAAACCCGAGCGTCTGGCTCTGATCTTGGACCCCGGACCCTACGATTTGTCGCCCCAAAACAACCCATACGGCCCACCTGGCCCCCACCTGGCCACCACCCCCCCCCCACGACATCCCCAGGCCTCTGGGCTGTGTTCTTGGGACCCCGAACCCTACGATTTGTCGCTCCCAAAACAACCCATACCGCCCACCTGGCCACCACCGCTCCCCACGACATCCCCAGGCCTCTGGGCTGTGTTCTTGGGACCCCCGACCCTACGATTTGACGCCCCAAAACAACCCATACCCCCCACCTGGCCCCCACCTGGCCACCACTCCCCCACGACATCCCCAGGCCTCTGGGCTGTGTTCTTGGGACCCCCGACCGTACGATTTCTCGCCCAAAAACCTCCCACACCCCCCACCTGGCTCTCACCTGGCCACCACCCCCCCCACGACATCCCCAGGCCTCTGGGCTCTATTCTTGGCACCCCCGACTCGACGATTTCTCGCCCGAAAACGACCCATACCCCCCACCTGGCAAACACCTGGCCACCAACCCCCCCGACTGACATCCCCATGCCTGCCCACTGTATCCTCGAACCCCGGACCTACGATTTGTCGCCCCTAAACAAACCCAACCGCCCCCCTGGCCCCCACCCGCCACCCCCCCCCCCCCCCCCCCTCCCACACATCCCCCAGGCCTCTGGGCTGTTGTTCTGGACCCCCGACTTTACGATTTCTCGCCCAAAAAACAACCCATACCGCCCACCTGGCCCCCACTTGGCCCCCCCCCCCCCTCCCCCCACACGACATCCCCAACCCTCTGGCTCCGTCTGGGAACCCCCCGACCCAACCATTTTCCTTCGCGCCATAAACTACTATAACCCCCCCCCAAAAAAAAAACGACATCCCCATCCTTGCCAGCATGCCTCTCCTACTCTCCCGGCAACATGCTTCACGACTTGCACGCGCGTCCATCGTCCCTCCTGTCGGCTGCGGCAACAGCTATCCAGTCTTACGCACTTTCGTCACTGACGCATGGCTCCGCTCAGCGACTTCTTTCCTTTTGCGCTCTTGGCCAGCACAGCACTCGTTGCACCTTTGCTTCCCATCCGCCTTCTGCGTCGTTCGCCCGGCCAACCAGCTGCTGTATTCGTCCCTGCCGAAAGCGCCTTTGCATGCAACACATTTCCACTTCCCGCGCTGCAGCTTCGCGTCGTCGATGCATCGCTTGCACTTGCGGTGTTGTTCTGCCCTGCCGTCCCACATCTTTTCAGAGAAACAATCTTTCTGTTGCGCCTTCTCGCACGCTACACACGTTCTCACTTCCTTCCTCCCTGCAGCGACGCACTGCTTGCACTTGCGATGCAGATCTGCCACGCCGTTCCACATCCAATCAGAAAACCAATCTTGCCGGTGCGCCTTCTCGCACACCGCGCACGTTTTCATGTCCTTCTTCGGCGCAGCGACGCAGCGCTTGCACTTGCGGTGCAGATCTGCAACGCCGTTCCACATCCAATCCGAAAAACAATCTTGCCGTTGCGCCGTCTCGCACACCACGCAAGTTTTAATGTCCTTCCTCGCCGCCTGATCCCGCTCTGCTGCTGCAGCGTTTACACATTCCCTACATTGCATCGACGCTTTCGGCGCGTTCTTCAGCATGTACTCTGAAAACTCGGTTCTCCTTTTGGGGATTCCGCAGTTGGAACACACGCGCTCTTTTGCCTCTTCGGCACGGGCCTTCTCCTCCTCTCTCTGCAACCTCTTACAAGCCTTGCAAGTGGGTTCCTCGCTGATGATAGTTTCCGCTTTGGCAAATTGATCTAGTAACTTCTCCTGGCCGCAGCGCGAACACTTCAGGTGCGTTTTCGCCTCTTCGCAGTCCCGGCACATTCCCCCTTTGCATCGGGCGTTCCCTGCCTTGTCCCACTGCAAACCCACGAACGCCTCCTCGTACTTCCGGCCCTCGCATACATAACACTTTCGCCTCTCAGGACAGTCCACGCAACGCCGTGACGTGAGTCTCGAGCTGTGGTGCTGGGATGCATGGAACGCATCCTGGCCCTTCCACAGAAAGCATTCCGTGCACTGCCACGGCGTGCCACTGCTCTTCTTGCCTTCCAAGCACACCTGGCGCACGCGGCGACCGTCGTCCCGGCTCCACTGCCCGACCGCGTACTGGTTCTTGTACTTCACCGACGAGCACAGTGCGCACATCCCTGCAGGCATGAACTCCTTCTCGATTGCATCCCAGTCCATCGGGTCTCCCCGCAACACCTGTAACAGTAATCCGGGGCCCTTCCGCTCCTTCTGAGTGTACGGCGCGCGGTCGAAAGGCCGAAATATCAACATGTCTTCGCGGCGACGCACGCGCGTCAGAGCCACATAACTCGACAACGGCGACGTGCCCCCGCCAATCCTGAGGTCCACGATGACACCCTGCTAAAAAGTCTGGCCCTGTGCTGAATGGGCGGTGACTCCAAACGCTGGGGCCAAGGGGAATTGCCGCCGCTTCACTTTCAGACGCGGGTACGGCCTGCCCTTGTCGACGAACCAATCTTTTTTCTGCGGAGTCACTGGGTGCAGGCCCGGCGTCTTCAGCCCCTGGATCGTCCACTTGCACGGAATCACGTTCCCTGCGTCATCGCGACCCTCATCGAAGAGGACAAATATCACTTTCGGCGTCTTCTGCACTATGGTCTCCCCCCCCCGGGAGACGCGACCCGCTCCTTCGTCGCCATCGCACACCCATGAGTGCACGGTCCCCACGCGTCCGCGGAGTAGGTACTTGTCCTCGCTGCGGTCGATATGATCTGCGAGGGCCACAAGCATTCCCTCCGCGATTGGCAAAAAACCATACAGGTCCCCGCTCTCCTTGTCGTGGCGCTGCAGCCAGGCCATCTTTTGATGTGGCAGATCTGGCCGCTCTCGCAGCGCATCTGGTGTCGGAGTGTCGCGCGCAGGCACGTACACCAGAGGTTTCTCGTGCAGTCGGGCGTATTGCGACGCTCGGAGTTTGTTCACCTCATACTTCACGTCGTTATTCGGGAACACCCCGGGGTCGCACCGGAACTTCGCCGTGTGCATGCGCGCGTCATCTGGACCGTCGATGACGAGACGGCGCCGTTCGCGCTCACGCTTGCACACCGCACATTCCTGTCTGCGTATTTCCTTCGGGGACATCGCGCGCTGACGGCGTGCTCCGACAGTTTCCTTCTCTGAGACCCCTGCGGCGTCGCACAAGGCCCTACATCTCGCGTTCCCACATCCAACCACACCATGGAGCCAACTCCCCGGGACTCCAGTATCACGCCCGTGCAAAAATGAATGCGTGTCTTCCGTGAGGTCTCCTTTGCGGAACTCCTCTTGCACGGATTTCAGCCAGGCATCGTCGCAGCGCTCGCACTCCACTAGCTCCGTTACCCCCTGCACGCCCTCGTTACCTCCCCCCCCCAGGAGAGCCTGCCCGTGTAGCACTGGCGGGAGCGAGGTATACTTCCGTGCCGCCGCGATGCGCTCTGCTGGCACGTCTGCAAGGAACCCTCCGTCCGGAGGGGCCAGCTGCCAAAAATCTCCGCTCAGAACGACGTTCAAACCGCCGAAGGGTCGCGTCACTCCGTCCTCCCCGCGCTTCTGGGTGCCAATGTCCCGAATAACGCTGCGAAGTTTCTGGTCCACTTCGGCGAGCAGCCGGGCGCTCACCATGCTGATCTGTTTATGAACAACCACCTCCACTGCAGAACTCGCTTGGCCGTCTCGTACTGCAGTTTCACATCCTCGCCCTTCTCGTCACCACGCTTCACGGCGGGGATACCGCAGGCGTGGTGGACGGTGTCTCCACCGAGCAGCTGCGCCATGACTGCCTGGAAGGCCGTGATCTGAAAATGGACGCCTATCGTCCATTTCATCAAGCCTTCGAACAGCTCCTTCCGAAGAATACGCAACACGTGCGACTTCCCGGTGCCGGGCCCTCCGTGCATACACCACCGCAGCGGGTCACCCATGCCCGCGCCCCCTCGTGCCTCCCCGTCCAGCTCTTCCATCGCCCTCTCTGCTACCTGCTTCACCATCTCGAACTGTTTCGCGTTGACCACGCGTCGGCCTGTGTCCTTGTCAGTCCGATGCTCAAGTTTTCTGAGCCACTCTGCAATCTCTTGTGATGTCGCCCCTGCCTGAGCCTCCACCTTCCCATGCCCTTCCTCCGCAGTCACTCTGTCGGCCATTGACTTCTCCTTGTTTCGCGATGCCCTTGCTGCGGCCTGAACAGCTTCCAGATCACATTCGACGGCTGTGGGCCACGCGTTTCGCACCTCACTCAGCGACTTTTCGTTTGGGCGCCGGCCCCACACCTCCTGGGCTTTGGCCATGCCTGCCTTCGAGTTCTCATAATGGGTACAGCCACTAAGACCACCCTCCACCCCACCAACCTCTTCTTCACAACTGCTGTCACCGTCGCCGTCGTCCCGCTTCCGACCCCCGACGCGTGACTTCAGAGCCTCGTCCAGCTGGTCGAATCCAACCTCCAATTCTTCGTCACTCACGTCCTCGTCACTCCGAGCCTCATCATGCTCCGCATCCCTCGGACGCACGCGATACACGCTCAGGAAGTTCCCAACGTACCGCGCAGCTTCTTCCGATTGAACTCCGCCGTCCAACCACGCAACCATGGCGGCTTCCCACGTTTTCGCGGCCCGTCGCAGTGCGCCTGCGAACACCACGTGATTGTCGGCCTCTGACTGTCGCAACGTCCACGGGTGGAAGTAAGACATTACAATTCGCGCTGACCGCTCAGCTTCTCCATTTCGGCTGCGAGGCACCGGTGCCCCGAAAAAGGTTGGCGCCATAGGCCTCTTGTTCCTGACAAGAACCCACGTGTGTCGCAGGTGCCGGCATCCGTCAGTGTCCGGGTACGCCACCCAATCTTTCCCTGCGTCGCCCTTCACCATGTAATCCACCCCAGGCACTAGCTCTTCCGCCTGCCCCTGACTCCGACTATTTTCCTTTACTTTTTGCTTTCCTGTCGCCGTCAAGAACGCATGGTGCCTGTCCAGATCGGCGTCAGCGTCCCTGAGACTGGTAGGGTATGACACGAGCACGGGCCTCCAATACGTAGCGAACTCGTATGGCGACAAGTGCCACAGGCCGTCCCGATTTGGACGAAGCCCGTACAACATGGCAACGTCCCTGATAGTGACTTTCCGCCGCCTTGGATTTCGCATATCAACCTCCGCGAACTGAGCCTTGCGCCCTCCGGTTGTGCCGTCCGACAACCTCTCAACCGTTTCTACGTACTCGCGTCCGAAGAAACTGGACGTCTCACAAGTCTTGATCGACTCTGCCGACGTCACATCCTTCTCCACGGCATACGCTCGAAGATTCGCACACTCCACTTGGCCGCGAACGATGCCTTTCCCGTAGGCGTCACTCATGATGCGCGTCGTCATCCGCTTACCGACGTAGTTCGCGTTCTCCCCGTGCAACTGCCGACTGAGCTTCTGGATCCCTTTGGAGCACTCGCGGACTTCATGGAAGGCCATAGGCTGGCGCTTCGTGCAGTAGTCGCACGCGTACCCTGCCTGGGCGTCCTGAGCGATCTGGACCACCTTGATGATAGCTGCGTCGTTCTGCTTTTCCGCACATCCCTTCCCGCACGTGCAGCTTTCGCTGGTGATCGGGACTCTGTACGGTAACTGCACGTCAGAATTGAAACGCTGCGCGGCAAGCATGCATGGGCGTGTCCCATTCAGGCTCTCATGGTTCACGGGCCCATGCAAACTCCCGACGCGGTTCCGCCTGCCAGCCTTCGGCATATCCAGCTGCGACGCCAGCCCTGGGCAGATCACAGCCGGACGATCGATGATCTGCGACGTTCGTGGGAAATCGGCCTTACAGAGCTTCGGGTTGTCCTTCCGACGACACGCTGGCAAGGGCACCCTCTCCATCGTTTCCGGGTTCTCCAGATGCACATGGTTCTGCTTCCGCTCTTGAAGGTACTGCACATCTTGGTCGAGGTACGCTCGCTCCCACACACGCGCCTCCTCCGCCTCTTCCAGCTGCGTCACTCCCTGCCCCGCCCTGCGAGTCTGATACGTCGGACGGCACACCAGCCCAAATTCGGTCTTGTACTCGGGCCACGCGGCCTCCGCTTCTGCCAGATTCTTCTGAAGCTCCTCTGGGGTGATACGCGCCGAGTACTCCTGACGGCAGACCCGTCGCTTGTACTCCAACGACTCCTTCACGAACTCCCGCCCCCATCCATCCGCATTGTTCCGGACGAGCTCGAAGATTTTGTCCAGCGGCGTGTGCTGGTGCAGACACTATATGAACACCTGACAGTGCGCATGGAGCGCGCCCGTCGACTTCTGCGCTTCGATGGATACATAGCACGCGTCCACCCTGCCGAACACTCCACCTTCCGACGCGGCGTTGCTGCCGAATAAGTCCTGGCACGGCGACATTTGCTTACTATGGTTGCAGTCCGGACAATTCGGACAGGTGCGCAGTCCGAAAAGATGCCGCATCGTCGCGTCCACAATCACACGGAAACCGCCCACGCTTGCCATCGGATCCCGAGCGAGTATCTTTCTGCGATCCGCCCAGGGAGGCACTCGCGACAGGATCGCCGCCAGCGGGATTGCCGCGCGCACATCATCCGTCTCTGGAGCGACCTGTGGCCACTCCTTACTACCAGCGGCCCGTGACGCAGCCGCGTCGTCGGCGTCGTCCGCCGCATTGTGGACGGGGTCACGGCGCCGCGTGCGCGACAACCGTACCATGATCATATTGTGCCCTTCGTCGGGAGAAAAGGTAACGAAAATGGGGACCCCGTACCGTACGCGGAGCGCGTTCGTTTGGAACCGCATGACCCGTCGTGTCTCTTGCGTCCCTGGTAGCCTAGAAGCACCACCAGTACCAGTAACACAAGTGGGACCAACGCAACGGAGAGCAGCACGATGACCTTGACCACCACGACTGGGACAGCACTGTGACGGGTACCAGCACGACAAATACCATAAGTGCGCCGAGCAGAACAAACGGTACCATGACCACAAAGAGGACCAGCATGACGGAGAGCAGCACGACTACCTCGACCTCCAAGATGGGGGAGACAACATTGTGACGGGTACCAGCACGGCACACGACAAAAAACCGCTAGTGGGACGAGCAGCACGACAGTGAGCAGCACAAGAAGTACCAGTTACACACGTGGGGTCAGCACGACGAAGAACAACACGAGTACATTTATCTCTACGAGTGAGGACAGCACTGCGACGGGTACCAATGCGACAGACCCCACGGGTGGGACGAGCAACACGACAATAAGCAGTACAACCAGTAACAGTACCACAAGTGGGACAAGCACGGCGGAGAGAATCACGGCTACCTCGTCGTCCAGGAGTTGGACCGGCACTGTGACTCTGAGCAGCACAGACGGTACAACTACCACAGGTGGAACCAGCATGACGGAAAGCAACACGACCGCCTTCACCTCCACGAGTGTGCCCAGCACTGCTACGGGTACCAGCACGGCACATACCTCTAGTGGGACGATGAGTATGCCTGTGAACAACACAACCGGTATCAGTACCACAAGCAGGGCCAGCAGTACGAAGACACACGACTACTTCGACCACCACGGGTGGGACCAGCACTATCACGGGTACCAGCACAGCAGGCACCGCAAATGGGAAAACCAGTGCGACATTGAGCAGTGCAAAAGTTACCAGGACCACACATGGGCTCACCACGACGAACAGCAGCACAACGACCTTGACCCCCAGGATTGGGAACAGCACTGGGACGGGTGCCAGCACGACACGAACCACAAGTGGGCCCACTCGGCGTCCCCTTTCCGGCGTGGTGAGCGGCCTGCCGGCGCTACCACGTGGTGAGCTGCCTGTCGGCGCTTCCACGTGGAGAGCTGCCTGGCAGCACTACCACGCTGGTGGGGCGCTTGTCGGGGCTGCCACGGGGTCGCACCTCTCGGAGCTTCCACTCGGCTGCCTGACTTCCGGCACGGCAACATTGGTGATGAGCCTGTCGGCGCTACCACGCGGTGAGCTACCTCTCGGTGCTACCACGCGGTGAGCTGCCTGACAGCGCTACCACTTTCCTAATGGGACATCGGCGCTACCACGCGGTGAGCTGCCTTTCGGCGCTACCCCGTGGTGGCACGCCGTTCGACGCGACCACAATGGTGAGCGGCCTGGCGGCGCTGCCACGCGGTGAGCTGCCTCGCGGCGCTACCACGCAGAAAGCTGCCTGCCGGCGCTACCATAGTGGTGACTGGCCTGGCGGCGCTGCCACGCAGGGCGCTGCCTCTCGGAGCTACCGGGCGGGACGTGGCCTCTCGACACAACTGCGCTGATGAACGGCCTGTCGACCCCACCACACGGTGAACTGCCGATCGGCGCTACTGTGCGGGATTGAATCGCTCCGCTACCATGTTGCTGAGCCGCCTTGCGGCCCCACCACGTCGTCCTCCTCCTCATCCTCCTCCTCCTCCTCCTCCTCCTCCGACTGCTCCTCGTCCTCATCCCCCTCAGCCTCGTCCTCGCACTCATCCTCGTCATCCTCTTCCTCCTCCTCTTGCTACTGCTCCTCCTGCTCCTCCTACTCCTCCTCTTCCCTCCTCATTCTCCTCCCCAGCCTCCTCCTCCTTGCGTCCTCCTCCTCCTCCCACTCCTTGCTTCGTCCTCCTCCTCTTTCTCCTCCTTTCAGGAGCTTCCGAGCGAGCGAGGCAATAATCATCATTACCATGATCATTTTACTCGTCCTCATCCTCATCATTATCCCCATCCCCCTCATCACCATCATCATATTCATCATCATCCCCTTCCTGCTCCTCATCCTCATCATGATCATCATCATCATCATCGTCATCATCATGGTCGTGATCCTCATCATCACCATCGCCATCACCATCATCATCGTCACCATCGTCCTACTCGTGCTCATGACCGCCTCTTTCTCCTCATCATCCTCCTCCTTCCTCTTCCTCCTCCTCCTCCTCTCCTCCTCCTCGTCCTCCTTCCTGTTCCTCCTCCTCCTCCTCTTCCTCCTCCTCCTACTCGTCCTCGTTTTCCCCGGCCTCGTCCACGTTCTCACTCTCGTCATCCTCTTCCTCATCCTCGTCAACCTCCCCAGACTCATACATATGGATTTCTGACGGCCCAGGAGCCGGAAACGGCCCCCACACTCCGAAAAAACTAACGTCTCGTTGAACCTGGAGATTCGACGTCGTGATTTCTGGAGAGTGTCTGGGCCACTTCCCCCGGACCAGCTTTTCGCCCTGAGCCGTTCTCTGACATCCCGGAGCCCTTGAAGGCCCCGAAAACCCGAAAACTGCGCCCTTCGCCACGGCGCGAAGACGTCCCACCGCGGACGACGACGACGACGACGACGAGGGGGGCCACCACGACGACGACGACGACGACGACGACGACGACGACGACGACGACGACGACGACGACGACGACGACGACGACTAGGGGAGCCCCCGCCGCGCCAACGAGAGGGGCCCCTCGAAGGCGGCCCGAAAGCCTCGAGCCACGGTCCTTCGATGTTAGAGGTTCCAATCTCGACTGGACCCGCACCGCCCACGACGACAACGACGTGGCCGACGGCGGCGGCGGCGGCCACGAGCGGCGGAGCAGCAGGGATCAGCCCTAAGATGCCCCCAACAGGGCTCGACCTACACAGTGTTTTGCGTGTTCGGTTTGTTGTTCGTTCTCTTTCGTTGTGTCTTCGCTTCGCCTTTGCTGCAATACCAAATCGAAACGAAAACGGTCCGCGAAAACACAAAACACCGTCTGGATAGAGCCCTGCCCCCAAGACAGCCTCAAGAGGCCCAAAGACAGCTCCAAGGGTGGCCCGAGATGTACCAGATCGGCCCCGGAGGCCCCCGGAAGCCACCGACGAGGACGACGACGACGACGAGAACGAGGACGAGGACGAGGACGACGCCGACCCCGACGCCGACGCCGACGACGAGAAGTCGGGGATCCCCCCTGGGCTTCTCAGGCCTCCCCAGAAATCCCGACCCCCTCCCTGCAGGGTACTTTTTCATCCCGGATCCGTTTCTGATGGTCCCCGCGCTCGAAAACACACCTCGGGGCCGAAATCGAGGGAGAACTGCCGGGATTGACGAAACACGTATCGTCGGAGATCGGGGTCCAAGGGTCAAGAGTCGACCGCGGGACCAATCTGGGGCTGCGCCCGGACCGAGATCTCGAGGCAGATCCAGCCGTGGCGACGAGGAGGCCCAGAGTAGGCCAAAAGAGCACGAACAATCATAACAAAATTACTCCGACGGAAAGACCCCACACGAGAATATGTTTAGCTTGCCTGGGGGTGTCCTCCTGCCCGTTTCCCTTCTCCCTCCTACTCTTGCCTCCTCCTTCTCCTCCTGTCTTATCCTCCTCCTGCCTCAACCCCTGCCTCTTCCTCCTCCTCTTACCTCCTCCACCTCCTCCCCCCTCCCCCTCGTTATACCTCCTCCCCCCATTCCCCCTGCCCCTCCTGCCTCCTGCCTCCTCCTCCTGCTCTCCCTCTCCCTTCTCCTTCTCCTCCTCCTCCTCCTCCTCCTCCTCATTCCCTGTCCCTCCTCCTCTCCCTCTCCCTCATCCGCTTCCACCTCCTCCTCGTCTCCATCTTCCTCCCCCTTCTTTCCCCCATCCTCCTCCTCCTCCTCCTCCTCCTCCTCCTCCTCCTCTTCCTCCTCCTCCTGCTCCTCCTGCCTCCTCCTTAGGCCTCCTGCCTCCTCCTGGGGTCTCTTGGGCCTCCTGGGGGGCCAGAGCAAGCCCAGATGCATTGGCAATGGTGCAGTACACCCCCCCATCCAATGTTCCCCCTCATATACCCTACAAGCACTCTTTTCTCACAGCCGAAGTGCCCCCCCTTGAAAGACGGGCGCCTCGTGGGCCGGGCATTCATGAGAGAATCCCGCTTGGGAAAAAAGAGTTGCCGACCATCGAAATCCGCCGACCCCTTGTGGGTCTCTAGGCGTGTGAGATTGTTCCCCCCCCATAATCCCCCCCCAGGGACCCCGAACCGGAGATTTGACCCCCCTTCCCCGGGCCCGGTACGAACGCGCCACGGGAGGGCAGAGGGCTCCAAAACGGGCCAAGAGGGCACCTTGAAGCTTCCCAGACGGTCCAAGAGGCCTCCAAGATGCCCCAAGAGGCCGCCTAGACGCCCCAAGAGGCCTCGAAGAGGCACCGAGAGGCCTCCAAGACGCCCCAAGAGACCTCCAAGACGCCCCAAGAGACCTCCAAGAAGCCTCCAAAGAGGGCCCCAAGAAGCCAAAATCGTTGAGTTTCATTGTTTTTTCAATGTTTTTGGCATTTTCACCTTTTCGGCTTGCCGACGCTCCACGACCGCCCAAGAGACTCCCAATACCGCTCCAAGACGGCCCAAGAGACCCCCCACGACGCCTCCAAGACAGCCCAAGAGGGCCCCCAGACAGCGCAGGAGGGCCCCCAGACGGCCCAAGAGCCGCTCAAGCAGCCCAAGAGGCTACCGAGGCGGGCCCAAGAGGGGCTCCTGAGAAAGACCACGAACGGAAAAATCCAGCCTTCCGCCCCAAGAGGGCCCCAGGACGCCCCACAGAGGCCCCAAGACCTCCCCAAGAGGGCCCCAAGAAAACAAAAAGAGGCCCAAAAGAGGCCCTCAATCGGCCCCCGAGAGCCTTCGAAACAGCCTCCAAGAGGCCGGCGAGAAGCCCCCCCCCCAAGATCCCAACGGTTATCCCCGAACGCACCGGTTTTTGGATCCCGAGGGAAACAGGCCACGGACTGGACCCCAGGGCTTCCCCCCTGGACCAACGCTTCACACCGACCCGTCCGCTGAAGGCCCCCCCGTCCCCCGCTAAACTCACCAGGGGGAGATTGGCCCTCCCAGGGCTCGCTCCAGAGCTCCACGACACCCCCTGAGGCCTCTCAAGAAGCCCCCAAGACAGTCCAAGAGGACCCCGCCTCGCCGAAAGACGGTTCCAAAACGCCCAAGATGGCATCCAAACAACCCAAGATGCCCTCAAGCCGCCCCAAAAAGCCTCCAGAGGCCACCCGCGACCGAGCGATAGACGCTAAAGAAAAAAACAAGGGGGCCGAAAAGGGCCCCAGGAGGGGCCCAAGAGCGCCCAAGAGCGCCCCAAGACGCCCCAAGATAACCCCAAGATGCCCAAAGACGGCCTCCAAGAGGCTCCAGAGAACACTCCCAGACCCCACGCCCTACGCCTCCGGGCCTCCGCCCCCCTCCCCGTGCTCCCTCGCCGTCCTCCCTAGGACCTCCGACGTCGCCGGGGCGTCGGGGGTCACAGATTCGGCGTAGTCTGGTCGTATCTGTGACCCCAACCTGCCGTTGTCCGAGCTGTTCAGGACCGGACATGTCTGAGCCCAGAGTTGGAAGGATGCCTCAGGCGAAACGAGCCGCCTCGTGAGCGGCATCTCTGAGCCCGGAGTTGCGATGATGTGTCAGGCGAGACTGGCTGGATCACCTCAGGTCAGGGCGTAGCTGAGCCCAGAGTTGCGAGGACGTTTCAGGCTCAGGCCAGACTGGCTGGACCACCTCAGCCCACGGCAGATCTGAGCCCAGTATTCCGAGGATGTCTCAGGCGTCGTCGTCGTCGACGCCATCATCGTCGTCATCGTCGTCGTCGTCGTCGTCATCGTCGTCCGTCTCCTCCTGCCATAGCAGGCCAAGAATGCTACGTAGATACAATCATGCGATACATATCACACGGAACGTGCCCCAGGGCCAGAAAACGGCCCCGGGGCCAGAAAACGGCCCCGAAGAATACAATCCGAGGCCGAGTGTCAACCAAAACAGGCGAGACCATTTTTTGATGAGAAATTGCTGCTCAAGGGAGAGAGAGAGAGAGAAAGAGAGAGAGGCGGAATCTAACACACGCACACACAACACGCACACACACACACACACAAGCGCAGTCAACCCAAGCTCCCGTTCGTCCCGTGTCGCGTTCACGCTGCAGTGCTGCCCGCATCGTCATCTACTCAAACTGAATACCACCCTCCTCTCTCCCCCGCAGTTGCGGGAACCGCTCGCAACGACCCGGACAACAAAGAAAACACAAGACCCCATTTGGGGTCGGCGGCAGAGGCGGCAGCCTTTAAATAAAGTATATAAGTAACTGCATCCGTTGGCTGTCCGTTGACATTTACACCATAATTGATGATCTGGGAGGGGACCTGCATGGCGATACGACGAGCAAGGCCTTGAAGACCACGTTGTAGTGCTGCAGCTTGCTGAGGTGGCGTCATATTGCCGCTCGTCACGTTTATCCATGCATGTACTTCGCGAACGTACTCGCGAAAGGGCGTAGTACCGGCTGGGTCCCAAGAAGGGCCGGTAGTACGCGCGTCGTCCATCCCCTGCCGCATGTAGCCCACAGCACATCCCATTATCACCCATAGAATGCCGAAGATAGTTATCTTAATCCAGTGCATGTGCATCTCGGCTTCGGTGAGTGGTTTAGGCTGTGGTTTGTCAGAGGGTTTGGCCAAGAGGGTTGGCAAGGCGCCTTACCTGCACTGGATGCAGGTGGCCACGCTTCGGGTAGCCCCCGCAGAGTGAAACCGACGTCTCGGATCGATTTGCCGATTTGCAAATCCTGTGGAAGTCGGAGTGAGTAGCGCATGAAGGAAGTGAGGTAGCGTCTCGGAGCTCGCGGTCGCCCCGCTAGCCCGATCGCGGACTGGCTCCGCTCCTCGCAAGCCGCAGCAACATGGTATTTCCACCGTATAGTAGTACCACCAATTGTGTGGCCGTGGATGATGGGTATTAGAGCGAAGAAAAAATAAAAAAAAAAAAAAAAATAAAATAAAAAAAAAAAAAAATAAAAAAAAAATAAAAAAAATAAAAAAAAAAAAGAAAAAAAATAATTAAATTGATATTAAAGCCCAGCCAGACACACGAGAGTGTAGCCAGCTCCGCTACCAAGTCGAAAACGCACTGGTAAGCCAAGATATATGTTCCGCCTTAGGCGCTCCCATATCCCAGGCTTTGGCTCATACCGCATGAGCAAGAGAGCAAGATGAAGCATGGGATCTGGAGTAAAGGATAGAAGGGGCATCTTCAATAGAAAGGTCGTTTCCGATCTCAGATGCGAGTAGTGCGCCTCGGTGAGGCACAATCACATGTTCGGCCGGGCCCGGCTTGAGCCAGGCACGGCAGCGGTGCATGCTCGATTTACATCTCGCCTTTAACCCTCTCCGTTTAAAGTCTGGGGGCCTGATTGGGGCCCGTGGGGAGCATTTTGGGAGCCTCTTGGAGGCTTCTGTGACCCTCTTGGACTCAGGCGTCTCTCGAGGGTCTGTGGGGGCTCTCTTGGGCTGTCTTGGCGTTCTCTTGGACCGTCTTGGGGCTCTCTTGGCCAGTCCTGGGGCCTCTTCGCGCGCTCGGGGGGGCCTCTGGGCGCCTCTTGAGGGCCTCTTGGGGGTCTCTTGGGCCGTTTTGGGAGTCCCATGGGGGGCCTTTGGGGGCTCTCTTGGGCAGTTTTGAGGCCCTCTGGGAGCGACTCCAAGATAATGCCGGTTCGGAGTCCCCTCCGGAGCCGATTTTTCGAGGATGTCTCGAGCGAAACGGCCATTTTCTGGAACCTGACCGCACAAGAACGGGAAGCGCCGTTTTTGCTCGTAGCAGTGTTTGTCGTCAAAGCTCTGGACGCCAGCGTTCGTACTGGGAGCTCTGGCGTTCGAAGCTGCCCACGTCATCGTTCGTAGTTAATGGAGCCTTGGGATGTCGTGGTCGGTCTCTCGTAGGCCTCTTAGAAGCAATTCTGAAGCCTCTTGGGGGCCGTTTTGGGCTTGGGGGCCTTTTTGGGGCCTCTTGGGGGCCTCTTGGAGCGTGGGCCTCCTGGACCCTCCAGGGGGGCACTTGGCACTTGGGGCCGAGGACCCGAAAAGTCCGTTCGTGTACCTCGTCTGGGCCCCCTCTAGGAGCCATACTGACGGCCTCTTGGGCCGCCGCGAAGCCTCTTGGGGCCGTCTTGGGGCCGCCTTGGGGCTTTCTGGTGCCTTCTTGGGGCCGTCTTGGGGGCCTCTTGGGCCGTCTTGGGGCGATCTTGGGGGCCTCTTGGGCCATCTTGGGGCGATCTTGGGGGCCTCTTGGGCCGTCTTGGAGCGTCGGGAAACGGAAAAGGCGAGAACCCCAAAAAGCTTCAAAAACTATTCGAAAATCATAGATTCTTGCCTCTTTGGCGCTCTTGTGAGGCCTCTTCGAAGCCTCTTGAAGCGTCTTGGAGGCCTCTTGAGGACCTTCTGGGCTGTCTTGGAGCTCTCTTGGATCGTCTGGAAGCCATCTTAGGGCATCTTGGAACGCTCCAGGGCGGTCTTGGAGCGTTCTTGGGCCGTCTTGGAGCCCTGGTGGCCGTCTTGGGCGCGTCTTGGTCAAATTTTTTGAACGGAATGACAATTTTCCCCGCCATTTTCCGGAATCCGCCAGCGAGGTGCGGGATGCGATCGGTACCCCTTAGTTAGAGACCTGATCGGACAAGAACGGGAAGCGGTGCTGTAGTCTAATGGGCGTTTTGGGCGAAGAAGAAGAGGAAGGCGAGGATAACGAGGAGTCGATGACGAGGACGACGTGGCGAACGTCAGGATAGCGAGGAGGAGCATGAGGAAAAACGAGAAGGAAGAGAAGCACAAGGACGAGGACGAAAAGAACGAGGGCGAGTACGAGGAGGAATGCGGAGGGCGATGATGACGACGACGACGACGACGACGACGACAGAGGACAGTATGAGATAATTGGGGAAAGACGTTGCTCCTGGCACCGCGCGGGGTTCTCTTGGGGCCTGTTGGGGGCTTCTTGGGGGCCCTTTGGGTCCTCTTATGGTCTTCTGGGGTCTTCTTGGGCTGTCTGGGCGCGTCGTGGGGTTCTCTGGGAGCTTTCTTAGGCCGTCTCGGCGCTGGGGGCCTCCTGGGGCGCTCCCGGGAGTCTCTTGGGGCCTTCTTGGCCCTTCTCGGGCCGTCTTGGGGTTCTTGTGAGCTGTCTGGGTGGCTCCTGGAGCGCTCTTGGGGGTCTCTTGGGGTCTTCTTGGGGCGCTCTTGGGCGCTCCTGGGGCTCTCCGGGGCGTCTTTTGGGCCTCCCTTGGGCCGTTGGAAAGCCCTCCAAGAGCGATTCGAACACGACGTCGATGCGGAGTCCCCTCTTGGGCCGATGTTTGGAGGATGTCTCGAGCGAAACGGCCATTTTTCAAAAATCTGTGACCCTCTTGGACTGGCCAGGCGTCTCTCGAGGGTCTGTGGGGGTCTCTTGGGCTGTCTTGGCGTTATCTTGGACTGTCGTGGGGCTCTGGGGGCCTGAGTGGGGCCCGTGGAGAGCATTTTGGGAGCCTCTTGGAGGCTTCTGTGACCCTCTTGGACTGTCCAGGCGTCTCTCGAGGGTCTGTGGGGGCTCTCTTGGGCTGTCTTGGCGCTATCTTGGACCGTCTTGGGGCTCTCTTGGCCAGTCCTGGGGCCTCTTCTCGCGCTCGGGGGGGCCTCTGGGCGCCTCTTGGGGGCCTCTGGGCGCCTCTTCGGGGCCTCTTGGGGGTCTCTTGGGCCGTTTTGGGGGTCCCCTGGGGAGCCTTTTGGGGCTCTTTCGGGCCGTTTTGAAGCTCTCCGGGAGCGACTCCAAGACAATGCCAGTTCGGAGTCCCCTCCGAACCCGATTTGTTGGAGAGGTCTCGAGCGAAACGGCAATTGTTGGGGCCGTTCTGAACGTTTTAGGAGCCTCTTGGAGGCTAATGTGACCCTCTTGGACTGTCCGGGAGTGTCTCGAGGGTCTGTGGGGGCTCTCGTGGGCTGTCTTGGCGTTCTCTTGGACTGTTTTGGGGCTCTCTTGGCCAGTCCCGGGGCCTCTTCGCGCGCTCTGGGGGGCATCTGGGCGCCTTTGGGGGGCCTCTTGGGGGTCTCTTGGGCCGTGTCGGGGGTCCCCTGGGGGGCCTTTGAGGGCTCTTTGGGGCCGTTTTGAAGCCCTCCAGGAGCGACTCCAAGATAATGCCGGTTCGGAGTCCCCTCCGGAGCCGATTTTTCGAGGATGTCTCGAGCGAAACGGCAATTTTTCCGGAACCTGATCGGACAAGAACGGGAAGCGGCGCTGTAGTCTAATGGGCGTTTTGGGCGAAGAAGAAAAGGAAGGCGAGGATAACGAGGAGTCGATGACGAGGACGACGTGGCGAACGTGAGGATAGCGAGGAGGAGCATGAGGAAAAACGAGGAGGAAGAGAAGCACAAGGACGAGGACGAAAAGAACGAGGGCGAGTACGAGGAGGAATGCGGAGGGCGATGATGACGACGACGACGACGACGACGACGACGACGACGACGACGACGACGACGACGACGACGACAGAGGACAGTATGAGATAATTGGGGAAAGACATTGCTCCTGGCACCGCGCGGGGTTCTCTTGGGGCCTGTTGGGGGCTTCTTGGGGGCCCTTTGGGTCCTCTTATGGTCTTCTGGGGTCTTCTTGGGCTGTCTGGGCGCGTCGTGGGGTTCTCTGGGAGCTTTCTTAGGCCGTCTCGGCGCTGGGGGCCTCCTGGGGCGCTCCCGGGAGTCTCTTGGGGCCTTCTTGGCCCTTCTCGGGCCGTCTTGGGGTTCTTGTGAGCTGTCTGGGTGGCTCCTGGAGCGCTCTTGGGGGTCTCTTGGGGTCTTCTTGGGGCGCTCTTGGGCGCTCCTGGGGCTCTCCGGGGCGTCTTTTGGGCCTCCCTTGGGCCTTTGGAAAGCCCTCCAAGAGCGATTCGAACACGACGTCGATGCGGAGTCCCCTCTTGGGCCGATGTTTGGAGGATGTCTCGAGCGAAACGGCCATTTTTCAAAAATCTGTGACCCTCTTGGACTGGCCAGGCGTCTCTCGAGGGTCTGTGGGGGTCTCTTGGGCTGTCTTGGCGTTATCTTGGACTGTCGTGGGGCTCTGGGGGCCTGAGTGGGGCCCGTGGAGAGCATTTTGGGAGCCTCTTGGAGGCTTCTGTGACCCTCTTGGACTGTCCATGCGTCTCTCGAGGGTCTGTGGGGGCTCTCTTGGGCTGTCTTGGCGCTATCTTGGACCGTCTTGGGGCTCTCTTGGCCAGTCCTGGGGCCTCTTCTCGCGCTCGGGGGGGCCTCTGGGCGCCTCTTGGGGGCCTCTGGGCGCCTCTTCGGGGCCGTTTTGGGGGTCTCTTGGGCCGTTTTGAGGGTCCCCTGTTTTGGGGCTCTTTCGGGCTGTTTTGAAGCTCTCCGGGAGCTATCTTGGACCGTCTTGGGGCTCTCTTGGCCAGTCCTGGGGCCTCTTCTCGCGCTCAGGGGGGCCTCTGGGCGCCTCTTGGGGGCCTCTGGGCGCCTCTTGGGGGCCTCTTGGGGATCTCTTGGGCCGTTTTGGGGGTCCCCTGGAGAGCCTTTTGGGGCTCTTTCTGGCCGTTTTGAAGCTCTCTGGGAGCGACTCCAAGACAATGCCAGTTCGGAGTCCCCTCCGAACCCGATTTGTTGAAGAGGTCTCGAGCGAAACGGCAATTGTTGGGGCCGTTCGGAACGTTTTAGGAGCCTCTTGGAGGCTAATGTGACCCTCTTGGACTGTCCGGGAGTGTCTCGAGGTGCGTGAGGGCTCTCGTGGGCTGTCTTGGCGTTCTCTTGGACTGTTTTGGGGCTCTCTTGGCCAGTCCCGGGGCCTCTTCGCGCGCTCTGGGGGGCATCTGGGCGCCTCTGGGGGGCCTCTTGGGGGTCTCTTGGGCTGTGTCGGGGGTCCCCTGGGGGGCCTTTGAGGGCTCTTTGGGGCAGTTTTGAGGCCCTCTGGGAGCGACTCCAAGATAATGCCGGTTCGGAGTCCCCTCCGGAGCCGATTTTTCGAGGATGTCTCGAGCGAAACGGTCATTTTTCCGGAACCTGACCGGACAAGAACGGGAAGCGCCGTTTTTTATCCACCACGTGCGTCAGAGAAAGTATTGGTGAGAACGTCAGAGAAACCCATAAACGCAACAGAACAGACTAAATGATGGCCTGCCGCGCTGGTCTGTCGAGGTAGTCTGCTGCCCTGGCCACATCATGGTGTCGACACCGTGCTTTTCTCTCGGCCACGCGGGCCCCCACCCGTTGTCGCCCAGCCTACTTTTTCTGTTCCAGCCTGTCTTGTCTTTTGTTTGTCCGTCGTCATCGTCGCGTGCCTTTCCTTTGTCGTGGTCGTCATTTTCATTATAATCGTCCGCTGTTGCCGTTCTCGCTGTCGCCGTCGTTATCATTTTATGATTGCGGTCGTTTTTCTGATTGTTTTTTTGTTGTTGGATTCCGTGTTCGGTTGGTTTTTGTGTTATGTTTGTGGTCGTTTTCTATCATCGTTTTTTGTCGTAATTTTCGAAATCATTATTGACGAAGACGACGACGAAGACGACGACGATGACGACGACGACGAGCAGGACCCGTGCCGGCTGGCTCGGGGTGCCCGCGTCCCTCTGCTGCCGCAGGCCGCCGCCAGCGAGTTCCGAAGTGCGGGCCCGCACCCCTTAGTTAGAGAGAATTAAGCCCCAGAACCAACGGTGCACGCCGGAGGCGCTTCCCGTCATCCTCGAGTTCGTCTGGAGGCCGTCTCGAGGCCGTCCTGAGGACATCCTGGGCCGTCCTGGCGGCACCGTGGGTCGTCTTGGGGGCCGTCCTGGGGGCTCTTGGGGGTCTCTTGGGGCGCTTTGGGGGTCCTCTGGGGGGCCTTCGGGGTCTCTCTTGGGCCGTTTGGAGGCCCTCCGCGAGCGATTCCAAGATAATGCTGTTTCGGGGTCCCCTCCGGAGCCGATTTTTTGAGGATGTCCCGAGCGAAACGGCCAATTTCCTGGAACCTGACCGGACAAGAACGGGAAGCGCCGTTTTTTATCCACCACGTGCGTCAGAGACCGTATTGGCGAGAACGTCAGAGAAACCCATAAACGCAACAGAACAGAGTAAATGATGGCCTGCCGCGTTCCGACGGCCCAAGACGGCCCAAGAGGCCCCCAAGATCGCTTTAAGATCGCCCAAGAGGCCTTCAAGATGGCCCCGAAACGGCACAAGAAGTCCCCAAGACGGTCCCAAGAGGGCCCTAACACGGCGCAAGAGGCCTCCAAGACGCCCAAGATGTCTTCCAAGACGGCCAAGATGGCCTCCAAGACGGCTAAGATGGCTCCAAGAGGGCCCCAAGACGGCCCAAGAGGCCTCGAAGACGGTCTGCCGTGCTCCTGTAGTCTGCCGTGCTCCTTTGGGGTCTGCCGTGCTCCTGTGGAGTTTGCCGTGCGAACGTGTGGTCTGCCGTGCTCCTGTGTGGTCTGCCGTGCTCCTGTATGGTCTGCCGTGCTCTTGTGTGGTTTGCCGTGCTCCTGTGTGGTCTGCCGTGCTCCCGTGGGGTCTGCCGTGTCCTGTGTGGTCTGCCGTGCTCCTGTGTGGTCTGCCGTGCTCCTGTGTTTCCTGCCTGCTCCTTCGTGTCTGCCAACTCGGAGGCGGTCTCCGTGCTCTCTGTTCGGTCTGCGTGCGAAAGTGTGGACTGCCCGTTCTCATTTGGGTCTGCCTTTCTCCTTTTGTGGTTTTTTAGATCAGGTTGAGTTGCGATTGCTGCCGCGCCACTGTCTGGTTTGCCGCGCTCCTGTGTGGTCTGCCGTGCTCCTGTGTGGTCAGCAGACCCAGGGCTGAGGGAAGGCTGGAGCAGTGCTCTGGTGGTCCATCACCCGCCCAGCTCCGTCCCCTCCCACTCTGGACCGATCTTGCGGGAAGCTGGCTTGTGGCAGCGCATCGCGCGTCCATAGCGTTCGTGTGCTTTCTTTTACCTCCTTTAATGTCTGCTCCACCTCTCCTTGAGACGCAGAAGCCTCCGAGCGCCGGGAGCAGAAATGATGCACTTTCGAAAAATCTGTTTGGATGAGTTTTTTTAGCGCGGCCTCGGAATTCAATTTTTCCGGCGACGGCCAGAGCCGACGCCAGCGCTGGATCCGGCTCGGCCGCCAGCCCAGGTGCCGGCCCGGGCGTTCGGGTCGAGCGCCGGCCTGGGTGCCGGAATCGGCCCGGAAGGGGTTCCAGGGCGCCGGGAGCAGAAAATCAATATTTTCGAAAGAAAAATATGTCTTGGAGTGGCCTTTTTTCCGCAACCTCGGAATTCAATTTTCCGGCGCCGGCCGGCGCCGGAACCGTCCTCGGCGCTGGCCTGGTGCTGGCCCATGCGTTCGCTCGAGCGCCGGCCCGGGTGCCATAACGGCCCGTAAGGGGTTTTCCCGGGCCGCCGGAGCAGAAAATCAATATTTTCGAAAGAAAATATGTCTTGGAGTGGCCTTTTTTCCGCACCGCCTCGGAATTCAATTTCCCGGCGCCGGCCGGCGCCGGAACCGGCCCGGGCGCTGGCCCGGGTGCTGGCCCAGGCGTTCGGCTCGAGCGCCGGCCCGGGTGCCGGAAGCGGCCCGGAAGGGGTTCCCGGGCGCCGGGAGGAGAAAATCAATATCTTCGAAAGAAAAATATGTCTTGGAGTGGCCTTTTTTCGGCACCGCCTCGGAATTCAATTTTCCGGCGCCGGCCGTGCTCCTGCGCGGTCTGCCGTGCTCCTGTGGCGTCTGCCGTGCTCCTGTGTGGTCTGCCGTGCTCCTGTGGTCTGCCGTGCTCATTTGGGGTTTCCCGCGCGCTTGTGGGGTCTGCCGTGCTCCTGTGGGGGAAACGCCAGCGGCGTTCGGGGTACAACAAAAGGCGCGTTTATGTTGTACCTGCGCGCGGTCTGCCGTGCTCCTGTGGGGATTGCCGTGCTCCTGTGTGGTCTGCCGTGCTCCTGTGTGGTTTGCCGTGTTCCTGTGGTCTGCCGTGCTCCTTTGTGGTTTGCCGTGTTCCTGTGGGGTCTGCCGTGCTCCTGTGGGGTCTGCCGTGCTCCTTTGAGGTCTGCGGTGCTCTTGTGTGGTCTGCAGTGCTTCTGTGGTCTGCCGTGCTCATTTGGGATCTGCCGTGCTCGTGTGGTGTCTGCCGTGCTCCTGCGGGATCTGCTGTGCTCGTTGTGTCGTCTCTTTGGTCTGCCGTGCTCCTTTGTGGTCTGCCGTGCTCTTGTGGGGTCTGCCGTGCTCCTGTGTGGTCTGCCGTGCTCCTTTTTTTTCCGCCTGCCGTGCTCCTGCTCATTTTCTGAGGACGTCCCGAGCGAAAACGTCATTTTTAACATAAGAGGTTGTAAAACACCTCTGTCGGCATCTCATTTTTTCGAGGATGTCTCGAGCGAAACGCTCATTTTTCATGCATAACAACAATTTTTGATATTTTTCAACATCCCGATTTTTTGAAGATGTCTCAAGCGAAACCGTCATTTTTAACATAAGACGTCTTAAACGATAGCCTCCAACACCTCGATTTTTCGAGGATGTCTCGAGCGAAATGGCCATCGCATCGCGCGTCCATAGCGTTCGTGTGCTTGCTTTTACCTCCTTTACTGTCTGCTCCACCTCTCCTTGAGACGCAGAAGCCTCCGAGCGCCGGGAGCAGAAATGATGCACTTTCGAAAAATCTGTTTGGATGAGTTTTGTTAGCGCGGCCTCGGAATTCAATTTTTCCGGCGACGGCCAGAGCCGACGCCAGCGCTGGATCCAGCTCGGCCGCCAGCCCAGGTGCCGGCCCGGGCGTTCGGTTCGAGCGCCGGCCTGGGTGCCGGAATCGGCCCGGAAGGGGTTCCAGGGCGCCGGGAGCAGAAAATCAATATTTCCGAAAGAAAAATATGTCTTGGAGTGGCCTTTTTTCCGCACCGCCTCGGAATTCAATTTTCCGGCGCCGGCCGGCGCCGGAACCGGCCCGGGCGCTGGCCCGTGTGCTGGCCCAGGCGTTCGGCTCGAGCGCCGGCCCGGGTGCCGGAAGCGGCCCGGAAGGGGTTCCCGGGCGCCGGGAGCAGAAAATCAATATTTTCGAAAGAAAAATATGTCTTGGAGTGGCCTTTTTTTCGGCACCGCCTCGGAATTCAATTTTCCGGCGCCGGCCGGCGCCGGAACCGGCCCGGGCGCTGGCCCGGGTGCTGGCCCGGGCGTTTGGCTCGAGCGCCGGCCCTGGTGCCAGAAGCGGCCCGGAAGGGGTTCCCGGGCGCCGGGAGCAGAAAATCAATATTTTCGAAAGAAAAATATGTCTTGGAGTGGCCTTTTTTCGGCACCGCCTCGGAATTCACTTTTCCGGCGCCGGCCGGCGCCGGAACCGGCCCGGGCGCTGGCCCGGGTGCCGGCCCGGGCGTTTGGCTCGAGCGCCGGCCCGGGTGCCGGAATCGGCCCGGAAGGGGTTCCAGGGCGCCGGGAGGAGAAAATCAATATTTTCGAAAGAAAAATATGTCTTGGAGTGGCCTTCTTTCGGCACCGCCTCGGAATTCAATTTTCCGGCGCCGGCCGTGCTCCTGCGCGGTCTGCCGTGCTCCTATGGCGTCTGCCGTGCTCCTGTGTGGTCTGCCGTGCTCCTGTGGTCTGCCGTGCTCATTTGGGGTTTCCCGCGAGCTTGTGGGGTCTGCCGTGCTCCTGTGGGGGAAACGCCAGCGGCGTTCGGGGTACAACAAAAGGCGCGTTTATGTTGTACCTGCGCGCGGTCTGCCGTGCTCCTGTGGGGATTGCCGTGCTCCTGTGTGGTCTGCCGTGCTCCTGTGTGGTTTGCCGTGCTCCTGTGGTCTGCCGTGCTCCTTTGTGGTTTGCCGTGCTCCTGTGGGGTCTGCCGTGCTCCTGTGGGGTCTGCCGTGCTCCTGTGAGGTCTGCGGTGCTCTTGTGTGGTCTGCAGTGCTTCTGTGGCCTGCCGTGCTCATTTGGGATCTGCCGTGCTCGTGTGGTGTCTGCCGTGCTCCTGCGGGATCTGCTGTGCTCCTTGTGTCGTCTCTTTGGTCTGCCGTGCTCCTTTGTGGTCTGCCGTGCTCTTGTGGGGTCTGCCGTGCTCCTGTGTGGTCTGCCGTGCTCCTTTTTTCCGCCTGCCGTGCTCCTGCTCATTTTCTGAGGACGTCCCGAGCGAAAACGTCATTTTTAACATAAGAGGTTGTAAAACACCTCTGTCGGCATCTCATTTTTTCGAGGATGTCTCGAGCGAAACGCTCATTTTTCATGCATACAAAAATTTTTGATATTTTTCTTTTCTTCCCCACCCCCCCCCCCCCCCCCCCCTACACCCAACTCCCCCCGCACCCGCCTTCGGCAACAGATGCTTCGTAACCCCCACCGCCGTCCCCCCCCCCCCCACCCCCCCCCCCCCACATGTTCACCCTCTCCCCCCCCCTTCTTCCCCCACCTCCCCCCCCTCCCCCCTTCCCCCCCGCCCCCCCACCCCACCACCTTCCTCCCCCTCCCCCTTTTCCAACATCCCGGATTTGTTGAGTTTGTCCTCGAGTGAAACCGTCATTTTTAACATAAGACGTCTTAAACGATAGCCTCCAACACCTCGATTTTTCGAGAATGTCTCGAGCGAAATGGCCATTTTGGGGAACTGACCGGACAAGAACGGGAAGCGCCGTTTTTTATCCACCACGTGCGTCAGAGACCGTATTGGCGAGAACGTCAGAGAAACCCATAAACGCAACAGAACAGACTAAATGATGGCCTGCCGCGTTCCGACGGCCCAAGACGGCCCAAGAGGCCCCCAAGATCGCTTTTAGATCGCCCAAGAGGCCTTCAAGATGGCCCCGAAACGGCCCAAGAAGTCCCCAAGACGGTCCCAAGAGGGCCCTAACACGGCGCAAGCGGCCTCCAAGACGCCCAAGATGTCTTCCAAGACGGCCAAGATGGCCTCCAAGACGGCTAAGATGGCTCCAAGAGGGCCCCAAGACGGCCCAAGAGGCCTCGTAGACGGTCTGCAGTGCTCCTGTGGTCTGCCGTGCTCCTTTGGGGTCTGCCGTGTTCCTGTGGAGTTTGCCGTGCGAACGTGTGGTCTGCCGTGCTCCTGTGTGGTCTGGCGTGCTCCTGTATGGTCTGCCGTGCTCTTGTGTGGTTTGCCGTGTTCCTGTGTGGTCTGCCCTGCTCCCGTGGGGTCTGCCGTGTCCTGTGTGGTCTGCCGTGTTCCTGTGTGGTCTGCCGTGCTCCTATGTGGTCTGCTGTGCTCCTTCTTGGTCTGCCGTGCTCATGTGCGGTCTGCCGTGTTCCTGTGCGGTCTGCCGTGCGAACGTGTGGACTGCCGTGCTCATTTGGGGTCTGCCTTGCTCCTTTGTGGTTTGCCGCGCTCCTGCGCGGTCTGCCGTGCTCCTGTGTGGTCAGCAGACCCAGGGCTGAGGGAAGGCTGGAGCAGTGCTCTGGTGGTCCATCACCCGCCCAGCTCCGTCCCCTCCCAGTCTGGACCGATCTTGCGGGAAGCTGGCTTGTGGCAGCGCATCGCGCGTCCTTAGCGTTCGTGTGCTTGCTTTTACCTCCTTTAATGTCTGCTCCACCTCTCCTTGAGACGCAGAAGCATCCGAGCGCCGGGAGCAGAAATGATGCACTTTCGAAAAATCTGTTTGGATGAGTTTTGTTAGCGCGGCCTCGGAATTCAATTTTTCCGGCGACGGCCAGAGCCGACGCCTGCGCTGGATCCGGCTCGGCCGCCAGCCCAGGTGCCGGCCCGGGCGTTCGGTTCGAGCGCCGGCCTGGGTGCCGGAATCGGCCCGGAAGGGGTTCCGGGCGCCGGGAGCAGAAAATCAATATTTTCGAAAGAAAAATATGTCTTGGAGTGGCCTTTTTTCCGCACCGCCTCGGAATTCAATTTTCCGGCGCCGGCCGGCGCCGGAACCGGCCCGGGCGCTGGCACGGGTGCTGGCCCAGGCGTTCGGCTCGAGCGCCGGCCCGGGTGCCGGAAGCGGCCCGGAAGGGGTTTCCCGGGCGCCGGGAGCAGAAAATCAATATTTTCGAAAGAAAAATATGTCTTGGAGTGGCCTTTTTTCGGCACCGCCTCGGAATTCAATTTTCCGGCGCCGGCCGGCGCCGGAACCGGCCCGGGCGCTGGCCCGGCGCCGGAACCGGCCCGGGCGCTGGCCCGGGTGCTGGCCCGGGCGTTTGGCTCGAGCGCCGGCCCGGGTGCCAGAAGCGGCCCGGAAGGGGTTCCCGGGCGCCGGGAGCAGAAAATCAATATTTTCGAAAGAAAAATATGTCCTGGAGTGGCCTTTTTTCGGCACCGCCTCGGAATTCAATTTTCCGGCGCCGGCCGGCGCCGGAACCGGCCCGTGCGCTGGCCCGGGTGCTGGCCCGGGCGTTTGGCTCGAGCGCCGGCCCGGGTGCCAGAAGCGGCCCGGAAGGGGTTCCCGGGCGCCGGGAGCAGAAAATCAATATTTTCGAAAGAAAAATATGTCTTGGAGTGGCCTTTTTCGGCACCGCCTCGGAATTCAATTTTCCGGCGCCGGCCGGCGCCGGAACCGGCCCGGGCGCTGGCCCGGGTGCCGGCCCGGGCGTTTGGCTCGAGCGCCGGCCCGGGTGCCGGAATCGGCCCGGAAGGGGTTCCAGGGGAGGAGAAAATCAATATTTTCAAAAGAAAAACATGTCTAGGAGTGGCCTTTTTTCGGCACCGCCTCGGAATTCAATTTTCTGGCGCCGGCCGTGCTCCTGCGCGGTCGGCCGTGCTCCTGTGGCGTCTGCCGTGCTCCTGTGTGGTCTGCCGTGCTCCTGTGTGGTCTGCCGTGCTCCTGTGGTCTGCCGTGCTCATTTGGGGTTTCCCGCGAGCTTGTGGGGTCTGCCGTGCTCCTGTGGGGGAAACGCCAGCGGCGTTCGGGGTACAACAAAAGGCGCGTTTATGTTGTACCTGCGCGCGGTCTGCCGTGCTCCTGTGGGGATTGCCGTGCTCCTGTGTGGTCTGCCGTCTCCTGTGTCAAGGTTTGCCGTGCTCCTGTGGTCTGCCGTGCCTCCTTGTGGTTCTGCCGTGATCCTGTGGGGTCTGCCGTGATCCTTGTGGGGTCTCCGTGCTCCTGTGAGAGTATGCCGGTCGCTCTTGTTGTGGTCTGCAGTGGCTTTGTGGTTGCCGTGATCTTTTGGGATATGCCGTGCTCGTGATGGTGTCTGCCGTGATCCTGCGGGATCTGCTGTGCTCCTTGTGTCGTCTCTTTGGTCTGCCGTGCTCCTTTGTGGTCTGCCGTGCTCTTGTGGGGTCTGCCGTGCTCCTGTGTGGTCTGCCGTGCTCCTTTTTTTCCGCCTGCCGAGCTCCTGCTCATTTTCTGAGGACGTCCCGAGCGAAAACGTCATTTTTAACATAAGAGGTTGTAAAACACCTCTGTCGGCATCTCATTTTTTCGAGGATGTCTCGAGCGAAACGCTCATTTTTCATGCATAACAAAAATTTTTGATATTTTTCAACATCCCGATTTTTTGAGGATGTCTCGAGCGAAACCGTCATTTTTAACATAAGACGTCTTAAACGATAGCCTCCAACACCTCGATTTTTCGAGGATGTCTCGAGCGAAATGGCCATTTTGGGGAACCTGACCGGACAAGAACGGGAAGCGTCCTTTTGTCCCCTGGGCTTATGAGATATTCCACGTTTTTAGTACGGCATACCACAGCAGTGCCACGTATCACCTCGAACGGACACACGTGCACAAATTCAACGCACGCACGCACACGCATAGAATGCACAGGATCACGGCAAAACACACAGGAGCACGGCAGACCCCACAGGAACACGGCAGAACATTGAGCACAGCAGAACACACAGGAGCACGGCGGAACACACAGGAGCACGGCAGAACAGGAGCACGGCAGACCACACAGGAGCACGGCAGACCCCAAAGGAGCACGGCAGACCACACAGGAACACGGCAGACCACATAGGAGCACGGCAGACCACGCAGGAACACGGCAGACCCCACAGGAGCACGGCAGACTACACACGAGCACGGCAGACCCCAAATGAGCACGGCAGACCACAGAAGCACGGCAGACCCCCACAGGAGCACGGCAGACCCCCACAGAGCACGGCACCCCACAGAGCCTTGAATACGGTATCTGTCCTCATCCTCACACGAACAATACAAAAATGCGTGAGTACTCCACCGCGCAAGCCGAACCGCTCCGAGTGCAGCCGCGCGAGGCCAGGCCACTCCGTTCCGCTGTTTTATACTGCAGTACTCAAAGCTGTTCGAAGCGAAGTAGCAACGGCGGCTTCCGAACAAGCAGCAGTGTCACGCTTACCGAGAGAGACGCAACCAGCCTCTGCACGAAAGGGACAGCTCAGGGAAAGCGGCGAAAAAAGGATGCGCGAATAAAATAAACCCAGCATGGCTGGTAGTGTCTAAATGATGACTCTGTACAGCTTGCAGCAGCGCGGTGAAATCGTCTTTTAGGACGTCTGGACCCCCCGAACGGGATTGCACAACCCACCTGTGCGGCCTTGCTATGGGTCCGTCAAATGAGGTCCACTCATGCTGCGCAGCTGCACCGTCGTTGCCAGCAGGCAACTTCAAGCAAAACATCGGGCTCGCAGCAAAGTCGCAGAATTCGGCAGCAACGCTCGTTGCCATCTGCAAGCCCTTTACCCGAGCGAGCAAGTTTGCCTGCAGATTGTGCTGGTGCGGCAGCTCCATCGCGAAATACAGATGTAAAAGTTCCGACGGTTTACCGTCCACGCTGCTCACGATGGACGCAGCGATTCTAGTGCTGCCGCAATGCTTTCTATGGAAGAGCTGTCCGCCGATGTGAAGCTCGTCGCACTTATGGCGGACACGCTGAAAGCGAACGTCCATGAACGCGCAGCCGTGCGAGCTCATGAATCTCTCGAAGATCTTCTGTCCGAGAGTGATGAGCATCTTGTCCGTGTCTACCCTCTGCAAGGCTGGGCGATACAGAGGCTGTGTCAAAATGACATTACGGAGCGGCTGCCGTTCTGCCCGTTCTGATACAGTTGCTGTGACGCCCGCCATCGCCGCCGACTTGCACGTGTTCATCTCTTTGTCTGTGAGCACGGTCTGTCGCCGTGCAGAGGCGTCTCGCAACGTTGCTGCACTCTTCGTGTACAAGTCCTCGGCGTCCTCGTTGACGCCACGAAGCTTATGCACAGGGCGGAACATGTCATCGTTCTTCGTAGACAAAAGGTACGACAAGGCTGAGACTCGAGGGCCATCATGGGCACCTCGGGCAGACTGGTTTGCAGAGAAAAGCTCATCATACGCTTCTCCCGCTGTCGCCAACCAACGCGTGGTAGTTGAAGAGGTAAGCTTGTCGCGGGCATTCCAAAGGCCCATTTCCCATAGCCAAGCTTATGAGAATACGCGCAGCAGGGGATCAACTTCGGTGCTGAAGCTCGTCACTGGAAAATCCCCCTTCAAAGCCAGGGTCGAGCCGCGACACAGCAAACGTCGTTGGCAGTGGTCCCACAGGTTCATGATGCAGGTCCGGGAGGCTCTTGAATCGCGAGGCTCAACTTCCAGGGTGTTCTCGAAGAGAACATAACATATCCCAGAAGCACGTGTCAAAGATTCGAAGAGTTGCTCATGCTGGCCCTGATCCCCGTACCACCCCTGGGAGTCCTGCTGCCGTCTCCGACTGAGGAAAAGCAAAGACGCGCACGAATCTGTTCCCTGTGCGGAACGCGTAGGCTTGAACAAGATTCTACCCTCATCGTCATCGAACCAGTAGTACGCGTTGGTATAGTCCGAGTCCCCGCCGTAATTCATGGACTCGTGAATCGATCGCGCGAGGCGGGGAGCTATGCTGCGCACGAAGGTCGCGAACTCGGCCAGGGGTCGCTTCAAAGACCACATGACTACGAGTAGAACTTTGTTTGGAACAGCACGCCAGGTCCTCGCGATGACCATGTGGATTGCAACTAAGGTGGCGCCGAGGAGAAACGGGGTGCGAGCAGCTAATATCTCTGGGTTCGCCTGGTGGTGGCTTTCAGGCCTGGATTCTACAGAATAACGCCACGCCTCCTTGCCCAACAGAGCGCCGTGCTCACACTTGTACGCCATCGGCACGAGAATCGTGTCGGACGCGCCCGTGCCAACGTCGAACCAGAACCTTTCTGGGAGGGACGCCTTAACGGCGTCTGCTATCACCCGCCCGAGACGGTAGGAGGTTCTGTCCGTCATCACCTGCACGGTGTCGATCTCGCGTCGTGAGCTTCCCAGCCAAGTCATCACACAATGCCAGTGCAAGGTGAGCGTGTCGGGCCGCAAGTCCGTGGTGTCAAGAACCTTTGACGGCGCTCGCTCTGAAGTGTGGTGATGAAGATGCATGGCTTGACACGTGTCCCCGAACAGCACTGCGGCGCTTGCACCAGATAAGTCCGCCGCTGTTTGCTCGGGGCCATCGGCTTGACATTCATCCATTAATACGATATGCGGGAAATGGCTCGCCTTTTTGTACATTGAATCGCCTGCGAGCATCTTGCGCCAGGAAGCGGAGGTGCAGAGAATGACACGGACAGCATCGCGATGCCGCTGCTGTTCGGCATGCTCCGCCTCGTAGATCACGGTGAACAGGAACTGATGCCGAAAGCTTAAAAGGGCATGCAGGGTAGGTTCCCAATATTCCTCAGCCATACGACGGCCGCTCAATGACACAAGATAACTGATGGTTTCGTCCACGAGCCGCAAGATGCCGAAGGTACTGGCCAAGGTTTCCTGTGATAGTTCCGTGAGTTGCTGTTGAAAGTGATCAACGGGCCATCCGTCAGGTCCCATGATATGTCGGGTGTGCATAATACGCTTCCGAGACTCAACTCCATAAAGTCGAACAAGTTTGTTGTCGGTCTTATTCTGCGGCGCAAGGATCACGATGCGCGCGTCCGCCGGGGCGACATGCATCACCATATCGGCCAGAACGGCCATCATGTAGGTTTTTCCTGCGCCAGGGGAGAAATCCGCGAGCCTCTACGAGGCAAGAGGCTTATCAAAAATGATTCCCTAGCGCGCACCAAAGGAATGCGAAACCGCAGTGGATGTGTTGCAGTTCTTGCCTGCGCTCGCTCGTCCAGGAATTGTTGATGGATATGATTCCTTCTCGGGGCCCTTGGCTCGGGTAAAAGGTTTCTCTTGGGTCGGGCGGATTGTGCCAGAGGCAGACGTATTCATGACCGTCAAGGTGTTGTTAATGGAGAGTATGTGCTCAGCCTGGTTCTCATGCAGCCGCACCTGCAGACGTGCGCAAGCTTCACGAAGGAGCTCTGACCTGCGGCATGGATCTCCGAGCCAAGTGCACACGCTCTCGGTGCTGGAAGGGTTGACACCAAGCAACTTTGGGATTAAATGCGACTTGGCTTTCCCCAGAGCCGCCACGATGTGGGCGTGTTCGTGTACGTCCCCGAGTAGTATCATCACCGCATGAGAGCAGCCATTAGAGTCTTGGGCGTTGTTCGACGTGTAAACAGGATCGGTCAACGGCGGTTGTATCGTGACACTGTTCATCCCATGCCCGACGACTTGTCTAAACGAACAGAGATATGCGAATTGGCGGTTTTGAAACGCTCCTCGCTGCCATTGATCGTACGTCGCGGCTGGCACAACGCCGACAATTCTGTGCTTATGAGAAAACGTTTCTTTGCGAAAGGCCTCGTTATCGATGAACAACTCCGTCGTATTCTTCTTAGGATTATCGTCGGTGGCGACGACCACTGGTCCGTATCGGAAGGACGACGTATGGACAGCTTCTATTACCGCCTTTTGAGCAACCTGCGCCTGAAGATGCGGAAGCACTTCGTCCAAAGTGCCATTGTGCTGACCCGGTCGCAGCGGTATCAAAGGCGGAAAATTTAGCATATCGGGAATCACTTCTGCCAGATTTTTCAACAACCGCGTGCTTCCAGTCGCAGATACCGTACTGGCTGCAAATATATCAATCGCCGCGGACAACTTACGTTTGGTGCCTCTATACTCCCGTCCTGTGTTGAAATCGTGCAAAACTCTCAACGCGTCCACGAGGCATCCTCGGAATGCTTCCGTTAGCTCTGCAGGGTCACTCACATGGCGGGTACTTTGATTCGCGGAAGCATTTATAAGGCAAGTGGCGCTGCTGCCGAGCACAGCGTACGGCTTTGCAATAACCACATGGTGGGTTTTCGACTGATGCTCATAAGCCCAAACGTGAACCGGAAAATGATGATTCCCAGATTCACGCGTGACCTTGTCGTCGTGCCCATGTCTCGTCCTGATATGAACAGTTGCGTAAGGAGCAATCCCGACCAGGGCTGGGTAATTCTCTCGTAATGCATCCTGGAGGTAGTTCACATTTATCTGGTTCGCTATGAACAAGTAATTGCACTGTTTGACACGGCCATCGCGGGAAGAGCAGGCGGTCATGATGAAAATATCCGAGGGCTAACAAGAGCACCTCTGCGATCAATATGCCGATATCTGCTTCAAACCTCAATGGCTATGAAAACAACACGATGAAAATATCCGAGGGCTAACAAGAGCACCTCTGTTATCAGTATGCCGATATCTGCTTCAAACCTCGAGGGCTATGAAATCACCTCGTACTTTTGAGCAGCCAGGTGGCGTCGGAAGGATTAGAGGACACGAAGTCACGCGTTGACGACGACAACCAGCCAGTCGAGTGCCAGTAGCAACAATAGCGGAGGAGCGATCCCCACAAAGTCCCAGCAGGGCTGTACGAGAACTATAGGAAACCTCAAGAAGCCCTAAGACGGCTCTCAAGGAACGCGAGAAGTCCCCGAAAAAGCCTAGCATTGCTCTAATAAAAACCCTGCGTGGGCCTACACAAGGGCTCCAAGAGATCCCAAGGAAGCTCAAAAGAGCTCCAAGAAAGCTCGAAGATTCCACAGAAGAGGCCCAGACGGCCCACCTAAGAACCCCAAAAAAAAATGGTAATCATGATTCCCATCTTTTGCCTCCTCTGGGTAAGGACTTCTGGCCGCCTCTTTGGAGCCCCTGGGGGGCTTCTTGGGGGTCTCTTGGGGCGTTTTGGGCGCTCTGGCGGGCCTCTGGCCGCCCCTTGGGGGCCTCTTGGGGGTCTCTTGGGGCGCTCTGCGGTTGTCGCCCTTCCTCCTCCTCCTCCTCCACCTCCTCCTCACCTTCCCCCTTGTATTTTTCGTGCTCTCCATTTTATTTGCCGTCCACGCTGCTCACGATGGACGCAGCGATTCTAGTGCTGCCGCAATGCTTTCTATGGAAGAGCTGTCCGCCGACGTTGAGCTCGTCGCACTTATGGCGGACAAGCTGAAAGCGAACGTCCATGAACGCGCAGCCGTGCGAGCTCATGAATCTCTCGAAGATCTTCTGTCCGAGAGTGATGAGCATCTTGTCCGCGTCTACCCTCTGCAAGGCTGGGCGATACAGAGGCTGTGTCAAAATGACATTACGGAGCGGCTGCCGTTCTGCCCGTTCTGATACAGTCGCTGTGACGCCCGCCATCGCCGCCGATTTGCACGTGTTCATCTCTTTGTCTGTGAGCACGGTCTGTCGCCGTGCAGAGGCGTCTCGCAACGTTGCTGCACTCTTCGTGTACAAGTCCTCGGCGTCCTCGTTGACGCCACGAAGCTTACGCACAGGGCGGAACATGTCATCGTTCTTCGTAGACAATAGGTACGACAAGGCTGAGACTCGAGGGCCATCATGGGCACCTCGGGCAGACTGGTTTGTAGAGAAAAGCTCATCATACGCTTCTCCCGCTGTCGCCAACCAACGCGTGGTAGTTGAAGAGGTAAGCTTGTCGCGGGTACCAAATGCCCATTTCCCATAGCCAAGCTTCTGAGAATACGCACAGCAGGGGATCAACTTCGGCGTTGAAGCTCGCCACTGGAAAATCCCCCTTCAAAGCCAGGGTCGAGCCGCGACACAGCAAACGTCGTTGGCAGTGCTCCCACAGGTTCATGATGCCGGTCCGGGAGGCTCTTGAATCGCGAGGCTCAACTTCCAGGGTGTTCTCGAAGAGAACATAACATATCCCAGAAGCACGTGTCAAAGATTCGAAGAGTTGCTCAGGCTGGCCTTGATCCCCGTACCACCCCTGGGAGTCGTGCTGCCGTCTCCGACTGAGGAAAAGCAATGACGCCCATGTCTCGTCCTGATATGAACAGTTGCGTAAGGAGCAATCCCGACCAGGGCTGGGTAATTCTCTCGTAATGCATCCTGGAGGTAGTTCACATTTATCTGGTTCGCTTTATCACTTTTCTCAAACATTGGTCTTTTCAATAATGTTGAATTTCTATTTTTTTATTGATTTTTTGTATCAAATCGTTATCTTATTTTGTGTTCGTTTTATTTGATGTTTCTTGTTTACTCATCTTTTTGTAATTTTTAATTGCATCAGTCACACGGTTCGTTTATGTGTCAATAGTACTTTTTTCCAATTGACAAAGTAATGCACTGTTTGACACGGCCATCGCGGGAAGAGCAGGCGGTCATGATGAAAATCTCCGAGGGCTAACAAGAGCACCTCTGCGATCAATATGCCGATATCTGCTTCAAACCTAAATGGCTATGAAAACAACATGATGAAAATATCCAAGGGCTAACAAGAGCACCTCTGTTATCAATATGCCGATATCTGCTTCAAACCTCGAGGGCTATGAAATCACCTCGTACTTTTGAGCAGCCAGGTGGCGTCGGAAGGATTAGAGGACACGAAGTCACGCGTTGACGACGACAACCAGCCAGTCGAGCGTCAGTAGCAACAATAGCGGAGGAGCGATCCCCACAAAGTCCCAGCAGGGCTGTACGAGAACTATAGGAAACCTCAAGAAGCCCTAAGACGGCTCTCAAGGAACGCGAGAAGTCCCCGAAAAAGCCTAGCATTGCTCTAATAAAAACCCTGCGTGGGCCTACACAAGGGCTCCAAGAGATCCCAAGGAAGCCCAAAAGAGCTTCAAGAAAGCTCGAAGATTCCACAGAAGAGGCCCAGACGGCCCACCAAAGAACCCCAAAAAAAATGGTAATCATGATTCCCATATTTTGCCTCCTCTGGGTAAGGACTTCTGGCCGCCTCTTTGGAGCCCCTGGGGGGGCTTCTTGGGGGTCTCTTGGGGCGTTTTGGGCGCTCTGGCGGGCCTCTGGCCGCCCCTTGGGGGCCTCTTGGGTGTCTCTTGGGGCGCTCTGCGGTTGTCGCCCTTCCTCCTCCTCCTCCTCCACCTCCTCCTCACCTTCCCCCTTGTATTTTTCGTGCTCTCCATTTTACAGACACCACTTACAATGTTCTAGCCCGCCACATATTGCGGGCCGTCCAACTGGGCGAAAGCCTCAGCAAGGTCAGCGAGCACCTTGTCACTGCCCCTGAGGAGGTTGCGGTCCTTGCCGATCTTGATCCTCGACATGGTGTCACCCTCGAGGCAGGTCGCCGCGGTGCCGATGAGGTCGCTGACCCGCGGCACCAAGGTCTGGAGCTCGCGCCTTGGGCCCATTCGGCACGCACTCACAACGATGTCGCATCCACCACCACCCCTTGCCCTCGCGGCGCGGCCTGCCCCGCGCTATCTAGGCCAGCCTTCCGATGAAGACACGTGCGCGATCGGAAGGCTGGCCCGCATCCTGGCCGAAACAATCTGGGATGTCAGCTGCGCTTCTGCGCGCTGCACTCATAGAGCGAGGCAAACGCACCGCGGGAGCAAGAGAGGGCGGCAGGGACAACTGGCGGGCGTGCTGGATCATATTCGGCATCGGCCGATCCCATCACCCTCTCAGCCACCCTGAACCCCAACTCAGAGGTCGACAGTTGGGCGGCTGGGTGAATGAGGAGCAACCGAGGACGATAGATGCCCTGAGCGCCACTCGGCAGTCGTCAAGCCCAAGTGCTGATCACCCATGTCCACGCCGCTGTTGATCTCCTGCTCTGCTGAAGGGCGGCCAGCAAGTCCGACAGCGAAGTGGAGCGCAAGGCGCGCCCTGCCGAGATCTGTGAGGTGGTGATTGCTGGCTGGATCCTCGAGCATGGGCACTAGCTCTGCGCCCCCCCCCCCCCCCCCCCCACCCCCCCCCCCCCCCCCCCCCCCCCCCCCCCCCCCCCCCCCCCCCCCCCCCCCCCCCCCCCCCCCATCCCCCCCCCCCACCCCCCCCCCCCCCCCCCTCCCCCCACTCCCCCCAACCCCAAACCCAACAACTTGGCGCAGCGATGTGTTCGATGTCGATGACCATGCGACCGCCGTGCTGGACCGCTGACCCCGCTGCCGCGCCGCCTGGAGCGCTGACGCCGCTGCCGCCTTGAGGGTGGATCCCGCTGCTGATGCCTGGCACGCTGACCAGAGTGAACACGCCCTTCACGCGGCCTGCACTGCTCGAGTCGGCCGACATGCCCTCTGCAACCGAGACCCCGTTGACGAAGACGCGGTGGCTCACACGAGCTGGCACTTGGCGGCCAGGATGCAGCGACGGCGACGGGGTATAGCTCGGCGACCTCGACCTTGACATGCGTACGCCCGACGTGGCAACTGGTGCGGCGGTCCTGGTGCTGCGTCCAAGCAACACCTTGCCTGGAGAAAACCAGAGGGCTATCAAGAGCACCTCCCGCACCTGAGCCCACACGATCAGACGCGCACGATGACGATGACGAGTTTGTTTTGTTTGCCCTCTTTGCCCTGGACACCTGAAGCGGTTTGTCTTGTATCCTGTTTGCCCTGTTTGCCCTGTGTCCTGTTTGTCCTGTGTCCTGTTCATTCTGTGTTCTGTTTGTCCTGTTTGTCTTGTTTGTTCTGTTGTTCCTGCGTCTTGTTTGTCCTGTTCGTCGTGTTCGTCCTGTTTGTCGTGCTTGTCCTGTTTGTTCTACTGCTTTCTCACGACGTGAGATTGAAAGGATCCCTCACGAAATCAAACCAGCAAAACTGTCCGGACCGACCCTGTTCCGGACAGTTTCTGTTTCTCGAAAGTCGTCGCCGAAAGGGTCTCTTGATGCCATCGTTGGACGCCCTGGGGTGACGTGTTGCTGGTTTGCCTCCTTCGGGCCAATGTCTTGACGTGTTGCTGGTTTGCCCCTAGCATAACTTCTTGACGTGTTGCTGGTTTGCCCCCTCAGTACTTCTTGGCGTGTTGCTGGTTTGCCCCCCCCCCCTCAGGGTAACCTCTTGACGTGTGCCTGGTTTGCCCCCGGGATAACTTCTTGACGTATTGCTGGTTTGCCTCCGAAGATATCTTCTTGACGTGTTGCTGGTTTGCCCCCTCAGCACCATCTTGACGTGTTGCTGGTTTGTTCTTCTCGGGATACCGCATTGACACCTTCTTGACGTGTTGCTGGTTTGGCCTCTCAGGAAGAGGAGGGCCTCCTCTCGTCATCCTCCCCCTCCTACTCGTGGTAGTTGTAAAAGGAAACGAGCTCATTATTATGTGTTTTCAATGACGCGTTTTCGTCGGACGCAGTTGGAAAGTTAACATGAACATGCACTCCCATCTACTGCTATCGGTCTGGCGCTTGCGGATTGGATGCTTCTCAGAAGTGGTTAAAAAAATCGGCCGCCAATATCTACGCGCCGTCCATGTTTGGATGTCCATCTAATCAGTCTGTTGACGCAGCGCTCTCGTTGTCCGTCTCGCTGACTGCGTGGACGGTCCACTGCAACTGAGCGGAACCGTCTGCGCGCGTCCAAATATTGGGGCGAAGAGTCCAAGAGAAGAACTTTCCGGAGTTGGCGTTCAAGGCGTTAAGGAATTTCTCAGGTGCATCGCCACCATTTCCACACGCCTCCCACATCGCGTTCAGCTCATCGACGTTGTGCGGGATCACGCCGCCGAACGAAGCAGACCAGAAGGACACGAGCAAATCGCCTGTGTTGTCACGAAGAAAAATAGGGAGCCGAATGGAATCCACGTCGGTTGCTACCCAAATATTCTTCTGGAAGAGGTCCATCGTGAGCGGCACCATGGAGGCTTTCACGCGAGCAGCAGAATCGCCTTCAGATTTTTTCAAGTTGTCGATCGTGGTGGCGTTCAGGACCTCGCTCTTCAGGGCTTTTTTGGCCGGCGACCCATCCGTCTTCGCGTGAAATTTTCCCCACGGCGGATCAATGATTACGTAAGAGAGGCGCGTAGTCTCTAAGCTGACCACGCCGCAGTACTGACGTTTCTTCACGGACATGATGACGGCGTTTGTGTCAGGGGTCAGTTCCATTGAGGCCAGTTCCCCGATCAGATCCACGGTCACGAGCAGGTCTTTGTCGAAGAGCTCCACCGTACGACGCTGTAACGCACTCCCGCGAGCTTTTGCTGGCGGCGCGCCACCGCTGTGGACCACTCCGATGATGTTAAAGATCGCGTCGTCAGCCACCTGCTGGAGATTGTCACCGTGGATGACGGCAGGCTCTGCCAGCGCGTGTGTAGGAAATGCTTTGCCCGAACGCACAAGCGTCTTGTTTTCGTACGCGCAGAAAGCAAAGAACGTGGAATTGATTCCCGTTTTCGCTGATCCCGTGTATGGTTTCACGCATCCACGGGGCATCTCAATCTTATGTACGACTTCTTTAGGGACCCCGTTCCATAGAGTCAGCGCAGCTTTTGTCGCTTGCAGTTCGAACTCCGAGCCGTCTCTCAGGAGCATGCGCAAGCACAGCGTCGGCTGGGCCCAATTGTTTTCCATCTTTTTAGCAACGATCTGGAACTCCAGCGTTTGCTTCGCTGAGAAAGGATTCAACGGCATAGCGCAAAGATATGCCGACGTGGGCCAACAAGGGCACCTGCTAGCGGATAGAATGACGCGAGAGCGTGCGTGCAGAGAAAGAGTGACCGGGAGGCGCGGAATGCGACTCAGCTCGAACCGCTCGTGTCTATTGCTCTTGTGGGGTCTGCCGTGCTCCTGTGTGGTCTGCCGCGCTCCTGTGGGATCTGCCGCGCTCCTGTGTGGTTTGCCGTGCTCCTGTGTGGCATGCCGTGTTCCTGTGTGGTCTGTCGTGCTCTTGTGTGGTCTGCAGTGCTCATGTGGGATATGCCGTGCTCCTGTGTGGTCTGCCATGCTTCTGTGGTTTGCCTTGCTCCTGTGTGTTTCCAAGTTTTTTCTCATTCATAGCTCTGCGTTGCATTCCCTGTGGGGTCTGCCGTTGTTCCTTGTGGTCTGCCCGTGCTCTTGTGGAGTCTGCCGTGCTATTGTGTGGTCGGCCGTGGCTCGTTTGTGGTCTGCGTTGTCTCCTGTGTGGTCTGCCGTGCTCCTGTGTGATTCGTGGCCTGGCCGGTGCTCTTGTGTGGTCTGCGTTTGCTTTCTTTGGTCTGCCGTGCTCTGCGTGCTGCGTGTGGCTGGCGTGCTCCTTTGGTGGTCCAGGTTGTCTTGGTTCGGCCGTCTGAGGGCAACTTCTTTGGTTAGTGGGCGCGTTCTTCTGTCTTGGTCTGCCGGTAGCTCGTTTTTGCTGCGTCTTAAGTCTTTGGTCATCCTTTCCGTCGTCTTGAGGGCGCTCTTGGTGCCTGGTCTGCCGTGCTCCTCGTCTTGGTCCGCCGTGCTCCCCACAGGAGCACGGCAGACCGCGCGTAGGAACCGAGAGGAGCACGGCAGACCCAGACCAAGACGAGGAGCACGGCAGACCAGGCTTAGGAACCGAGAGGACGGCAGACCACACAGGAGCACGGCAGACCACCTGCTCATTTTCTGAGGAAGTCCCGAGCGAAAACGTCATTTTTAACATAAGAGGTTCTAAAACACCTCTGTCGGCATCTCAATTTTTCGAGGATGTCTCGAGCGAAACTCTCATTTTTCATGTATAACAAAAATTTTTGATATTTTTCAAAATCCAGATTTTTTGAGGATGTCTCGAGCGAAACCGTCATTTTTAGCATAAGACGTCTTAAACGATAGCCTCCAACACCTCGATATTTCGAGGATGTCTCGTTTTCTGCCGTGCTCTTTCGGGGGTCTGCGTTGCTCCTCTGTGGTCTGTCGTGCTCCTGTGTGGTCTGCCGTGCTCCTGTGAGGGCTGCCGTGCTACTGTGTGGTCTGCCGTGCTCCTGTGTGGTCTGCCGTGCTGTTTTGGGGTCTGCCGTGCTCCTGTGTGGTCTGCCGTGCTCCTGTGGTGTATGCCGTGCTCTTGTGTAGTTTGCCGTGCTCTTGTGTTGTCTGCCGTGCTCCTGTGGTCTGCCGTGCTCTGTGGGGTCAGTCGTGCTCCTGTGGTCTGCCGTGCTCCTCTGGGGTCTGCTGTGCTTTGGTGGGGTCTGCCGTGCACTTTTGTTGTTTTCCGTGCTCCTGTGTTCGCTGCCGTACTCTCGTAGTAAGCCGTGTTCTTTTGGGGTCTGCTGTTGTCCCGTGGGGTCTGCAGTGCTCCGGTGTAATCCCGAGAGACCAAAATGGTTACGAAACACATCGAGAATCACTCTTTTGGCGTTCTCGTCAACACTCAAGCCGTGCTGAGGGTTAGCCGTGCAAATTGGGGAAATCTCACGAAACGTTCTACTCGCCAATGTTCCGATTCGGCATGAAATATGAAGCGCAAGGAACAACTTCAATCCTTCATTGAATTCGCAATCACCCACAAGTGTGGATTGATACCGTGTTTTTCCGGATAATCTTGTACTGAACGCCGCCACCCTGATGCATCGAAGCTATTCCATTGGATGTCATCCAAAGCGGTGTCGCATGAGAAACACGCCCACATGGAGGACAATTCCACCCTCGCGCCTCTCAGCCCAGCTGCTGCCATGAGTTCTTCCGTAGTGCCAGTTCGGTGTAGTACACTGACGTATATCCGTTTGAGAACTTTGCTTTGATCGGGGCACATGCTCAGAAATGTCGAGACTGGAATGTCTTTGGCAGACATCGGCGCACACGCCTCCGCCCAACGCAAATGCGTGAAGAGGGCGCGCAAGGTCCACATTGTGAAATATTTATGCTCTTCCGGTCTCGCGTATATAGGCTGCTTCGGCAACAACGGAACGGGATGGTTCACCGATCTCAAAGCAGCCACTGCGTCACGCATCGATGCAACCCACTCGTGGCACGTTGTTGGTGCACTCGATACGGCTTTCCGTATTGCGGACCAGCCTCTGATCAATCGTGTCAGCTTTAGTATCGAAGTCGCTACGGAAGCCTTGTCGCAAACAATATTCCATTTGTCCTTCTTCTCGGTGTGATGGGTAAACAGAGCCAACGCTAAAGACGAACCCGTTGCTTTCTTAACAACGCCTAACGTTTTCAAGGTTAACGCTCCGCCCATGTGACGGCATACTTTGCGACCAGCGTTGTCGACCCACGATTTCGTAATAGGCGCGGCTGCCGTAAGCTTAACTGTGCGAACGAGAACCTCTCGCAACATGACCGCCCGCTTTGCCAAAGCGCTATCGGACATGTCGTCGAGGGCGTCAATCTTCGGACATCGTGCAGAATGCCATGCTGCGAGCAAGTTGTCCTTGAATGGGACATATTTGATCGACAGGCTAATGACTTCGAACGTAGGCTCCTCGACAAACATGCGAGCACTCTTGGTGACGTGCTCTCTCGTTGCAACCATATCTGGCGGATAAATCTCCGAACCCGGGACATCGAATACTTTACGTATGCTCTCGATGCGAGTGGCGAGCTCGCGAGGGAGCAAGCGTTCGTTCTTGGTCTTGTGAAGAATCTTTTTCGTCGAAGCACGAGCGGCAGCGGCAAGTTTAGAGCCTGGTCCAACGGCGCTGGCCGGACGACGGCGAAGAATAAGCATTAACCGTCTCGCTGCGTCTTCAGGTCGAGCGTACACTTTGCCTAAATTGACTTTTGTGCCTACCCAGCCTTTACCAGGCCTGTGATATATGCCCTTGAATTTATTAGAAGCGCCCATGAGCGCGACGTTCCGCTGTCAAACAGGAAGTAACTCTGCGACGACGCGTCCCGACCGCACTGCGCGACAAGAACGACTGGCAGAGTGAGAGAGGGCTCGCAGTGAACGGGAATGTACACTAGAAGCCAACAGCAGCACCGAGTTCTGGACAGAATACGGTGTAAGTGGCGCGTCGCGTTACGATGCAGAGGGCTATCAAGAGCACCTCGTCGAGCTGGAGCCAGTTAACGGCAACGAAGTGACGATAATTAGATAAGAAGATTTTAGAGGGCCAACATGAGCACCTCGCACGCGGATGACAATAAACCGAAAGTCAGGACGAAGCGTACGTGCGCAGAACCACACACACCTCAAACTTCGTGCCTCGTCGGTGTGTTGAGCGGTATGTCGCTGTACACCTCGCTGCGCCCTTGTGTTGTGTGCCAAGTTCCTGTATTCTCTGTCATGTTTCGATTCTTCCTACCATGCTCTTGTGTTGTGTTCCGTGCTCCTGTTGAGTTTGCCGTGCCCTTGTGTTGTCTGTGTGCCAGTGCGCGTGTGCTTGTGTACGCGCGCTTTTTCGTGTAAGGCATCTGCCCGGCGGACGTACTGGCCGATTGCACTGTACGCATGCACAAAGCACAGGGGACGCACAGGAGGGAAAGAGGATTAACGCGAACTGGTCAATAACAGCAACTTCACGATAGTACGGCACCACAACGGCGTCATAGAAATATTGAATCCATGTCATTCGCGATGTTCTTAGACAGCGCGTCCGCCGCACAGGACGGCAGTATATAGTACACGTGATAGAGGATAAATGACAAGTTGTTTATAGAACAAAATCAGTGAGACTATCCCACATCGAAGCAGCCGTCATACGATCAGCAGTACTGCGCAACATGCTGCGCTGTATGGGAATCTGAAGGGCATCGTCGACCGTTTCAGTATCCCGCAAGTGATCGAATCCGACATCCTCAAATGTGGCGTACACCTCAAGTAACGACGATTCGGGCCACGGTGTCGTTCCCGATGCGAGCATGTATAAGGATACGCCAAGTGCGTACACGTCGGCTGGATATCCGTACCCAGCGAGACCACGTCCCGCACGCCACACCTCGGGGGCCATGTAAACAGCGGTTCCTACGAATGTCGTACAGGAAGTAGTCGTCGGCGACACTCTTGCGAAACCGAAATCGCAGAGTACAATAATGACTGATCCAAAGTCCGACCCATTCCAAAATTTGACCAACATATTCTCGAGCTTCACGTCTCTATGCGCAATACCATGTTCGTGGATATGGTCCAGCGCTAGAGCAGCTTGAGCGATTACGTAAGCTGCGTGAACGTTGGTGAACGTCGGGGGTGCAGTGCTGCGCTCATTGAGACCGTTCACGAAAGTTACTAGATCTCGCCCCCTGTAATACGGCAGCCCGAGAAAGTGGAACTCCGAAGTCGATTCGGAAAACAACGCTGGGACAATGTGACGATGATTCAGCATCTGTAGAATATGGAACTCGTGATCAACAGGATATGCTGTGCATCCTGGTCGAACACTCTCGTTCCAATTGGTGTTGTCGACGTGTCGCACTACTTTTACAGCCACTCTCGAGCATTCCTGAGAGATCAGCCGCGCACTGTTCCGACGCGCCATTGCCACGTAAACGACTCCGAACGCGCCGTGCGCGAGAAGTCTATCCAGACGAACGTTGGTTTGTCCGCCGATCTGGATACCGATTAGAGACGTATAAATGGAAATCGAGTGCGTCGACCCAGTCAAAGCAGTGGCAGCGGCGGATAATGGAATCGGGAAAGGAGGAAGCTCTCGTTGACCGAGACGTTTTTCTTCATTGTGCATCATCAACTGAAGCAACGCTTGCTGCGTGAACAACCAGTCGTCGCACCGAGAGAGCCACACTCTGCGGCATATTGTAGGGAGGCGTAAACGCCAGCAATCACAATCACCACACAGATAATGTCCGATAATTTCCGCGAGCGTGGATACAACAAGAACATCACGGACCAACATTGCTCGACGATTTGGACGAGTCTACGTAACGGAGCAGAGAGAGAAAGAAAGAAACTACGAGGGCCAACGAGGGCACCTCACACAACCATGAATATAGGGCGTGTCGAGATTGTTGAAAGAGCTCGAGACCACAAACCAATGTAGAGTTCGAGACGAGAGCTCGAGACGACGGCTGCGGGCCCTGGCCTCCCGTTTGGAGATCGGCTGCAGCCGCTGCGCCATGTTCCGTTGGGGTATGCCGTGCTCCTGTGTGGTCTGCCGTATTCTTGTGTGGTCTGCCGTGCTCCTGTAAACTCTGCCGTGCTCCTTTGGAGTCTGCTGTGATCCTGTGGGGTCTGCCGTGCTCCTTTGGGGTCTGCCGTGCTCCTGTGGTCTGCCTTGCTCCTGTGTAATCCTCCGTTCTCCTGTGGTCTGCCGTGCTCGTGCGTGGTCTGCCGTGCTTATGCGTGTTCTGCTGTAGTCCTGTATGGTATGCCGTGCTCCTGTGGAGTTTGCCGTGATCCTGTCCGTTATGCCGTGCTCCGTTGTGTTGTGTGCGTTCTGCTGTACTTCAGTATGTTCCGCCGTGGTACTGTACAGTCTGCCATGCTCCTGTGCATACAGCCGCTCCTGTGCGTTATGTGTGTTCTGCCGTGCTCCTGCATCGTATGCGGTGCTCCGATATCTGGTGCAGAATCTCACAAAGAGGCGCGATGCACAGAACAATGCGAGCGTTTTTTTTTTTTTTTGAGATTCCGTCGTGTGCAATGCAAGCCGCAATTATGCATGTCACGGTGGCACCACGGAGCGCCAGTGGGTTTAAAGCATCACCACCGTATATAAAGCAGACATACCGTGCTAAGCGCGCGTTTCAATAACGTTCGCTCGAACTCAGAACGCGCGGCGAAGAGTAGGCGCTCCTATCGACGTCTTTGGGTCAAAAGCCTTACTCACACCAAATGCACTAAGATTTCGGACAGTCAGCAAAGTGCACTTGACAGCCCACATCGCAATCGCGCTATCCGCTCACCAGGGCAACCAGCGCACGCCTTCAGTATTGTGAGGGTAAGGTAACACAGGTACAAAGTGGTTGCGATTCTCTCTGGCAACGGTGATCCGTCGAGGGGCAGATGGGTTCCCGAGAACGACGCCGCTTCCGTCGTAAGCGAGGTCCATCACGCGCAGACAGTAATGAGACTCATCGACATTCTGAGGCCCTGCACGCGCATGTTGCCCGATGCTCCGTAGCACGGCGGACCAGTGATCTGTACTCAAATAGTTCCGCGGGTAGACTTTCATGCAATTGCCCGTGCAGGCATCAGCGGTGGGAGAGCAGCCGACCCCGCACACGCGCGGGAATTCCACCTGCAAGCTTGTCCTGACAGCGTCCACGTCCGTTGCGATTTCAACACACTGCTCTAAAGAGTACACGAAGCAGTTGCAGTCATGGCCATCAGCGACACCCAAGTAATGATAACCTTCTCCAGGGATGTGCACAATCCGACGTCCCTCAGCATCTCTGCCTTCGCGCTGCCACTGAAATTGCGTACGGTGCCTCCTCCGACCTCGAAGATCGCGAAGAAACCTTTGCGTGTCGAGCATGTCATCCGCGTTCGGTGTCCACGCGAGCTGTCCGCGGTCTCGACCGAAATAAGGACATAGGGGGCTAGTGTTGTCGCGGTGGCAAGTCTTCATACAGCTTTGACATCCGTCGTCACGGTCTTCGCAGCAGCGGTGGCTGTACTGCAAACACGTGCCCGGGGGGGCAAGTGAGGAGTCTGCAGAGGCGAACCCGGCACTCTGTGCGTTGACGGAATCGTCGCGGCTGCCAAGGCACGTCGGAGAGAAGTTCCAGCACCGATGTCGACCACAGGAATGGCAGCCATTGCGCCTCTGAAATCCTGAGCACTCAGGGGAACCGGCAGCAACGATCTCGCCGAAACTGAAGCAGAATTCACAAGGTTTATCTTGGCAGAGAACACTTGTGCAATCTGTGTGGCACATGCGGGAACACGAGCGACATCCAAACTCTTTGTCAATCGCGCAGACATGCGTGTATTCTGTGCAGATGTGGAGGCGCGGCTTTCTCATACTCTCCGCGGCAGCCTTGCGTCCCTCGTCGAGAGCCGGGCGCGGCGTAGATCTTGGGGGGCACACCCCGGCGCTCTTAGCTGGTCTCCCGGCAGCGCCTCCGTCGTCGACGACCCTTGCCATTTTATCCGTCCGTGCACTCTTAGCGGGTGGATAAAGTTCGCCAGGATAAGATTTGCCAGGGCCCACCGCAGTCTTCGCGCGGAGGCGTCTCCGAGATCCCTCGGCACGCGCAGGTGGTCCTGCAGGCTCGTCGTCAGAAGCATCGTGCACACCTGTGCCTGTTGACACTTGCTGCGAACAGGCGGCCTCCGGACGCTTCGCTCTCGCCGCGGCGACTGCCGCCGCCTGTTTTGGGCCACCGTTCCTTGCCAACACGCTGTTCCAGATCTCGGCGCGGATGCTGTCAGGAATGTGGAGGTCGTTCATGTTCTTCATACGTTGGATGAGCTCGCCCAACGCACACTCCTGTCAGCGAGCAACGCGGGGGAGGGTGTTGGAGGTGAGTGCACGATATGTATGGCTATTGGTGGCTAATACCGTTTTTTATAAGAAAAACTAAAGCTTCGAATACGTTTTGAACGGCTTGAGTCCTCCAGGTCCTTCAGCCTCTCCAACTCTCGTGTAAGGAAAGCAGGCGGCGGCCTTTCCAGCTCGTGTTTTTCGGCGGGGCGAAGAATAAGCAGACCCTCTAACGATCTCGGCCGCGACAACATAACGTAACAGGCAAGCCAGTGCGTGTCCGCATCCATTGTCGGCGGCTTCTTCATGTCCACTATCGCCGCGTCGAACGTGCCGCCCTGTGCGCCGTAGACGATGATAGTGTCGGCGGGGAGAACTTTGAAAGTGGTACGGCGTACGCTGAATGTCTCCTCCTCCCAAGTCGCGCTTAAGTACTCACACGTGGGACGCAGCTGAAACAATCCTTTGCGGTCCGTCGTGACTGGCATGTCGTCTGGGAAGTGTGACTCGTCCAACGTCCACGAGACATCCGCCGCCTGCAGCCACAACGATACTGGCATGCAGCGCAAGTGGACCACATTATCCTCCTCGTTCGGCTTTGGAAATGTCTCGCTCTCCGAGAAAACTATATGCCGAACTGTGCACACGCATCCTTTCATAATGCCGAGGCGCGGACAGTCCTCACGGGTACTGAAAAGACAAGATGAACACGGCAGACGACAACTCCTGTGGTGTCTGCCGTGCTCCTGTGGTCTGCCGTGCACCTGTGGGGTCTGCCGTGCTCCCGTGGGGTCTGCCGTGCTCCTGTGTGGTCTGCCGTGCTCCTGTGGTCTGCCGTGCTCCTGTGTGTCTGCCGTGCTCCTGTGTGGTCTGCCGTGCTCCTGTGTGATCTGCCGTGCTCCTGTGTGGTCTGCCGTGCTCCTGTGGTCTGCCGTCTTCCTATGGGGTCTGCCGTGCTCCTTTGGGGTCTTCCGTGCTCCTTTATGGTCTACCGGGCTCCTGTGTGGTCTGCTTTGCTTCGTGGAGTCTGCCGTGCTCCTGTGTGGTCTGCCGTGCTCCTGCGTGGTCTGCCGTGCTCCTTTTGTGGTCTGCCGTGCTCCTGTGGGGTCTGCCGTGCTCCTGCGTGGTCTGCCGTGCTCCTTTGAGGTCTGCCGTGTTCCTTTGGGGTCTGCCGTGCTCCTTTGGGGTCATCCGTGCTTCTTTTTGGTCTACTGGGCTCCTGTGTGGTCTGCTTTGCTCCTGTGGAGTCTGCCGTGCTCCTGTGCGGTCTGCCGTGCTCCTGTGTGGTCTGCCGTGCTCCTTTTGTAATCTGCCGTGCTCCTGCGGGGTCTGCCGTGCTCCTGCGTGGTCTGCCGTGCTCCTTTGAGGTCTGCCGTGCTCATGTGGGGTCTGCCGTGCTCCTGTGTGGTCTGCCGTGCTCCTGTGAGGTCTTCCGTGCTCCTTTTGTGGTCTGCCGTGCTCCTGTGTGGTCTGCCGTGATCATGTGGGATCTGCCGTGCTCCTGTGTGGCCTGCCGTGCTCCTGAGGCGTCTGCCGTGTTCCTGTGGGGTCTGCACCCCGTCCTTCTCCTGGAACGTCAACCGCATCCCGACGTACAGTGGAAGTATGCCTGGCAAGCTTTGAGTGTCTCGGGGCGACGCTCTGCGCAAAAGCTCTTCCCTGACGTGTGGCATTTTGCGATCATCTTTCGAATGCACCGCCTCATCCCTGGCCTGTACGATGTATAGCGGCTTATGCCCACAAGACGTAGCTGCCTTGGCGTTCACGAGCGAGCGATGCACGCGGATCTTGTGGCGATGAACAATGAACTGCCACTCGTATTTACTGAAAGGAGAACTCCCCTCGGAAAGTCTCTGGTCGTTCCGCTCCATGATGCGATCCAGGTACATCTGCCAACACTCGGAAGAAATACCCTTGCCGTCTCGCATCTCCGCGAGTAACTTGCTGAGCTTACCCGGGGCGCGAATGTTCACGTCGAGGCACACGACATGCCGTACCCGTTGCCACAGCTGAACCCCCTGAGCGGCATCGGCGAGCTTCTTGCGCTTCACGTCCTGATCCTTTGCGTCGGGGTTCTCAGGGGCCGCGTCCAGGGCGCCAGTCTCCTTCAGAGGAGTCGCTAAACTCTTCTGCGCGTCTCCTGGATCCACGGGGGGCAACTGCAAGAAGTCTCCAGAAAGAATCATACCGAGGCCCCCGAAGGGTTTCCTGTCATCCTTCGCTTCCCTGATGCGGACCTCGGAGGCATGGAGCTGGTCACTGGAGACCATAGAGACTTCGTCAATGAAGCACGCGCGAGCTTTCTTCCAGCGTTGTCTGTGCTTTTCCAGCGCAGCAACACTCAAACGGGCTTTCCGGTCCCTGACAGAAATGTTCCCGAACGGGAGCTTACACACAGCGTGTATGGTGTCGCCGCCGATGAGCCGGGCCGCCGAGTTGGATGGTGCACACTTTCGCACGGATTCGGCCCCCCCAAAAAAAGAGACCAATGCCTCCGTAACGCGAAGCACCGCAGTCTTACCGGCGCCGCCAGGGCCCATGAGCGCGAGCTGAAAGCCGCCCGCCAAAGAGGAGCTCGAAGAGCACTGCGATCCGGACGGGTCGTCCAGGGACCATTCCCGATTCATCACGTCTTGCAGCCACAACGCATTCCACAGAAGCGCCCGCGCCTGCTTCACGTTGATACCGCCCACATCAGGGATGTCGAGAACCTTTTGGCTCAACAAGAACAGCGCAGCCTCTACAACAGACGTCGATGACTGACGGGCCAACAAGGGCACCTCGCGCTGGAGTGCTCTGGGAATTGTCGCCATCGCCGCGTCGATGCGTTGCTGCAGCACATCTGACTTCGTCTTCTCGACTTTCCTGACCATCTCGACATTATCCTCGCCCTCGTTGACGATCTTGAAAAATTTCTGCTGCATGTCAGAGACGATGACCGACTTTCGTGCTGACAACGAGTACTCTTGAAACGCGCCGCCGCCGTCAGCGGCAGCTGTGCGCCCCGAAACGCACTTCTTTTCCTCTTCGATGAAGCCACGGAGATATTTTGCCTCGTTGGATCTGCTTTTCGCCAGAGTATCCGAGTTGACCAGTTCGTTCAAGTCAATCTCCACGGTTCCGCAAAGCTGGCTGACTGGATCTGCTTCGCGACCCGACGCGCGACGAGCTGCCGCATCACTGGGGGCATCGTCCTCCATCGCAGCATCGCCGCGACTCTCGTCCGAATCGGACTCCATCAACATCTCCTCGTCGTCGGCCCTGTTCGGATCGGGGCCATCGATATCGGCAGCAGCGTCGGGATAACCACGGAGAGCGTCCCCTGTCGGCACACGATCTACAACCGAAACGTGGCGCTTGGCGACGAGGTCGTAATTCCTCAGGCATTCACACACGCGACAAGCCCACCACTCTTTGCTGAGAGGTGGCGTATCACTACGTGCCCGAGAAGCGATGGACTCCTGAGTGCTGCGCCAATCCTCGAACTCATTCAAAAATGCGCCGTAGTACTCCGCAGCTTTGTGCGTCCACGGAGCGGGCGGGGCGCGACGCAGCACGTCCTCCACTGTTCGGAAGGGTCGAAAGAGCAGTTGCACGTACACAGCGTACTGAACCTCGTCTTCTAATCTCTTCGCTTCGTCATCTCCGTCTTTCTTTGCCTCCGGGCACGGAGGGAGAAATCCGCGAAGAACAGGTATCCGCCACGCGATGCTCAAGCGGACGGCCACGTAGCACGCGTACTTGTATAGCTCAGGCCCGAGGGGGTGATGCTCCGAAGGATCTCCGCGCAGAGGCACTTTTTCGTGCTCCCGGCTGTATAGCTTTTCTGCAGAGAACTGTCGCTTACCGTCGGCCGCGACGTGCCACGCCACAGTGTTCACGGGGCGATGTCCGTCAGGGCGAGCTTGCCGAGCTTCGCAAGCCGCGAAGAAAAAGTACAATGGGAAATCCTCCAGCTCGTCGGGGCGGTAGAGGTAATCGTACTCCGTCAGGAACGGCCTTCGGTAGAGTTTCGTAGAGTACGGACGCGCGGCAGTGGAGGGTCCACTCGTCTCTGCACCGGTTGCGACCTCGCTCAACCTTTTCGAGATTAGCATGCTGAGGCCTGGCGTCAAGACGGTAACGAACTCGTGGCTAGAGTACAGGGTTGGCTCCTCAAGCAGATAACTGAGCATCTCTGGAAACCCTTTGTGCATCCTGTTGTTCGTCGCCGACAACAGCCTGTGGAGAATCCGCTTCGCCTTCTCGTGCACGTTCTCAGGCTCGTCGCCGCGGCCAGCAGCCTCCTTCGCGTCTTGCTCTTTCTGATGGAGCGAGACTGCAAGAGTCAGCACGAGTCCCTCCGCGTGCGGCGCGGACTTGCTAGAGTATGACGAACAGTAAAACTCATTCGCCGCCTGCTGCTCTATCATTCCCGCTCTGGCGGTGGCAACCTCTGCCTCATCGGGCACGGCGTCTGGGCTGCTGCTCTTCAGAGCGCACAACCGCGGGAGCACTTGGATGTCGTGATTGCACTGCGGGCCGAGAATGATCGGGTAGGAAAGCTTGAAGTGCCACTGGTGCGTCGTCTCCAGAGCCGGCAACCCAACGTGTGGATACCCTAGAATCGGCGGAGGCCCAACGCCATCCCATCGAGGATGCAGCTGCAAGCCATGCTGTCGTTTGGCGACGAGGCGCCCCGTCTTCGGGTCCTCCACCTTCACGAGATGCCAATAGAACATGCGGCAAAAACCACGCTTTCCGAGACGCCCCTTGTGACAGACGGACGGCTTGCACACGTGGTTGCCCGTCTTGCGACTCCTTGAAAAAATCTCGACAACAGCGCGGCTGCCCCAGTCGCTACCGGACACGTTCTCGTCGCCGTGATACGAACCCACGAAGAAGGGATACTCAGGCACGCTCCTGGATAGAGCAGGCGGCACGTCGAGTCCGCGCGCCACGGTCTGCGCGAGGTTGCTCTCCTCAACGCGAGCGCTGCCGATCATGCTCCGCTGCTTCAGAGTCACCGGGAACAACGGCAGCCCGGCGGTGGTTCTCATCGCCACAGGAACGGCGAAATGATGCGCTACGGCTTCCTGGCTGCGGAACATGACTGAGGCGTGATAGTAGTAGAGACGCTTAAATTCGTCGAGGAAAGAGTTCTTCTTGAAGATATCGTCGGGATGCGAGAAGCCAAGAATCTGCGCGAGCATGTGTATGTGCAGCGCCTTCCGCATCTGTTCCTCGACAACTCCGAGATAGGAGCGCACGTACCCGAATACACCCGGCACCTCGCTCGCCGCGATGCCATCCGGAGGCAGGTTCGAGGGTCCATCAGCGCAGTTGAATATATAGCGCATCACGTCTTTGACGGTCGAGTGGAAAACATGTTGGGCATAGTAAGGGTCTTGCGCCACGCGACGGTGGAGAAGACGAGGGTGCTTTGCTTGAAATTCTTTCATCCAGTCCTCCGCCTCCTTGTCGCTCATGTTCAGGGAGAATCGCCTCTGCATCTCCGTGCCGTCCTGCACCAGTAGCACCGTCAGCGGACTGCGAATGTCGTGGGGATTCAGCGTAAAGAACAAGGTCGAGCAGCCCGAGTTTATCTGAAGAGCTCGGAAATTCCACCTGTACGAGTCCCGCTCTTCGGCAGATCCACGCACTTTCCGGGACACGGCCTGCATTTTTTCAGCGGCTGTGCGGACTGGTTGGGTCAACTTTTTATTCCTCAGAAGATCGCTCATGCCCTTCGCATCACCTCCCATCGCGATCGCGGCGGCAACCAAACCTTCCGCTGTGATCTCGTTCACCCTTTGCATCTCATCGGGGGTTATGCCCATGAAGCCGCCGCCGGGCGTCTCCCTCATGCACGCTTCCACCTTGCTCATTTGATCTCGACGCATAAAGATGTTGACCACGGATGCGACGAACTCCAGGTCCTTCCGCCAGTAATCACAATCTGCTCGTTTAAGTAAGCACTGGATCCACTTATTGGAAGACAAGAACGATACGGTACTATCCGCCGCTTTACGTTCTGGGCATGTTTCCTGACAGTCTCCCCGAGGAAACAGCCGAACGAAGCAGGACGCCCAAAAGTTCGGCGTGCGAGCAGACAAGAACGTGGTCTCGTGCGTGATCTTCAAGGGCGCTCTGTCGTCAGTCTCCGACCGCGCCCACTCTTCCAAACGTTTTCGCATCTTCTCATTCGACAGCTTCTCCAGGTCTTCGATGGCCTGGGCCATGCTCACACCGTGCATTCTCTTCTTCTCGGCGCGAGCAGATAAGTCGGCGGGGTCTAGAGCGGCCAATTCCTCTTTAAACCGCTGTGCCGCCTTAAAGTTTTTGATAACCTGTGTCCACAGCTGCAGGGAGTCGACGTCTGCTAAACCGCCGTTAACGACGGCGGCGTTTTCCGCCTCCTCGGGCCCGTTCTCCTCCGTGTCGCGTTCACCTTCTTCCGTGCAGTCAGCTGGTCCTTTAGACTGCACCGAAGCTCTTGAGCCGCTGATCGACGTCGCCGAGTCGACGAGCTCGCGCGGAACGCCCGAGGATCCACCAACGCTCGTCGCGTACGCGTCCAGCAACTCCTCGATCGACTCGTGGAGTAAGCCAGAATCCGCACATGCGGCATGGTGTCGCGTGGCTTCCATGTGGTTCCAGCTGTTGGAGCACAACCAACGAAATGCTGCTCGAAGTCGCGCCACGGAAACTTGCAAGTCAGGATGATGCCAGATACCGTCAGCGCGGCTTCCCACGAACTGGACGATCAGAGTGTGCGCCAGGGCCATCGGCGACAGTCCGATGGCAGTCAGAGCCGCGTCGGGGCTCTGCGGGTACGCAACAACGTTCTTCTGGTGATAGCGCGGCGCCTCGTCGGCACTCGTCCTGGCGAAAGACGCCCTGTCCAACAACACGCGCTTCACGCTGACGTACACCCTCGCCAGGTTGATCACCTTGCACTCGGTGTACGTTAAGTTCGTCAGCTCTTCCGGGTCAGGACCACGCCACATGCCATTCGCGAGAGCCTCGCTGGGCATGCGCAGCCGCGGGCGGCGCCGCCCGCGGCTGTCTGTGTGCGTGTTCGACAATGCTTCGGCGCACTCCTTGCACATGCTCACGCGAAGATCTCCGCCGCTGCCCTCGGGCGCATCCGTGCATACTGCGGACTTGTACAATACCCACCGATGATTCGGATCACCTGGGGTGCGCACAAGACAACATGACAACTTTCCCGGCCAACGTGGGCACGGGGGCCGAGCACGCCAGACAGCAGGAGCACGGCAGACGACTATAGCACGCAATCCACGGCAGCAGACATGATCACGGCACAGCAACACAGCACGAGTGGGCATAAGAGCACGTCAGACCACAGGAGCAGGAGCAGGAGCACCGGAGCACGGCAGACCACAGGAGCACCACGACAACAGAAGCTGGGACAACGAGAGAGAGCGCCACCTGGAGAGACAACGGAGTGCTCCCGCATGTCTCTCCTCAGATTGTCTTCCCAACGGCGCACGCGGTCGACCCAGTTCTTTGCGTCCTCCACCTTCGTGAACCCGAGCTCGTGCGGCTCCCCGCGGCTGCACGCCTCCACGCTCTCTCGCGCTTCCTGGGCTCGCTCAGACACCTTGAAAAACTTTTTCAAGTACTGTTCAATGCTGAGGAGCTTGTCGACCTGCTCGCACCACGTCTCCTTGTTCTCATTCCAGAACTCTTCGGACCACGATAACCACTCCGGGCACTTGTCGCTGCTCGACGATGGGATGTGAACTCGATTCAAGTCGCACTTGGGCGTCTTTCGACAGCAGACGGCACAGGCATCATGGACGTATCGTTCGTCCGTCTGCGCATTCTTGTACTGCGCCACACAAAACCTGCCCACCTGCGGACTGACCGCGTCCAGGCCCTCTGCGCGCGCCCGTTCCAGCACTGTCCTCCGGTACGTCTGGAGAATGTCTTCGCCGTCTCGTTGATGGAGATCAAGCCTGCACTCCTCGAGCAGGTGCCGTCGCTTGTCGTCGTCGTCGGAGCCACCCCACGGTTGCTTGCAGAAGCGGCAATGGTTCGGGCCCAGGTACTCGGGCGTCTCCGCGTACTTCGGCAAGGACCCGGGCTCGGGCTTTGCCAGAGCGAGGAGTACCTGCAAAGCGGGTGCGGATCGGGCGACGTCGTCGTCGAGCCTCTGCGGCCGCGGCTCGTCGGCGAGGAACTTCCTGCTCTCGTCACGGACGAGGTCTGCGAGCCTCTCCTCCCCGAAGCATTTCTGGCAAAAGTGCTGATATACCCTGGCGTTCTGGGCTGGTTTGACACAGCATCCGATGCACTTGGAGCCAGCTGCCTTCCAGCACACGTCGCACAGCGCCGCGCTCTTCTTGAAATGCGACGAGCACACAGAGCACGTCCTCACGACTTTGGTGCAGCTCTCTGTTCCGCATTCGATCATGGACACCTGCAGCGGTTCCTTGGTGGCGGGGTCCTCGGTCCTGTAACAGAATGCGCACTCGGGGGAATCCCAATGTGTTTTACACAGGCCCGCCGCCCGCTGCTCTGGCGTGGTGCACTCAGGACACCACAGAGCGAGGTTGTCGCACATCTCGCACTGCGGGGTCTCCAGCGACGCCGGCGGCACAGCGTGGCAGACGGCGCACGAGCGCGCAGCGAAACAGGCCTTGCAAGCTCGCCGATATATCACTCCAGTTTGCGCTCGCATCCGACCGCAGTGCACGCAGCACCGACCGTCCTGGGCCCAGCACGACTGGCACTTCGCTTTCGACTGCCCGTTAGACATGCCAGAGCACGCGCTACAGAACACCACGGACCCGTCGCAAGATTCGTTGCTACACTTCGACCGAGTCAAGGAGCCAGCAGGAGTCGGCGCCGCGCAGTGCGAACAAGGGATCCGAGATGTAAAGCACTCGGAGCACAGCTTGAGATTGCGTTCCTCAGGCGAAGTGTGCGTCGGACACGCCATAGCACATCTTTTTCCCGCGGCCTGCGGGTGCTTCTCGCGTGACTCGCAGGCCACGCACAGCGTTGGTTCGTCTTCCTCGTTGCACCAGGTACACTCAGGGCAGCTGCGAGACCGATAACACGGCTTACACATGCCACCGCTGAGCTCGCGCTGCGCACCGCAGAATCGACAACATCCCTTTCTCTTCTCCTGCTTCTGGCGGTACAGAGTAGGATGCTTCTCCTTGTAGCAAGACTTGCAGTAACCGTCATAACCGGACTGAGCCTTCGGGGGCTCCTCACCACGGCGGGTCTTGTGATACCCTTTGCAATACTTGATCGTCTTAGCAGCACGCGCTCGACAAACAAGAGACCCACAGAACATCATATAGAACGCCAGTCGGAGCATGCCGAAAATAAACATCGGTAAGAATCGCCCCGAGGATCACCTACTAGAAAGTTGGATCTGACAGGGCTAATAGAAGCACCTCCACCGCGCACACCCTGCCGCAGCTTTGCAACCACATTGAGCCCAATACAACATATGCCAACAACATAGAGCACGTGAGAGAGTGACCTTAATCGTCGAGGGCTATCAAGAGCACCCACCGCATTGCGCACTGGAAAAAATTGAAGGCGCGCTCCTGTGCTCTGCTATACTCCTGGCGTTGCCGTGCTGATTGGCCGTGTTGGTCTGGTGTGCTCCTGTGGTACGCGGCGCCCCTGCGACCTGCACTGATCCTGAATGCTTTGCCGTGCTCCTGTGTGTTCTGCCGTGTTCCTGTGTGGCCTGCCGTGCTCTTGTGTGGTCTGCCGTGCTCCTGTTGATCTGCCGTGCTCTTCTGTGGTCTGCCGTGCTCCTGTGGGTTCCGCCGTGCTCCTGTGGCGTCTGCCGTGCTCCTGTGTGGTCTGCCGTGCTCCTTTGTGGTCTGCCGTGCTCCTGTGTGGTCTGCCGTGCTCCTGTGTGGCCTGCCGTGCTCTTGTGTGGTCTGCCGTGCTCCTGTTGGTCTGCCGTGCTCTTCTGTGGTCTGCCGTGCTCCTATGGGGTCTGCCGTTGTTCGGCCGTCTTGAGGGCACTCTTAGGGCATAGTCTGCCGTGCTCCTCGTCTTGGTCTGCCGTGCTCCTCGTCTTGGTCATCCTTTCCGTCGTCTTGAGGGCGCTCTTGGTGCCTGGTCTGCCGTGCTCCTCGTCTTGGTCTGCCGTGCTCCTCTCGGTTCCTAAGCCTGGTCTGCCGTGCTCCTCGTCTTGGTCTGCCGTGCTCCTCTCGGTTCCTACGCGCGGTCTGCCGTGCTCCTGTGGGGAGCACGGCAGACCACAGGAGCACGGCAGACCACACAGGAGCACGGCAGACCACACCTCGATTTTTTGAGGATGTCTCGAGCGAAATGGCCGTGGTCTGCCGTGCTCCACACAGGAGCACGGCAGACCACCTGCTCATTTTCTGAGGACGTCCCGAGCGAAAACGTCATTTTTAACATAAGAGGTTCTAAAACACCTCTGTCGGCATCTCATTTTTTCGAGGATGTCTCGAGCGAAACGCTCATTTTTCATGCATAACAAAAATTTTTGATATTTTTCAACATCCCGATTGTTTGAGGATGTCTCGAGCGAAACCGTCATTTTTAACATAAGACGTCTTAAACGATAGCCTCCAACACCTCGATTTTTCGAGGATGTCTCGAGCGAAATGGCCATTTTGGGGAATCCGCCAATGAATGATCCCGTGCAGCCCGCGCAACCCATAGATATAAAGATATATATATATATATATATATATATATACTCAAGGATTCAGCCAGAACGTCCCGCTTGCTTCTCGTACCTCGAAGACGCTTCCCGTCATCCGCCAACGAAAATCCCGTGCGGCGCGGCAACCCATATAGTTAAAGATATATTTATATATATATATATATATATATATATTTACTCAAGGATTCAGCCAGAACGTCCCGCTTGCTTCTCGTACCTCGAAGACGCTTCCCGTCATCCGCCAACGAAAAACCCCGTGCAGCGCGGCAACCCATATAGTTAAAGATATATATATATATATACTCAAGGATTCAGCCAGAACGTCCCGCTTGCTTCTCGTACCTCGAAGACGCTTCCCGTCATCCGCCAACGAAAACTCCCGTGCAGCGGCGCAACCCATATAGTTAAAGATATATATATATATATATATATATATACTCAAGGATTCAGCCAGAACGTCCCGCTTGCTTCTCGTACCTCGAAGACGCTTCCCGTCATCCGCCAACGAGTTTCGGGATGGAGCCCGTACCCCTTAGTTAGAAAAATTAAGCCCCAGAACCAACGGTGCACGCCGGAGGCGCTTCCCGTCATCCGCCAACGAAAAATGGGAGCCTTTGGGGGTGCTTAATTCCCCTGAACCAACGGTACACGCCGGAGGCGCTTCCCGTCACCAGGGGAGGCAGGACGGTCCCAGCAGGTCGGAGGCCGTCTTGAGGGCAGCCTGGGCCGTCTTGGGGTCTCCGTGGGCCGTCGTGGGGCTCTCTGTGGGCCGTCTTGGGGGCTCCCTGGGGGCCGTTTGGGGTCTCTTGGGGCCCTCCGTGGGCCGTCTTGGAGCCCTCCGGGGGCGACTCCAAGAGGATGTCGGTTCGGAGCCCCCTCCGGAGCCGATTTTTACCTAACAGCGAAGACTGATAGGTTTCTAGTTGACTCAAAAGAGCTCACAGATCACTCCACAGGGGGGTCCGGGCAGGTGTTGGGGAGTTGCCGGGCGGCAGGGTGCCGGGCTCGTTTTTCACCAACAGTCACACACTTCCTGCTCTTCGACTTCCCAGAACTCCACTCCCAGGCCACATTCTGAATACCCGGATGCAACAGTCACACACTTCGTGCTCTTCGACATCCCAGAACGCCATTCCCGGGCCACATTTAGAATAACCGGATGCAACAGTCACACACTTCGTGCTCTTCGAGTTCCCAGAACTCCATTTCCGGGCCACATTTTGAATGCCCGTAGCCAATTGTAGGCAACTTCGTGCTCTTCGACTTCCCAGAACTCCCATTCCTGGGCCACATTTTGAATGCCCCGGAGCCAACTGTTAGGCCACTTCGTGCTCTTCGAGTTCCCAGAACTCCATTCCCGGGCCACATTTTTGAATGCCCGGAGCCAACTGTAGGCCACTTCGTGCTCTTCGAGTTCCCAGAACTCCATTCCCGGGCCACATTTTGAATGCCCGTAGCCAACTGTAGGCAACTTCGTGCTCTTCGACTTCCCAGAACTCCTATTCCTGGGCCACATTTTCAGCAGGGGCAAGAGCACGACGAGGAGGAGGACGAGCAAGACCAGGAGGACGAGGACGAGCAGGAGCAGGACGAGGAGCAGGAGGAGCAGGAGAAAAAGGACGAGCAGGAGGAGGAGGAGGACGAGCAGGAGGAGGAGGACGACCAGGAGGTGGAGGACGACCAGGAAGAGGAGGAGGAGGAGGAGGAGGAGGAGGAGGAGGGGAGGGGGAGGACTACCAGGAGGAGGAGGAGGAGGAGGTAGGGAGGAGGAGGAGGAGGAGGAGGAGGAGGACGAGGACGAGGAGGAGGGAGGAGGAGGAGGGGGGGGCGGGAGTACCAGGAGGAGGAAAACGAGGGAGGTCCTACAGGAGGAGGAGGTGGAGGAGGAGGAGGAGGAGGAGGGGAGAAGGAGGAGGAGGTGAAAACACCAGGAGGAGGAGGACGAGCAAGACGAGGAGACGAGACGGAGGACGACTGAAGAGGGGAGGAGGAGGATGGAGGGGGACGGCGAGGACTCAGAGGTGGAAAAGGAGGAGAGAGGAGGAGTGAGAAGAGGAGGAGGAGGACGTGGAGGAGGAGGGGAGGACGGGAGGAGGAGGGCGGGAGGAAGAACGCACCAGGAAGGAGAGATGAACGGAGGGACACCAGGAGGAGGAGGAGGAGGAGGAGGAGGAGGTGGAGAGGAGGAGGGGAGGATGGAGAAGCACCCAGGAGGAGGAAGGTCGAGCAAGCGAGGAGGACGAGGAACGAGGAACGAGCTGGAGGACGAGCAGGAGGAAGAGGAGGAGGAGGAGGAGGAGGAGGAGGAGGAGGAGCAGGAGAAAGAGGAGGAGGAGGAGGAGGCAGGCTGAGGCGGAGGCTGTGACTGCGACTGCCGTTGCCGCTGCGACTGTCATCGCGAATGCGACTACGACTGCGAGAACAGCAGAATTCGACAACTGGATTTTCATCTGAATCTTAAGGGGAATGCTTTCAGATATGCTTCTACACATCGCTGTTAGGTTGCTTTGCCGGGATAATTTTAGGATGTCTCGAGCGAAACGGCAAAAAAAAACAGAAACCTGATCGGACAAGAACGGGAAGCGCCGCTTTAGTCTATTGGGCGTATTAGGCGAAGAAGAAAAGGAAGGCGAGGACAACGAGGAGTCGATGACGAGGACGACGTGGCGAACGTGAGGATAGCGCGGAGGAGCATGAGGACAACGAGGAGGAAGAGAAACACAAGGACGATGACGAAGAGAACCAGGGCGAGTACGAGGACGAATGCGGACGGCGACGACGACGACGACGACGACGACAGAGGACAGTACAAGGCAATTGGAGAAAGACGTTGCTCCTGGCGCCGCGCGGGGTTCTCTTGGGGCTTGTTGGGGGCTTCTTGGGGGCCCCTTGGGTCCTCTTATGGGCTTCAGGGGTCTTCTTGGGCTGTCTGGGCGCGTCGTGGGGTTCTGTGGGAGCTTTCTTAGGCCTTCTCGGCATCGGCTCCTTCGGAGCAGACTCGAGGCTAAATACATCGTAAGGTACAGGGTCACAGACATCCGGGGTTGAGAGAAGAAGCAGGCAGCCGCGAATCGAAAGGAAACTCCTCCGAACATGAAAGCACGGTGTTGCTGCAGTCCGCCGTTGAGAGAAGAAGCAGGCAGCCGCGAATCAGAAAGGAATATCCGCGGACCCTGAAAGCATGGTGTTGCTGCAGTGCGTTGTAGACATATCTGGGACGCCGGGGGGGCCCATCATGTGCGTTTCGGGCTTCGCGCGCCGTCTTGGAGGTATATTGGTCGCTCTTGGGCTTGGTCGCTCGTGGGGCTGTCGTAGCTCTGGGCTCTGGGGCCTCTTGGGGGAGTCCCGGCGGGGGGCTCTATCGGGGGCTCTTATGTGAGGCGTTTGAAGTTCAGGACTCCGGGAGCCTTTCGCGCCGTTCTGGGGGACTTTCTGGCCGCCTCTTTGTGCCCCTGGGGGGCTTTCTTGGGGTCTCTTGGGCGTTTTGGGCGCTCGGGGGGGCCTCTGGCCGCCCCTTGGGGGCCTCTTGGGGGTCTCTTGGGGCGCTCTGGGGGTCCTCTGGGGGGCCTTCGGGGGCTTTCTTGGGCCGTTTGGAGGCCCTCCGGGAGCGATTCCAAGATAATGCTGCTTCGGAGTCCCCTCCGGAGCCGATTTTTTGAGGACGTCCCGAGCGAAACGGCAAATTTTCCGGAACCTGACCGGACAAGAACGGGAAGCGTCCTTTTGTCCCCTGGGCTTATGAGATATTCCACGTTTTTAGTACGGCATACCACAGCAGTGCCACGTACCACTGCCGTGCTCCTTTGGGGTCTGCCGTGCTCCTGTGGAGTGTGCCGTGCGAACGTGTGGTCTGCCGTGCTCCTGTGTGGTCTGCCGTGCTCCTGTGTGGTCTGCCGTGCTCCTGTGTGGTCTGCCGTGTTCCTTCTTGGTCTGCCGTGCTCATGTGGGGTCTGCGGTGCTCCTGTGCGGTCTGCCGTGCGAACGTGTGGACTGCCGTGCTCATGTGGGGTCTGCCTTGCTCCTTTGTGGTTTGCGTTGCTAATGTGGGGTCTGCGTGCTCCTGGGCGGTTGCCGTGCGAACGTGGTGGACTGCTATCGTGCTTCATTTTGGGGTCTTGCCTTGCTCTTTGTGTGTTTGCCGCGCTTCCTGTGTGGTCTGCGTGCTCCTGTGTGGTCAGACGTGCTCCTGAGGCGTCTACGGTGCTCTTTTGGGGTCTGCCGTACTCATTTGGGGTCTGCCGTGCTCCTGTGGTCGGCCGTGCTCATTTGGGGTCTGCCGCGCGCCTGTGAGATCTGCCGTGCTCCTGTTGGGGAAACGCCAGCGGCGTTCGGGGTACAACAAAAGGCGCGTTTATGTTGTACCCGCGCGCGGTCTGCCGTGCTCCTGTGGGTTCCGCCGTGCTCCTGTGGCGTCTGCCGTGCTCCTGTGGCGTCTGGCGGGCTCCTGTGTGGTCTGCCGTGCTCCTTTGTGGTCTGCCGTGCTCCTGTGGAGTCTGCCGTGCTCCTGTGTGGTCTGCCGTGCTCTTGTGGTCTGCCGTGCTCATTTGGGATTTGCCGTGCTCATGTGGGGTCTGCCGTACTCCTGTGTGGTCTGCCGTGCTCCGGTGGTCTGCTGTGCTCCTTTGGGGTCTGCCTTGCTACTGTGGGGTCTGCCGTGCTCCTGTGTGGTCTGCCGTGCTCCTGTGGTTTGCCTTGCTCCTGTGTGGTCTGCCGTGCTCCTTTTGGGTCTGCTCTGCCGTGCTCCTGTGGGGTCTGCCGTGCTCCTGTGGGGTCTGCCGTGCTCTTGTTGGGTCTGCCGTGCTCTTGTGTGGTCTGCCGTGCTCCTTTGTGGTCTGCCGTGCTCCTGTGTGGTCTGCCGTGCTCCTGTGTGGCCTGCCGTGCTCTTGTGTGGTCTGCCGTGTTCCTGTTGGTCTGCCGTGCTCTTCTGTGGTCTGCCGTGATCCTATGGGGTCTGCCGTTGTTCGGCCGTCTTGAGGGCACTCTTAGGGCATAGTCTGCCGTGCTCCTCGTCTTGGTCTGCCGTGCTCCTCGTCCTGGTCCTCCTTTCCGTCGTCTTGGGGGCGCTCTTGGGGCCTGGTCTGCCGTGCTCCTCGTCTTGGTCTGCCGTGCTCCTCTCGGTTTCAAGATGATGTTGCGAACATATCCTCCAACACCTCGATTTTTGGAGGATGTCTCGAGCGAAATGGCCATTTTGGGGAATCCGCCAACGAAAACCTGACCGGACAAGAACGGGAAGCGCCGTTTTTTATCCACCACGTGCGTCAGAGACCGTATTGGCGAGAACGTCAGAGAAACCCATAAACGCAACAGAACAGACTAAATGATGGACTGCCGCGTTCCGACGGCCCAAGACGGCCCAAGAGGCCCCCAAGATCGCTTTAAGATCGCCCAAGAGGCCTTCAAGATGGCCCCGAAACGGCCCAAGAAGTCCCCAAGACGGTCCCAAGCGGGCCCTAACACGGCGCAAGAGGCCTCCAAGACGCCCAAGATGTCTTCCAAGACGGCCAAGATGGCCTCCAAGACGGCTAAGATGGCTCCAAGAGGGCCCCAAGACGGCCCAAGAGGCCTCGAAGACGGTCTGCCGAGCTCCTGTGGTCTGCCGTGCTCCTTTGGGGTCTGCCGTGCTCCTGTGGAGTTTGCCGTGCGAACGTGTGGTCTGCCGTGCTCCTGTGTGGTCTGGCGTGCTCCTGTATGGTCTGCCGTGCTCTTGTGTGGTTTGCCGTGATCCTGTGTGGTCTGCCGTGCTCCCGTGGGGTCTGCCGTGTCCTGTGTGGTCTGCCGTGCTCCTGTGTGGTCTGCCGTGCTCCTGTGTGGTCTGCCGTGCTCCTTCTTGGTCTGCCGTGCTACCTTGCGGTCTGCGTGCTCCTGTGCGGTCTGCCGTGCGAACGTTGTGGACTGCGTCGTGCTCTATTTGGGGTCTGCCTTGCTCCTTTGTGGTTTGCCGGCTCCTGTGTGTCTGCCGGGCTCCTGTGTGGTCAGCTGTCGAGGGCTGAGGGAAGGCTGGAGCAGTGCTCTGGTGGTCCATCACCCGCCCAGCTCCGTCCCCTCCCACTCTGGACCGATCTTGCGGGAAGCTGGCTTGTGGCAGCGCATCGCGCGTCCATAGCGTTCGTGTGCTGGCTTTTACCTCCTTTAATGTCTGCTCCACCTCTCCTTGAGACGCAGAAGCCTCCGAGCGCCGGGAGCAGAAATGATGCACTTTCGAAAAATCTTTTTGGATGAGTTTTGTTAGCGCGGCCTCGGACTTCAATTTTTCCGGCGACGGCCAGAGCCGACGCCAGCGCTGGATCCGGCTCGGCCGCCAGCCCAGGTGCCGGCCCGGGCGTTCGGTTCGAGCGCCGGCCTGGGTGCCGGAATCGGCCCGGAAGGGGTTCCAGGGCGCCGGGAGCAGAAAATCAATATTTTCGAAAGAAAAATATGTCTTGGAGTGGCCTTTTTTCCGCACCGCCTCGGAATTCAATTTTCCGGCGCCGGCGGGCGCCGGAACCGGCCCGGGCGCTGGCCCGGGTGCTGGCCCAGGCGTTCGGCTCGAGCGCCGGCCCGGGTGCCGGAAGCGGCCCGGAAGGGGTTCCCGGGCGCCGGGAGCAGAAAATCAATATTTTCGAAAGAAAAATATGTCTTGGAGTGGCCTTTTTGCGGCACCGCCTCGGAATTCAATTTTCCGCCGCCGGCCGGCGCCGGAACCGGCCCGGGCGCTGGCCCGGGTGCTGGCCCGGGCGTTTGGCTCGAGCGCCGGCCCGGGTGCCAGAAGCGGCCCGGAAGGGGTTCCGGGCGCCGGGAACAGAAAATCAATATTTTCGAAAGAAAAATGTGTCTTGGAGTGGCCTTTTTTCGGCACCGCCTCGGAATTCAATTTTCCGGCGCCGGCCGGCGCCGGAACCGGCCCAGGCTGCCGTGCTCCTGTGTGGTCAGCCGTGCTCCTGAGGCGTCTACGGTGCTCTTTTGGGGTACTCATTTGGGGTCTGCCGTGCTCCTGTGGTCGGCCGTGCTCATTTGGGGTCTGCCGCGCGCCTGTGAGATCTGCCGTGCTCCTGTCGGGGTACAACAAAAAGGCGCGTTTATGTTGTACCCGCGCGCGGTCTGCCGTGCTCCTGTGGGTTCCGCCGTGCTCCTGTGGCGTCTGCCGTGCTCCTGTGGCGTCTGCCGGGTTCCTGTGTGGTCTGCCGTGCTCCTTTGTGGTCTGCCGTGCTCCTGTGGAGTCTGCCGTGCTCCTGTGTGGTCTGCCGTGCTCTTGTGGTCTGCCGTGCTCAGTTGGGATTTGCCGTGCTCAGGTGGGGTCTGCCGTACTCCTGTGTGGTCTGCCGTGCTCCGGTGGTCTGCCGTGCTCCTTTGGGGTCTGCCTTGCTACTGTGGGGTCTGCCGTGTTCCTGTGTGGTCTGCCGTGTTCCTGTGGTTTGCCTTGCTCCTGTGTGGTCTGCCGTGCTCCTTTTGGGTCTGCTCTGCCGTGCTCCTGTGGGGTCTGCCGTGCTCCTGTGGGGTCTGCCGTGCTCTTGTGGGGTCTGCCGTGCTCTTGTGTGGTCTGCCGTGCTCCTTTGTGGTTTGCCGTGCTCCTGTGTGGTCTGCCGTGCTCCTGTGTGGCCTGCCGTGCTCTTGTGTGGTCTGCCGTGCTCCTGTTGGTCTGCCGTGCTCTTCTGTGGTCTGCCGTGCTCCTATGGGGTCTGACGTTGTTCGGCCGTCTTGAGGGCACTCTTAGGGCATAGTCTGCCGTGCTCCTCGTCTTGGTCTGCCGTGCTCCTCGTCTTGGTCATCCTTTCCGTCGTCTTGTGGGCGCTCTTGGTGCCTGGTCTGCCGTGCTCCTCGTCTTGGTCTGCCGTGCTCCTCTCGGTTCCTAAGCCTGGTCTGCCGTGCTCCTCGTCTTGGTCTGCCGTGCTCCTCTCGGTTCCTACGCGCAGTGTGCCGTGCTCCTGTGGGGAGCACGGCAGACCACAGGAGCACGGCAGACTACACAGGAGCACGGCAGACCACACCTCAATTTTTTGATGATGTCTCGAGCGAAATGGCCGTGGTCTGCCGTGCTCCACACAGGAGCACGGCAGACCACCTGCTCATTTTCTGAGGACGTCCCGAGCGAAAACGTCTTTTTTAACATAAGAGGTTCTAAAACACCTCTGTCGGCATCTCATTTTTTCGAGGATGTCTCGAGCGAAACGCTCATTTTTCATGCATAACAAAATTTTTTGATATTTTTCAACATGCCGATTTTTTGAGGATGTCTCGAGCGAAACCGTCATTTTTGACATAAGACGTCTTAAACGATAACCTCCAACACCTCGATTTTTCGAGGATGTCTCGAGCGAAATGGCCATTTTGGGGAACATGACCGGACAAGAACGGGAAGCGCCGTTTTTTATCCACCACGTGCGTCAGAGACCGTATTGGCGAGAACGTCAGAGAAACCCATAAACGCAACAGAACAGACTAAATGATGGCCTGCCGCGTTCCGACGGCCCAAGACGGCCCAAGCGGCCCCCAAGATCGCTTTAAGATCGCCCAAGAGGCCTTCAAGATGGCCCCGAAACGGCCCAAGAAGTCCCCAAGACGGTCCCAAGAGGGCCCTAACACGGCGCAAGAGGCCTCCAAGACGCCCAAGATGTCTTCCAAGACGGCCAAAATGGCCTCCAAGACGGCTAAGATGGCTCCAAGAGGGCCCCAAGACGGCCCAAGAGGCCTCGAAGACGGTCTGCCGTGCTCCTGTGGTCTGCCGTGCTCCTTGGGGGTCTGCCGTGCTCCTGTGGAGTTTGCCGTGCGAACGTGTGGTCTGCCGTGCTCCTGTGTGGTCTGGCGTGCTCCTGTATGGTCTGCCGTGCTCTTGTGTGGTTTGCCGTGCTCCTTGTGTGGTCTGCGTGCTCCGTGGGAGTCTGTCCGTGTCCTTGTGTGGACTGCCGTGTTCTGTGTGGTCTGCCGTGCTCTGTGTGGTTGCCGTGTCTTCGTGGTCTGCGTGCTCATGTGCGGGTCTGCCGTGCTCCTGTGCGGTCTGCCGTGCGAACGTGTGGACTGCCGTGCTCATTTGGGGTCTGCCTTGCTCCTTTGTGGTTTGCCGCGCTCCTGTGTGGTCTGCCGTGCTCCTGTGTGGTCAGCAGACCCAGGACTGAGGGAAGGCTGGAGCAGTGCTCTGGTGGTCCATCACCCGTCCAGCTCCGTCCCCTCCCACTCTGGACCGATCTTGCGGGAAGCTGGCTTGTGGCAGCGCATCGCGCGTCCATAGCGTTCGTGTGCTTGCTTTTACCTCCTTTAATGTCTGCTCCACCTCTCCTTGAGACGCAGTAGCCTCCGAGCGCCGGGAGCAGAAATGATGCACTTTCGAAAAATCTGTTTGGATGAGTTTTGTTAGCGCGGCCTCGGAATTCAATTTTTCCGGCGACGGCCAGAGCCGACGCCAGCGCTGGATCCGGCTCGGCCGCCAGCCCAGGTGCCGGCCCGGGCGTTCGGTTCGAGCGCCGGCCTGGGTGCCGGAATCGGCCAGGAAGGGGTTCCAGGGCGCCGGGAGCAGAAAATCAATATTTTCGAAAGAAAAATATGTCTTGGAGTGGCCTTTTTTCCGCACCGCCTCGGA
>CAUYUJ010004765.1:0-67057 GCA_963575745.1 Prorocentrum cordatum | reverse complement strand
TTCCGCGACCTCGCTGAGGAACCCAGCGGTCGCGGCGCCAGGGGGGAGGGGCATTTTGTTGTCGCTTGTTTTGGGTACGGGGCCCTTCGGCCCCCTGGTGGCTCGGCCGCCCGCCACAGGGCCGCACGCCAGCCCATCCAATCACGCCCGCGCCCTTTGAGGCCCCCAGGTTTCCCTGAGCGGTCCTCGCCTCGTGGCTCTGCGAGGACCGCTCAGGGAAACCTGAAGCCATCGTCCCCCCTGCCCGTGCTCCCCGTAGGGTTTCTCAGGACCTCCTTTGGGCTGTCTTCGGGCCTTCCCGGAGGCCTCCCTTCAGTTTGCCTCCTTTGGCCCTTTCTGGGGCCCCATTGAATTTCTCGAGCCCCCTCAGGGCTTCGTTGTTCATTTTGGTTCGAACTTGCCGAGGTCTTTGGGGGCGCTCTCAGGGAGCGATTGGGGTAATGTTTGTCTCTCCTGTGTGTTGTTATGCCGCTGGGTTCAGCGAGCTGGGCGAAAAAACGCGGTCTTGGGATCGACGGGCCAGCGTTTGCGACGGCGGCCAGCCCTGGGGGCGCGGGCACGCAGCAATTTGAAAGGGTTCGTGGTCCTTGGGGCGCGGGCCCATCACGACTTACGGGGGATAGTGGTTTCGCAGGTGCAGGCCCAACGCAATTTCAGATGGATCGTGGCTCCGGTGACTGGCGGCGCGTTCTTTGCGTAATGTGCAGGGGCCCGTGGCCATGGTGGCGCAGGGTCGCCCCAATTTAATGCTGCGGATGGCTCCCCAGGCGCGGCCCCCTCACGTTGGACGCGCGGCCCCGGCGCAATTTATTCTGGTCTCTGGTTTGTGGCCTCGGTGGCGCGTGTCCCGTGTAAATTGGGGCGGCTCTGGGAGCGCAGACCTCGGGCAATTCTCGACGATTCGCGCATCCCCGCCAGCCCGTCCCAGAAACAACACCCAGCCGAGTTGAGCGGACTAGGGAAGTGTAGGAACAAAGAGGGGGACTGCTGTTGTTTTTCGCATGAGGAAGAGGAGGAGGAGGAGGAGGAGGAGGAGGAGGAGGAGGAGGAGGAGGAGGAGGAGGAGGAGGAGGATCCCTGAGGAAGCAGCCAGGACAGCGATGGAAGCCTCCTGAAGGCACAGGAGTGCCTATGGCGGGCCCTTTGCTTGGGGACACCCCAACTCGCAGCCTGTTAATTAGGTTCTCTCACCAGGGACCGCCCTGGCAGACAAACCCAACGAAGGCGAGGGGCGAACTATGGGCGACGGGCACGGCCGCGGCGCGCGCGGCGGCCTTGGGCCACTCTATGTGGGAAAACACGCCAGGGGCGAAGGGCAGGGCTGCCGCGCGTGGCGGCCCCGGGCGATTCTGCGTGGGAAAAAACGCCATGGGCGAGAGGCAGGGCCGCCGCGCAATTTGGGCCACTCTGCGTGGGAAAACACATTATGGGCAAGGGGCAGGGCCGCCGCGCGGCGGCCCTGGGCCATCCTGCGTGGGAAAACCCTCTATGGGCGAAAGGGCACCCTGCGCATGAACACGCGCTATCGGCGAAGGGCAAGACCGTTGCGCGCGCGGCGGCCCCCGGTTAGTCTGCGTGGGAAAACACGCCATGGGCGAGGGGCAGGGTCGCCGCGCGCGCGGCGGCCCTGGGCCGCTCTGCGTGGGAAAACGCGCTATGGGCGAGGGGCGGTGCCGCCGCGCGCGCGGCGGCCCTGGGCCACTCTGCGTGAGAACACACGCCATGGGCGAGGGGCAAGGCCGCCGCGCGCCTTGGCCACCCTGCGCGAAAACACCTGATGGGCGAAGGCCAGACCCGCCGCGCGCAAGTGGCCCTGGGCCACTCTGCGCGGGAAAACACCTTATGGGCGAGGGGGCACCTTGCGCGAACGGCGGCCTTGGGCCACTTTGTGTAGGAAAAAACACGCCGTGGGCGTTGGGCAGAGATACTCTGCGTGGGAAAACAAAATTATGGGCGAGAGGCAGGGCCGCCGCCCGCGCGGCGGTCCTGGGCCACTCTGTGCAGGAAGGCGCGCAATCGGCGAGGGGCGGCGGCCCTGGCCTACTCTGCGTGGGAAAACGCGCTATGGGGAAAAAACACGCCATGGGCGAATGGCAGGGCGCGGCGGCGGCCCTGGGCCACTCTGCGTGAAAAACATGCCATGGGGGAGGGGCAAGGCCGCCGCGCGCGCGGCGGCCCTGGGCCACTCCGCGCAGGAAAACAAGCCATGGGAGAGGGGCAGGGCCACTTCGCATTGGAAAAAAAAAACATATGAATTGGCAAGGGGCAGGGCCGCCGCGCGCGGCGGCCCTGGGCCACTCTGCGAAGGAAAACGCGCCACGCGCGAGAAACGTATCAACTACAAAAAATTCCCAAAAAACCTCACAAACCCCCCCCTTCTCCCCATAAAAAAATTTCTCCCTTTTCCAAAACGGGCAAAGCCGCTGCGCTCGCGGCGCCCCCAGGCCACTCTGCGTGGGAAAACGCGCTATGGGCTATGGGCAAGCGGCGGTGTTGCTGCCCCGCGCCTGCGGCGGCCCTGGGGTGCTCTGCGTGGGAAAACACGCCATGCCCTGGGCCATGGGAAAACACGCCATGGGCCATGCATGGGAAAAAAACCAGCGATCGGCAAAAGGCAGGACCGCCGCGCGCGCGGCGGTCCTGGGTCATTCTGCGCGGGGAATCCCGCTATGGGCGAGAGGCTGGGCCACCGTGCATGGAAAACATATTCCCTGCGAGGGGCGATGCCGCCGCGCGCGCGGCGGCCCTGGGCGATTCTGCGTTGGAAACACGCCATTGGCGAGGCGCGCGCGGCGGCCCTGGGCCATTCTGCATGGGAAAACACACCATGGGCGAGGTGCAGGGCCGCCGCGCGCGCGACCGCCCTGGGCCATTCTGCGTGGGGAAACACGCCATGGGCGAGGGGCAGGGCCGCCGCGCGCCGTGGGACTCTGCGTGCAAAAACACGCCATAGGCGAGGGGCAGGGCCGCTGCGCGCGCGACGGCCCTGGGCCACTTTGTGTGGGAAACACGCCATGGGCGAGGGGGCACCCTGCGCGGGAAAGCCCGCACGGGCGATGGGGCATGGCCGCTGCACACGCAGCGGCCCTGGGCGAATCTGCATGGGAAATCGCGCTATGGGCTATGGGCGAAAGGCATGGCCACTCTGCGTCGGAAAACTCGCCATCGGCGAGGGGCAAGGCCGCGCCGCGGCCGCCGCGCGCGCGGCGGCCCCGGGCCACTTTGCGTTGGAAAACATGCTATGGGCGAGGGGCTGGGCCGCCGCGAGCGCGGCGGCCACTCTGCGTGGCAAAACGAGCCATGGGTGAGGGGCAGGGCCGCCGCGAGGCCACTTTGCGTGGGAAAACACGCCACGGGCGAGGGGCAGGGCCGCCGCGCGCAGGGCCATTCTGCATGGGAAACACGCCGTGGCGCTGTGGGCGAGGGCAGGGCCACTCTGCATGGGAAAACACGGTGTGGGCGAGGGACCAGGCCGCCGCGTGCGTGGCGGCCCTGGGCCACTCTGCATCGGAAAACATGGCATGGGCGAGGGGCAGGGCCGCCGCGCGCGCGGCGGCCCTGGGCCATTCTGCTTCAAGAAACAAGCCATGGGCAAGGGGCAGGGCCGCTGCGCGCCTTGGGCCACTCTGTATGGGAAACACATTATTGGCGAAGCGCGCGGCGGCCCTGGGCGACTCTGCGTTGGAAAACACGCCACAGGCGAGGGGGCACCCTGCGCGGGGAAACATAGGCAGGACCGCCGCGCGCACGGCGGCCCCGGGCTACTCTGCTTAGGAAATCACACTATGGGCGAGGGACAAAGCCACTCTGCGTCGGAAAACTCGCCATCGGCGAGGGGCAGGGCCGCCGCGCGCGCGGCGGCCCTGTGCAATTCTGCGTCAGAAAACCGTTATCGGCGAGGGGCAGGGCCGCCGCGCGCGCAGCCATTCTGCGTGGGGAAACACGCCATGGGCGAGGAGGGGCAGGTCCGCCGCGCGCGCGGCGGCCCTGGGCTACTCTGCGTGGAGAAAGAACGCCATGGGCGAAGGGCAGGGCCGCCGCGCGCCTTGGGCCATTCTGCGTGGGGAAACACGCCATGGGCGAAGGGCCGCTGGGCGACCCTGCATGGGAAAACACACCGTGGCCAAGGGCCAAGGGGGCGCCCTGCGCGGAAAACGCTTTATCGGCGAGGGGCAGGACCGCCGCGTGCGCGGCGGCCCCGGGCGCGTGGGAAAATACGCTATGGGCGAAAAGCAGAGCCACTCTGCGTGAGAAAACCATTATGGCGAAGGGCAGGGCCGCCGCGCGCGCGGCGGCCCTAGGCAATTCTGTGCGATTGGCGAGGGGCAGGGCTACTCTGCATGGGAGAACACGCCATGGGCGAGGGGCGGCCCTGGGCCATCCTGCGCGAGAAAACACGCCATGGGCCATGGGCGAGGGCCAGGGGCAAAGGCGCCGTGTAGGAAAACACGCCATGGGCGAGGGGCAAAACCGCTGCGCGCCTTAGGGCACCCCGCGTGGGACAACACCATGGGCGAGAGGTAGGGCCGCCGCGTGCGCGGCGGTCCTGAGCCATTCTTCGTGGGAGAACACGCTATGGGCGAGGTGGAACCCTGCGAGGGAACGCACGCGGCGGCCCCGGGTTAGTCTGCGTGGGAAATCACAAATCACGCAATCGGCGAGGGGCAAAGCCATTTTGCGTTGGAAAACACATTATGCGCGCTACTGGCGAGGGGCAAGGCCGCCGCTCGCGCTGCAGCCCTGGGCCATTCTGCGTCGGAAGACGCGCTATCCGCTATCGGCGAGGGGCGGTGCCGCAGCGCACACGCGCGGCGGCCCTGGGCAACTCTGCTTGGGAAAACACGCCATGGGCGAGGGACAGGGCCGCCGCGCGCGCGGCGGCCTGGCAACCCTGGGCTACTGTGCTTGGAAAAATACGCTATGGACGAGAAGCAGGGCCACCGCGCGCTTTGGGCCACCCTGACTGAACAAAAACCATATTATAGGCGAGAAAACACGCTATCGGCGAGAGGGCACCCTGCGCAGGAAAACGCGCCACGGGCGAAGTGCAGGGCCACTCTGCGTGGGAAGCCATATGATGGGCGAAGGGCCACTGCGCACGCGGCCGTTCTGGGCTACTCTGCATGGGAAACGCGCTATGGCCGAGGGGCGGTGCCCCCGCGCGCAGGGCCGCCCTGGGCCACTCTGCGATGGAAAACACGCTATGGGCGAGGGGCAGGGCCGCCGCGCTCGCGGCAGCCCTGGGCCATCCGGCGTGGGGAAACGCGCCATTGGCGAGGGGCCAGGGCCGCTGCGCGGCGGCGGCCCTGGGCCATTCTGCGGGGAAAAACACGCCACGCCGCCTTGGGCCATTCTGTGTGGGGGGAAACACGCCATGGGCGAGGGGCAGGGTCGCCGCGCGCCTTGGGCCATTCTATGTGGGACTTTATGGGCGAGGGGCAGAGCCGCTGGGCGCGCGGCGGCCCTGGGACACCCTGCATGGGAAAAGCTAGAAGCGAGAGGGCACCCTGCGTGGGAAAACGCGCTGTCAGCGAGGGGCAGGACCGCCGCGCGCGCGGAGGCCACATGGGCTATTTTGCATTGGAAATCGTCGCATGGGCGAGGGGCAGGGCCACTCTACGCTGGAAAACACATTGTGGGCGAGGGGCAGGAGCGCCGCGTGGGCGGCGGCCCTGGGCCATTCTTCTGTGGAAAACATTGCATGGGCGAGGGGCAGGGCCGCCGCGCGCCTCCAGCCACTCTGGGTGGATAACACATTATGGGCGAGGGGCAGGGCCGCCGCGCGCGCGGCGGCCCTGTGCGACCCTGCGATGGGAAACACGTTATGGGCGAAAGGGCACTCTGCGCTGGAAAACGCGCTATCGGCGATGGGTAGGACCGCCGCGCGCGCGCGCGCGGCGGCCCTGGGCCTACTACTCTGCGTGGGAAATCACGCTATGGGCGAAGGGCAGGGCCGCCGCGCGCACGGTGGCCCTGGGCGACCCTGCGCTGGGAAACACGCTATGTGCGAGGGGGCACCCTACGCCGGAAAACGCACAATCGGCGAGGAGCAGGAGCGCCGCGCCGCGCGGGCGGCAGCCAGGCCTACTCTGCGTAGGAAAAGCCGGTATGGCCGCTATGGGCGAGGGGCAGGGCCATTCTGCATAGGAAAACACATTGCGAGGGGCGGTGCCGCCGCGCGAGCGGCCTTGGGCCTTGGGCCAGTCTGCGTGGGAAGCGCGCTATGCGCTATGGCCCATAGCGCATAGCGCGCTTCCCACGCAGCCTATGGGCGAGGGGCCCTTTGCGCGCGGCGGCCCTGGCCCACACTGCGAAAGAAAAACGCGATGGGCGAGGGGGCGCCCTGCGCGGGAAAACGCGCTACCGGGGAAGGGCAGGGCCGCCGAGCGCGCGGCGGCTTCGGGCGCATAAGAAAACACGCTACGAGCGAGGGGCAGGGCCACTCTGCGCTGGAAAAGACATTATGGGCGAGGGGCAGGGCCGCTGCGCGCGCGGTTGCCCTGGGCGACCCTGCGCTGGAAAAGCGCTATGGGCGAAGGAGCACCCTGCGTGAGAAAACGCGCTGTCGGCGAGGGGCAGGACCGCCGCGCGCGCGCGCGGCGGCCCCGGGCGCGTAGGAAAACACGCTATGGGCGAGAGGCCTCCTTGCGCGCAACGGCCCTGGGCCACTCTGCGTGGGAGGGCCGCCATGGGCGAGGGGCAGGGCCGCCGCGCGCGCGGCGGCCCTGGGCGACCCTGCATGGGAAAACACGCCATGGGCGAGGGGGCACCGTGCGTTGGAAAACGCACAACCGGCGAGGGGCGGTACCTCCGAGCGCGCGGCGGCCCCGCGCTACTCTTCGTGGGAAAACACGCCATGGGCGAGGGGCAGGGCCATTCTGCGCAAGAAAACGCATTATCGGCGAGGAGCAGGACCGCCGCGCGCGCGGCGGCCATGGGTTACTCTGCGTGGGAGAACGAGCTATGGCCGAGGGGCATGGCCGCCGCGCGCGCGGCGGCCCTGGGCACTTCTGCAAGGGAAAACACGCCATGGGCGAGGGGCAGGGCCGTTGCGCGCCTTGGAGGGCCTTGGACCACCCCGCGTTGGAAAACAAATTACGGACGAGAGGGCCCTGGGCGACCCCGCGTGGGAGAACACACCATAGGCGATGGGGGCGCCCTTCATGTGAAAACGCGCCATCGGCGAGGAGCAGGACCGCCGCGCGCGCGCACGGCGGTTTGGGCTATTCTGCATGGGAAACCACGCTATGGGCTATGGCAATGGGCGAGGGGCAGGGCCACTCTGCGCAGGAAAACACATTATGGGCGAAGGGCAGGGCCGCCGCGTGCGCGGTGGCCCTGGGCGACTCTGCGCAAGAAAAACGCTATGGGCGAGGGGGCACCCTGCGCAGGGAAACGCGCTATCGGCTATCGGCGAGGGGCAGGGCCGCCGCGCGCGCGGCGGCCCTGGGCACTTCTGCAAAGGAAAACACGCCATGGGCGAGGGCGGCGAGGGGCAGGGCCGCCCTGGGCCCCAGGGCGAAACATTGCGTGGGGAACTCTGCGTGGGATGGATGGATGGATGGATGGATGGATGGATGGATTGATGTATTGATGAGGGAGGTGGGGCAAGGATGGGGAATAGGCGGGTGAGGAGGAGGAGGAGGAGGAGGAAGGAGGAGGGAGGAGCGACAAGGAGGAGGAATAAGCAGAAGAGGAGGAGGAGGAGGAGGAGGAGGAGGAGGAGGAGGAGGAGGGCGAGCAGAAGGGCCTGAGGCCTCTTGGGGCGTCTTGGGTGTCTCTTGGCGGTCCCGGCGGCCCCGTGTGGCGTACCTATTGGGTGCCTCTGGGGGGCCTCTTGGGGCCTCTTGGGGGCCGCTTGAGGGCCTCTTGGGGGCGTATTGGGGGCCTATTGGGGCCTTTTGGGCGCCTTTGGAAGCCATCTTGGGGCCTGTTGGGGGCCTCGGAGGCCTTCTTGGGACAATCTTGGAGGACATCGATCAAAGAGGTGGGCCCTGCGTAATTAGTTTCCCCCTCTTGAGCCCCACAACTCGCCTCTTGGTTCTTGGGTGGGTCTTTCTTGGGGCGCTATTGGGGCATTCGCGGGCCTCTCGTGGGGCCCTCTTGGGCCATCTTGGAATCATCTTGAGGCCTCGGGGGCCCATCGGAAGCGAAGGGGCGATAAGGCCAGCGCCTCGGGCATTCCACGTTCGAGGGGGTGGGCAAAATCAATAACAAAAATAACAAACTACCCTAAAAATTCTAAAAAAACAACAAACAAAAAAAAAAAAACAAACACTCAAAACAAAAATATCTAACTCTATAAAAACCAACATATACAAAAAAAAAAACACTTTCAAAAAAACATTTTACTAACCCAGATAAAATTCTAAAACATCAACAACATAAACGTAACGAAGCACGTGTGAGAGCGGGAGCTAACCTACTCACGCTCCCAGAGGCGGTAGAACGCTGAATCCGCCGAAGCACCCATCTCACCTCACTCATTGATATTTGTTTGGTCATGGAATTGTTTGGGCATCTTGGGGGCCTCCCTGGGAGTCTCCGTGGCCACTTGCGCCCATCTTGGGGCCATCATCATGGGGCTTTTTGAAGGCATCTTGGAGGCCATATTGAGCCAACTTGCGCCAAATTGCGCTATCATGGAGGCCATTTGATAGCATTTGGGGCAATCGTGGAACCCTCTTGGGCCAAAAGCGACAAGCTAATATTTCAATGTCCTCTGTTGATATGGGAGGGGGGGGGGGCTAATTTAGCGCTGCCTGTTCGGGGCGCTCTTGGATCGCTCTTCGACGCCCTTGGGGCCGTATTGGGGCATTATTGGGCCTCTCTTGGGGCTTCTGGGGCCATTTGGGAGCCATCTTGAGGCCTCGGGGGGCCATCGGAGCCGAAAGGGCGAGAATGCCAAAGTTATTTAATCGCTTCGCTCATTCCGCCAGCCCGTCTTGTAGCATCGCTGGCGCTTGCCTGCGCCCGCGTGGGCATTTTGGGAGCCTCCTGGGGCCTCTTGGGGGCTTCTGGGGGTGGTCTGGGTGGCCTCCTGGGGGCCTCCTGGGGGCCGCTTGGGGGCCGCTTGGGGGCCTCGTGAGGCTCTCTCGGGGGCTCTTGGGAGCCTCTTGGGGCTACTTGGGGCTTCTAGGGGCCTCTTGGGGGCGTGTTTGGGCATCGGCAGCGAAAGGGCGAGAATGCCAAAGTTATTGATTTTCTGTTGGTTTTTGAAAGATGTTGGCCTCTTGGGGGCCTCCTTGGGAGGCTCCGGCGCCTCTTGGATCCGTCTTGGAGTGTTCTTGGGGCCTCCTGGAGCACATCGGCAGCCATCTTGAGCGATCCTGGAGTATTTCGGGCCATATAGGAGGTAGTCTTGGGTTTTCGGAGGCCCTTTTGGAGCCATCTTGGGCCATCGTGGGCGCTCCAGCCCCTCGCGGCCCCCCCGTCCGGGTCCAGGGCGAGGGGGTAGGGGAAGGAGAGGGTTGGAAGAGGAACCGTTCTAAATAAACCATATCCGCTCTAAAGGGCTGGTGGGATTTCTGGTGGATCGTGGCCTTTAGGGCGCGGGCCTATCACATGTTACAGTTGTGGGCCCCCAACCATGCATTGTGAATCGCTGCCCTGAGGGCGCGGTCCCATGGCATTATAGGATGGGGCGTCGGCTCGCAGGTGGCCGGCGGTCGCCATTCCACGCCACAGTTACGACATCCACGATTGTTCTCAGCCTGGCAGCGCCGCAGAGGGGCCGGAGGAGTTGCACCTAGTCTCCATGAGTCGATGGTTCTTGCGTTGGTTGTCCATGGGTCGGGGGCCGCTGTTGGGGGCCGCGCAGTTCGGTTGCCCGTGGGTTGGTGGCCCGTCGGCATGTGGCCCCTGTTGGACCCAGCTTTGCCGGGGACAAGCCGCGGCAAAACCTAGAATGCCCGGCATTGCTGGCAGCGCAATGTGGCCCACTTGACATGGACAGTCCGAGTGCTGTGGGGGGCAATTGAAATATGATTCCGCGGCGTTCAGGGCCAAATCCTGCCTGCGAGTGCTGGAGGCGCATCCCCCCTGTCGCAGGAAACATCATGTCCTACCAACAACTTCTCTCTCCGTCTCTCTCTTTCTCTCTCTCTCTCTCTCTCTCTCTCTCTCTCTCTCTCTTTGCGTCGCCCTCCCCCTCCTCAACACGGGCCTCTTCTGCGACGGTGCACGGGGGATCGTGTCCGCCCCGCGCCATGGGGGCGATTTGCTTGTAGCGCCCCTCCAGGCCAGCCGACAGGGAGCTCATCGCCCAGTCAATCGTCAGCGACCCTGACTGCATGTACGACCACTTCTCAGCGTCGCACATCCGTGCTTACCCCGATTTGCTGTCGAAGGACTCCATGGCCATCTTGCGGGCGGCTGCCAAGCTTCTAGACGTTGGCATCCCCAACATAGAGGCCCGTCATGCTAGTTTACGGCGATTGCAAATCATGGGATCCGGCTCCTGGGCAACGCACGCGTCCAATCTGAACGGGTATTTCGTGTTGGCTCGGCATCGCATCAGCGTGCGTCGCAACATGCGTTGCCTCAGCACTGCGAGGCCGCCTCGACCCTCGAAGAGGAAAAGAGCAGATCCCAGAGAGAAAATGGCAGAGAAGGCGGCGGGTAGCCAGTCCAAGCATATCAGGAAGAGGATCAAAAATAAATGGCTGTGGAGTTGGGGTGGCGGGCCGCGGCGCGTGTTCTGCCACGAGCAACTGACAGGGGCGAGGGGCAAACCCAGCCCACTTACTCTGCGCCGCCTCTCAGCTAGATATAGGGCTCTGCCGCCCGAGGAGATGGCCAGATTACGGGCAGTTGGCATAGAAAAGACGATTCTTCGGAGGCGTGTCATCGGCAACATTTTCCCGAGCGCCGCCAGCCTGGAAGATGGCCTTGCCCAGGGCCAGGGCGCGATTGTCGCTTCGTCTGGCTTCCAGGGCGTCCTCGATCGCATTCGGGACGCCCATGCCTCCAAGACCCGAGAGGCTGCGGACAAAGCTGCACAAGATATGCGGTGCCTCATGGCCTGGGGGGAGGCGGCGGCTGCGGAGTCGAACGACTTGGCCTTGCTGTGCGGCGGCGGCCGCGAGGGATGCGCAACCTGTTTTCCCGATGCAGGCGGTGCCCTGAATATCGACATCGAATTTCCCATACAGGAGATGACCCAGCACGTGCTTTCCGTGGCGCCCCCGGGTTTCGCACTGAAGCTGAGGGAGCAGTGGAGCGCGCTGCAGGAGCCCTTTCGCCACGCCAAGTGCAGCCCGATCGGCCACATACCCGACAGGTTCTTCCGGCCGAACCTCTGCAACTTGGCCGGGATGTGCCTCCATCGCGCCCCGTACTTGGCAGCTTTTGAGTGCGCCTTCGTCGTGAAGTTGGCGAGGTTGTTCGGCGCGAAGACATTGAGCAGGCGCCTGCTGACGAAGGCGTGTGTCGTCTTCAGGGTTGCCTGGCCAGACGGTGCGCGCTGGTACCACTGCAGCTACACGAACCTGGCGCATGGCGCGTGGCGCTTGGCTTTACTGCGCCTGTCGGATGATGGGGGCCCCTTTCGCGTCGAGCGGGCACGGCCAGGCGTCGCCTTGACCGCCCCAGTGCGTGCACAATGGGTGTTGTCGTGGCGGGCGTTCGAAGATCTCCCCTTCGAGCATGCGTTCACGGTGGAGACGTTCCGGCTTTTTGCGTCGGCATCGGACATCCGGGTGCACTTTCGCATCGGCAACTTGAGCGCCCGCCCGTACTTGCCCGCCGTTGAGTTCTGGAGAGGCAGCGCAAATGAGCAGCCCAGGCCGCCGCCGCCGCTGCCGCCTGGCAGCCGGCCACCCGACCCGCTGGACGACATAGCTGGGCGGCGCGCAGAGGCTGCGGCCGATGACGGCGCAGACGGCGATAGCCACGATTCCGGCGACGCAGCCTTCGATGACTTGTTGGACGACATGCACGACCTCGACGCAGTCTGCCCGCCAGGAGGCGGAGACGAGGGCGGCGGGCAGTTCGGCCTGGATGACGGCGGGCTTTTCGGCGCGGTGGAGCCGCCGCCGCCCCCGCCAGCGGTGGAGCCGCCGCCGCCCCCGCCAGCGCCGGCCCCGCCGGCGCCAGCCCCGCCGGGAGCTGCGCCGCCAGCACCGCCGGGAGCTGCAGCTGCCCCGCATGGCCCCCCGCCGCCACCCGGCCCCGCCGGTGATTGGAGGACAGTGCAAGTGCCTGGGGGCGAGCTGCAGTTCTCCGTCAGGCTGAAGCAGCGCAATGCACACTGCAAGAGAGGCCATCAGGTTGGCTCTGCGCGGTGCAAGATGGACCGCCGCCTCAAACTAGAGGACGGCCGGCGCCGGTTTCTTGTAATTTCTTGTCGCTTTTCTTCTCCCCCCTCCTCCCCCCCTTCCTTCCTTTTCTTCTTTCTTTCTTTCTTCTTTTCTTTCCTTCCCTTTTTTTAGTTTTCTTTTTTTCTCTTTTTTTTTTCCCCCCTTTTGTTTTTTTCCTCCCCTTCTTTTATCCCCTTTTTGTCCCGCTTCTCCCTTCCCTTTTTCCGCCCCCCCTCCCATCCCCTCCTTTGTTTTTTTTCTTTTTTTACTTCCCCTTCCTTCTCCCCCTTTCCCCCCCCCCCCCCCCTTCATCCCTCCCCCCCCCTAGGGCACCTCATGGCGTGGCTTGCCAGGCCGTGCGGCGACAAGCCGGCGCATGATGCGTTGAAGGCCGAGCTCGGCAAGGCCGCCCATCGTGCCGAGCGCATCAGTGGCCGGAATGACCTCGAGGCAATATCATTAGAGGACAGCGAGAACGGCCGTCTGGCCAAGCAGCTAATTGACATGGAACGGGAGGAGGGCGGCTTCGCTGGCGAGCCTGTTGCAATCCGTTGATTGTCAGCGATATCATCATCATCATCATCATCATCATCATCATCATCATCATCATCGTCGCCCCTCCTCATCATCAACATTCCCCTCCTCCTTCCCCTCCTCCCACCTCATCCTTCTCCTCCTCCTCCTCCTCCTGTGGTCGCGTGCGTGGTGATGCACAGCGCACCGCTGTCCTCGAGGGCCACCGAGATGGAAAGCGAAACAGTGAATTGAATTGCCAACTTGCCTTGAGGTCGGCGCCCCAAGACGACAGCAGCACCAACGCGCGGGCGCCTGTGCATGCACGCGCGCAGACACACAAGCACACAATAACCCAACATAGAGAACAACCGCCAGGGCAGAAGAGGGCAGGGAGGGGAAGTCGGGGGGAAAAAAAAAACAAGAGGGCAGGGACAGGGGCACGGAGATTCAAAGTAGCAAGCCCCCCTCCTTCATTTTCAATCCCGCCCCTCCCCTTTCGGGGGGCCTCCGTCTGCGTTCGACCCCCGTCCCCAAGGGCCCTGACGGTGTGTGTGTGCGTGCGTGAGTGCTCTAGCATTCTAGCACACGTACGAGTTACCAGTAACGGTGTGTGTGTGCATGTGTGTGTGTTCCAGGACACTTACAAGTTACCAGTCACAGTGTGTGTGAGTGTGTCAAGGGCACTTACGAGTTACCAGTAACGGTGTGTGTGTGTGTTTGTGTGTGGGTGTGTTCCAGGACGCGTACTAGTTGCCAGTAGCGGTGCGTGTGCGTGTGTGTGTTGGGTGTGTGTGTGTGCGTGCGTGCGTGTGTGTGTGTGTATGTGTCTGTGTCTGTGTGTGTTCCAGGACGCGCACGAATTACAAATAACGGTGTGTGTGTGTTCCAGGACACGTACGAGTTACCAGCAAAGTTGTGTGTGCGTGTGTTTACCAGTAACAGTGTGTGCGTGTGTGTGTGTGTGTGTTCCAGGACACGTACGAGTTACCAGTAACAGTGTGTGTGTGTTCCAGGACACATACGAGTTGCCAGTAACAATGTGTGTGTGTCTGTCAGGACACGTATGAGTTACCAGTAACGGTGTGTGTGTGGGTGGGTGGGTGTTCCAGGACGCGTACGAGTTACCAGTAACGGCGTGTGCGTGTGTGTTCCAGGGCATGTACAAGTTACCAGCAAAGTTGTGTGTGCGTGTGTTCCACGACACGTACGAGTTACCAGTGACATTGTGTGTGTGTGTTCCAGGACACGTACGAATTACCAGTAACGGTGTGTGTATGTGTGTTCCAGAACACGTACAAGTTACCAGTAACGGCGTGTGTGTGTGTGCGTGTGTGTGTGTTCCAGGACACGTACGAGGTACCCGTGGCGGTGTGGGTGCGTGCGTGTGTGTGTGTGCGTGAGTGTGTGTGTGTGTGTGCGTGTTCCAGGACTCCCACGAGTTACCAGAGACGGCGCGTGCGTGTTCCAAGAAACGTACGAGTTACCAATAACGGTGTGTGTGCTCGTTGCAGGACACGCGCGAGTCGCCAATAACGGTGTGTGTGTGTGTGTTCCAGGACACGTACGAGTTACTGAGTTACCAGTAGCGGTGTGTGTGCTTGTGTGTGTTCCAGGACATGTGCGAGTTACCAATAACGGTGTGTGTGTGTTCCAGGACACGTACGAGTTACCAGTAACGGTGTGTGCGTGTGTGTTCCAGGACATGTACGTGTTACCAGTAACGGTGTGTGTGTGTGTTCCAGGGCACGTACGAGTTACCAGTAACGGTGTGTTTGGGTTCGTGTACATCGGGGCACGTCGGCTTGTACGTGAGGCTCCCATTGCCCTCGGCGTGCTGGACCTCCCACGGCGCAATCATATAGAAGAAATCCTGCATGCTCATGTCAGGCTTCTTCAAGGGGTCGCCCACCTTCGGGGCACGGCCAGGGTTTGCAAACACAGGCCAGTGGTTGCGCGCGCGGGTCGCCCCCTCCCCCCATACCCCGACCCGCGCGCGCAGTCTTGCGACCTCTGGTTGGGTGCCCCAGCGATACCCCTAGGACCTAAACCTTCAAGTTATCCAACTTCCACTTCTTGCTCGGCATGTCCCCGTTGTACTTCTCCAGGGTATTCAGGAAGTTGTCGAGCGTGCTCTTCGGGATCTCCCGAATGGGCTTCTCGACGATCCCGCAGATGGCATCGCGCACCGAGGTGTGCTCCTTCAGCTTGTCAGCGGTCTCCGAGCCCTCTGGGGCGGGGCTGGCCTCCACGATGCCCTCGTGCGACCCCCTGGCTCAGCGAAGCTGGCGAAGCTCGCGGCCCATGGCCGCGCCTGCCCAGCACCTGCTCGTGTCCAAGCCTATCCACGAGCTCCTCCACCTTGGACTTCTTGGCCTCGGACATGGCGGATCTGGCGTTTCCGCGAGGCCTCGCGCCACGCGTCCTCGGCGGCCTGCACTCGGAGGGGGCGGCGACGGACCGCGAGCAAGCCATCGCCGCAGGATTGAGCTGCGGCCCAGACCCCGCTGCAAGCGCGCCCTGCTGCGGAGCCGCGGGCGAAGGGCTGCCGCCGAACGAGCTCTCGCCACTGGCAGCAACAACCGCATCCTCTGCCTCTTTGGCCCTCCGCTCGATCTCCGCTTGCGTCTTCCTGTAGTTCTCCGCCCTCGCAATCAGGGAATCGATGGTGTAGGCCTCTGTGCGCGCCTTCACGCAGATGGGCTTGAACTTGCCAGTGGTGGAAAGGCCCTGCGACAACTGCGCCCCGCACGCTCGCACTCAGATGCTTGTGAACGTCTCGGCGACGAGCTAACGCCGTCATGCGATCTCATTCGCCGCCCCCTCCTCCCCTGTTCACGGCATTCCTTCGGCCATGCCGCGGATCAGGCAGGGGAGGGGGAGAGGGCAATGGGGCGCACATGCGGCCAGGAACAATCCAGGGGGGCAAGCTGGCGATAGAGGGCGGGGGCGACGAAGCGCAAGCGTCGGGGAAGCCCCGACGCCCCCTCCAAGTTTCGCATGGAGAGAGGGGGGGGGGGGGGGTCGTGCCAGAAAACCAGAAAACAAAGCCCCGTGGTCAAGAATCCGAGCGTGAGGCGGGCGTCATAGCGCTGCCCGATCCTTGCGCGCGTGGTCGTACATGCCCAAAGTCCAAAGCTTGCGCATCGAAATTCTGCTGGTCTGGCGTCATCTTGTGCGCAAGCATATTGGCGTAGATCTCGTCCGTCACGTTGTACTCCAAGTGCGGCCGCTGCGGGTTGGGGACCAAGATGCCCTTGTAGGTGTTCCCCTCGTGGTCGGACAAGTCCTGGAGCTTGACGCCCAGCGCCTCGGGCTCCTCGTGCAGCACGTCTGAGACGAGCTGCCCGCGGGTTATGCCGACCATCGGCTTCACGACCGAGATGATGAACTGGCTACCCTCGTTGACGGTCGTCGGGAAGAAGGACTTCGCGGCCTCGCCCTTCTCGGTGCGCTTGGACTCCTCCCAGCATCCGTGTATGTGCGAGCCCTCATCGTTGACGCCCTCCTGGGCCTTCTCCAAGCTGCCGAACTGGGTGAAGCCCTTGCAGTACAGATCGAAGCACGTAGTGCAGGTTGGCACCGTCGCATCTTTCACCGCCATGTTGACGTCGGTGGCATCGCATGTGCCGCGCTGGAAGGAGTCAGGCGCAGCCAATCTCGCCAGCGCCGACGCGGCCGAGGGGGGCAGCAGAGGCAGAGGCATCTTGAGAACCACGACGCTTGCGGCACCACAGGGGGCCTTCTGCGGGGGCTTCGCATTGTGGCCACCGCGCTTGCCCATGTCGAGAGAGCGGCGTTGAAATCGGGCGGTCGTGTTGGCACTGTGCCGTGGTACAACAAGGTGTCGTTAAAGCTCGGTGTTCGAACCTTGCTTGAGCATAAATGGCAATATCGCGCAAAAGGGGCATGGAGACGGAAAGGGGCGGGCGCCCAGGCAACCGTCAACTCACCGAAAGATGTGCATACTCTGAGTAGCGACCGTCGCGCCGTTGACAGGGCAGCGAGGCTTTCACCGTCGCATCGGGCCGAGAGTTCGATTCGGGCGGCACGGCTGTGGATCTGCTCCAGAAACTCAGAATATCCAATGAGCTACCAGCTTCGCTATCGCCCTCCCCAGCCCCAGCCCTCGCCCTGATGATAACCGCCATTCCCCCACTCCCCGCGACGACAATTCCAGCGCCCGCCCCATCGAGCCCCCGATGGCGGGCTCGCCCTCGCTCTCGCGCAGCTCCGCAATCACTCCGACAGCACTGCTCAGCCCGCGGGGGGATGGGGAGAGAGACATCGTGGGAGGCACGTCCCGCCCATGCAAAGCCGATGGCAATGAATGCGACGAGGGATGCGAGCGCGTGGCGAGGACGAGGCGGAGACTGCAAACGCACGCGGGGGGGGGAGCTCGCGAGCGGCGCGCGGGGTTGTCCTCCAGCGGCCGAGACGGCCGCGCCGACGCCGACCCAGCGCCGACGTTCACAGAGCGATGCACGGGCGCGGGGAGAGGGATTGGGGGGCGGCGGCGTTTCCCCCAGGCGCGGCGACGCTTCTCCCGCCTGCCACGCACCTCACACCGCACACCACACACCACACCACCACCACCATCACCACCACCACACCACACACACACACACACCACCGCCGCCGCCACCACCACCACCACCACCACCACCACCCACGACCACCCACGCACACACACACACTACACACCACACACCACACACGCACCACCACCACCACCACCACCACCACACCAACCACACACACACACCACCAACACCATACACCACCACCACCACCACCAAAACACCACCACCACAACCACCACCACCACCACACCACCACCACACCCACACCACACACCACACACACACACACACAAACCACCACACCAACACCAACCACGCACTACCACCACACCACACCAACACCCAAAAGCCGATAAGTTAATTTCCCATGTAAAAGGCGACATGTAATTCCCAAAAATGGCTTTGAATTTTTTTTTTTTTTTTCATTTTTTATTTTTTTTTTTTTTTGAATTTTGTTCTGGAGCCCATTTACAGAGGCCGAAGGACGGTGGGTCACCCGCCCCGCGCGCGCGCGGCTGCGCAGTTCTGCCTTGTTAACAATACAAAAGCCGACATGTGATTCCCCAAACTGAACTTGAATTTTCTTGGAGCCCTTTGAGGAGGCCGAAGGTCGGTGGGTCACCCGCCGCGCGCGCGCGCGCAGTTCTGCATTGTTCACAATACAAAAGCCGACATGTAGTTCCCCAAATTGGATTTGACATTTTGGAGCCCTTTAAGGAGCCGAAGAGGTGGTCACGCAGCGCGCGCGCGCGCGCGCGCGCAGTCGGCATGTCACAATAGAAAAGCCGACAGTAATTCCAAAAACGGATTTCAATTTTTCTGGAGCGCTTTAAGGAGGCCGGACGGTGGGTCACCCGACCGCGCGCGCGCGCGCGCGCAGTTCTGCATTGTTCACAATAGAAAAAGCCGACATGTAAATTCCAAAAACGGATTTCAATTTTTCTGGAGCTCTTAAGGAGGCCGAAGGTACGCGGTGGGTCCCCGCGCGCGCGCGCGCAGTTCTGCATTGTTCACAATACAAAAGCCGACATGTAGTTCCCCAAATTGGATTTGACATTTTCTGGAGCTCTTTAAGGAGGCCGAAGGACGGTGGGTCACCCGCCGCGCGCGCGGGCGCGCGCGCGCGGGCGCGCGCGCGCGCGCAGTTCTGCATTGTCCACAATACAAAAGCCGACATGTAATTCCCAAAACTGGATTTGAAATTTTCTGGAGCCCTTTAAGGAGGCCGAAGGACGGTGGGTCACCCGCCGCGCGCGCGCGCGGCGGCGCAGTTCTGCATTGTTCACAATAGAAAAGCCGACATGTAATTCCCAAAATTGGATTTGAGTTTTTCTTAAGCCCTTTAAGGAGGCCGGGGGTCGGTGGGTCACCCGCCGCGCGCGCGGGGGCGCGCGCGCGCGCAGTTCTGCATTGTTCACAATACAAAAGCCGACATGTAGTTCCCCAAATTGGATTTGAATTTTTCTGGAGCCCTTTAAGGAGGCCGAAGGACGGTGGGTCACCCGCCGCGCGCGCGCGATGCGGCGCAGTTCTGCATTGTTGACAATACAAAAGCCGACATGTAATTCCCAAAACTGGATTTTTTTTGAAGCCTTTTAAGGAGGCCGAAAGACGGTGGGTCACCCGCCGCGCGCGCGTGCAGCGGCGCAAACTGGATGTGATTTTTTCTGGAGTCCTTTAAGGAGGCCGAAGGACGGTGGGTCACCCGCCGCGCGCGCGCGGCGGCGCAGTTCTGCTGCATTGCTCACACTACAAAAGCTGACATGTAATTCCCAAAACTGCATTTGAATTTTTCTGGAGCCCTTTCAGGAGGCCGAAGGGCGGAGGGTCAGCCGCCGCGCGCGCGCAGTTCTGCATTGTTCACAATACAAACGCCGACATATAATTCACAAAACTGGATTTTTTTCTGGATCTCTTTTAATAGGCCGAAGGACGGTGGGTCACCAGCTGCGCGCGCGCGGCGGCGCAGTTCTGCATTGTTAACTGTTAGCAATACAAAAGCCGACATGCAATTGGAGCCTTTTAAGGAGGCCGAAGGACGGTGGGTCACCCGCCGCGCGCGCGCGCGGCGTGCGCAGTTGCAGCTCTGCATTGTCCACAACACAAAAGCCGACATGTAATTCCAAAACTGGATTCAAAAATTCTGCGGCTGTTTGTTTAGAGCGCTTTAAGGGGGCCGAAGGACGGTGGGTCACCCGCCCGCGCGCGCGGGCGCGCGCGCGCGCGCAGTTCTGCTTGTTCACAATAGAAAAGCGACATGTAATTTCCAAAACTGGATCAATTTTTCTGCGAGCCTGTAAAGGAGGCCGAAGAGACGGTGGGTACCGCCGCGCGCGCGCGATGCGGCGCAGTTCTGCAGTGTTCACAATGCAAAAGCCGACATGTAATTCCCAAAACTGGATTTCAATTTTTCTGGAGCCTTTTCAGGAGGCCGAAGGGCGGTGGGTCACCCGCCGCGCGCGCGCTCGGCGGCGCAGTTCTGCATTGTCCACAATACAAAAAGCCGACATGTAATTCCCAAAACTGGATTTCAATTTTTCTGGAGCCCTTTCAGGAGGCCGAAGGGCGGTGGGTCACCCGCCGCGCGCGCGCGGCGGCGCAGATCTGCATTGTTCACAATACAAACAAAAGCCGACATGTACTTCCCAAAACTGGATTTGAACTTTTCTGGAGCCCTTTAAGGTTGCCAGTAACGATGTGTGTTGTTGTGTGTTCGAGGACACGTGCGAGTTACCAGTGACGGTGTGTGTGTGTGTGTGTGTGTGTGTGTGTGTGTGCGTGTGTGTGTGTGTGTGTGTGTGTTCCAGGACACGTACGAGGTACCAGTAACGGTGCATGTGCGTGTTCCACGACACATACGAGTCACCAGTACGGGTGTGTGTGTGTTCCAGGACACGCACGAATTACCAGTAACGGTGTGCGTGTGTGTGTGTGTGTGTGTTCCAGGACACGTACGAGTTACCAGTAACGGTGCGTGTGTGCGTGTGTGTGCGCGTGTGTGTGTGTGTGTGTGTGTGTGTGTGTGTGTGTTCCAGGACCCAGGACACGTACGATTTACCAGTGACGATGTGTGTGTGTGTGTGTGTGTGTGTGTTCCAGGACACGTACGAGTTACCAGTAACGGTGTGTGTGTGCGTGCGCGTCACAGGGCACATACGAGTTACCAGTAACAGTGTGTGTGTGTGTTTGTGCTCCAGGACACGCACGAGTTACCAGTGGCGGAGGAGTATGGGCCCTGACGCGAACGGTGTCCTCATAAGCACTGGGCATTTATTGTTTCGAGCGTTCCCCTTGGCGATGCAATCGCAGGGGGCGACGCCTTCGTTGCATGTTAGTTCGTCGGGACTCCCGTCCCCCACAGCAATCGAGGAGGCTTCCAGGATTTCTTGCAGTACCCGGGATGGGATAGTATCACCCCTCCCCTTTGGGTCCATGGGGGGGGGGGGATGGGCGCGTGCTATCGGGAGGGGATAGATGAAGGGGAGGATGTCTTCTTCTTTGAAGCTCGAATTTCTGGGCCAGGGGGGCAGGTGGCCGAGTGGCGTCAGCAGTCTCCGAGGTGGGGTTCAGTGTTTTTGTTACTTCCGCAGTGCTTTTTTACTCCTGCAATGCTTTTTTACATCCGCAGTGCTTTTTATTTCTCCAGTGCTTTTTTACTCCTGCAGTGTTTTTACTTCTGCAGTATCTGTTTTACTTCTGGATGTTGCTGTAAATAAAGCCGCTGGTCAATTTTTGCCGCGTGTCGCCACAGATTCCACAGGTGACTCGAAAGCTGGTGCGGTCGTCCCCTCCTGCTTGCCCCTCCTTCTTCTCCCAAAGCATCGCGCTGAAAAAAGTATTCGAGGTGGGGTTCGGGATCAGGGGTGCGGCGGTGAGAATGGGGGGCATAGGATGGGGAGTGGAATGGAGGATGGGACGGCCCCAGGGATGGCGCTGCCAGTGGGGTTCGGGCGTTTCGCTTTGGGGGGGCTTCTGGTTGTTGCTTCACTGGGGCCACCCACCTGTTCGCGCAATCTTGGAACCCTCTTGGGGCCAACTTGGGGTCATCTTGGGTGCCCCATCGGGGCCTCCCAGGGCCGAGTGTTCGGGACAAGGTTGGAGGAATTGGCTCAGATCTTTGGGGCCATATTGGAGGACATCGTTTTCGGAGACCATCTTCGAGGACATCTTGGCGCCTTTTGGGCCCCCGGAAGTCGCCCCTTGGGGCCTCTTGGGGTGGGATTGGGGCCGTTTTGGAGCCGTCTTGGAGCCTGAAGCCGCCTCTTGCCGCCTGGGAGTCCTGGGGAGGAGGGCGCGGAGAGGGGGAGCGGCTTGGAAGCTGAAGTCTTGGCCCGAGATCGCTAAACAGGATCATGCTTTTAAGCCGGTACCGCAAAGCTCAGCACCAGAGGCTGGTGTCGCAGTTGCCCGCCGAGGACCCAGCTTCGCCGGGTGACTCTGCTACCGCGCCTGCAGACGACGACCTGGGCCCGGCAGGTTGGGGCGATGGAGGCGGGGCTGATGACGATGAGGAGCAGCAGGGTGGTGACGGAAGCCCAGGCCCAAGCCCAAGTGCCATAGGAGACGATGAGGCCGACAGGGCGCGCCAGGGAAGCGCCGAATGCCGAAGCACAATGGGGGAAGTGGAGACTCGTGACCATGCTGAATCGGAGTCCGCTGCGTCCCCCCCAGAGAAGCGCGCGCGCTTCCGGATGCCCGCAGAACCCCGCTTCAACCTTATCCGACACAGTTCGGGCCCGGTGCCTCCCCTGTTGTTGCAATCGCCGTGGGCAGGCACGAAGTGGTGGGCTGGCCCACTTGTTACATCTGTCCAGAACTACATCGACGAGCGCGCCCGGGTGGGCCTTTCGAGACCTTTGCTCTTGGGGTCTTACTGTGCTGGCTTCTGGGCAGAAGGGTGGGCTGCCCGAGCCCTTGGGATTCCCATCAAGGGCGCAGTGTTGGCAGAGAAGCAGAGGCTCAGCCGACAGGCCATCACGCATTTTCACACCGACCAGTTCGCATCACACGTTTTCCCCGATATCCAGCTGCCTACGGCCAGCCCCGCCGCTGCGCCAGCCCAACGCCCTACTCCTCGGGGGGCTCCGTGCCCCCAGATTTGAAAAAACAAAAATACCCTCGGGTGCGACGCGCTCCTCCGCGTCGTGACGTGGTGTCAGTCCCCGTCGTCGTTGTCGTCTTCCTAGTGTCGTCGTCGGCGTCTTGGGGCCTGTCGGGGGGCCTCATGGCAGTGTTAAGCACTTTGGGGCCGTCTGGCGTATTTGGAGTCTGTCTTGGAGGCTTCGCTGGGCCGTCGTGGGTCTCTTGAAGGCTTAGGGCCGTCGTGGGGGGCCCTCGGGCCACCTTGGACCCATGTGTTGAAGTCCTCTTGGGGGGGCCCTCTTGGGCCGTCATGTCATGGTGTTCTCTTGAGCGGCTCATGGGCCACGGGCTTTGATCTGGCAGAAGTCGGAAGCGGTGAGGACGCGAAGATCTTTCCACGCTGTTGGGGCCGCCATGGGTTTTGGCATTTTTTCGCCCCGCTGCGGGCCATCTTGAAACCATTTGGCGCCGTTCGGGTGGCATCTTCGGCTGGTGCGAATCTAGGGGTGTGTGGGAGGCATGTGGGCACATCTTGGTGGTCTTGGCTCCCTGCTTCGGGCATCCTGAAAGCCATCCTGGGCACGAGAACAACAGGGGTCGTCGGGGCGCCCAGGGGCCCTCGGAAGCGCGGGCCCTTTAAGAGACATAGGCGTTATATTTGGCCCAAGTTCTTTGCTTTCTACAGCGCCCCAGCGTGCCTGGAGCCACGGGGCGGATATCGTCCTTCTGCCGCTCAAGCATCTCTGGGCGGTGCGAGGTTCACGACGGCGGGTTCTGCGAGCTCGCGCCCGCGCTGGTCGTCGGCGACATCGACGGCATGATCGGGGGCACGCCCTGCCCGCCATTCAGCGCGCAGAGGGCGAACAAGGCCACCCAGAGTGTAAGCCAGCACCCAGAGTTCCCCGTGACCTTCGGCAATGAGGACTCTTTGCTGAGGTCGCTGGCGGTTCAGCAACCTAGGGGCGGAGTTCTGGAGCAAGTGCCGAGGTTCTCAACCTTCTCAGAGGATTTGGGGTGCAGCCCGCTCGAACTGTTCATCGAGCGCCTCAAGAATATAAAGAAGGTCGGCAGCGCGCGCAAAGAGGGCTGGGCGAAGGGCGTGGCTTTGTCCTTTGTCAGAAAGCCCCGCCCGGAAACGCCCCAGGGCCCTTCGAAGAAGCCCGCCAGCTTCTTTGATGGTTGCCCCCCTTCCCCCGCCCCCTTTTCGCGCGCCGCCTTCGAAGGGCGACGGCGCTCAACTTTTCACGGGCGTGGTCGTCTTGCGCCTTGACGCCGCGCACTGGCTTACTGTGGCCAGGCCGAGGTCTTGCCGTCGGGATTCAACCCCCCTGCCCTTTCTGCCTCTGCCGCCGGTAGTTCGCAGTTAGAGGGCGCGCGGTTCTCGCACCACATCGGTGGCCCGTGCCTCGCGCTTCTCGAGTCGAAACCCTGCGGGTTGTGGCGTCGCGGGTTACGGCCCGACGCGGACCCGTGGCCCCGTCGGCCCGAAATTTGTAGATTTGGGCGCCGCGGCCTTATTGTTCCGTGCTCAGGGTCTGTCGCGGTTCCATGGCCGGCGGGTCCCGTCTCGGCGTTTTCGGGCTCGGCGGTCTGGGCCGCGCCCCTTAGGATTCGGCCTCGTCCATGCCAGCCGTGCCCGGACAGGTTGTACGTTGTCTTCACCAGCGAGGAGCTGGGCGGCCAGGCAGGGGCCGACCACGTGCAGGCCATCGTCCTGGCCATCGCCAGGTATCGCAAGATAGGCCCCGCTGCCGAAGCAACCCAAATCTGGCTTGGCTGCGGTCGAGCCCAGGGGCCCCCAGGAGCTGTGGATGCGGTCGCATCCCCTCCCCCCGTGGGGGGGGGGGGGCATGCCTATGTGCGCTTCCCCAGGGCCCCTGGGCAATAGCGCGGCAGAGTTGGATTTGGAGGATGCCCCCGGGTGGCTCGCAGGCACGCCGACAGAAGCGAACGCGCTTCTCCAGACCATGGCAGCCCGCGAAGAGGATCGAGGAGGGAGAATGGTGAAAGGCGGTAGGCGAGGGGGCCTCGAGGGGTGGTCGGCAGACGGGGTCGCTGGGCAACCCCAGAAGTCATGGAGAGACAAACCCAGAAATCCACCGGTGGCAAACCCCGAATGTCCGCAGGGTCACTTCCAGAACACCCGGCGAACCCAGAACACTTGTTCCCGAAAAGGGTTTCGCTAGAAGAATCTATCGCAGACGCCTACGGAGGGCCTACGGCGAATCACCGAAAAGAAGCATATACCCAAACCTTTCAATTACTGAAGGAAAACAGGTGATTTGGGCCTGTTCGGGCCTTCCTGGCGAACCTCTTGTCTTGGAGGCCCTTTGGGCCGTCATGGAGGCCTCTTGGGGGCCTCTTGGGCCGTCTTGGAGGCATCTTGGGCGGACTTGGAGGCATCTTGGACCTTCTCGGGCCGTCCTTGAGTCCATCTTGGGCGAACTTGGAGGCCATCTTGGCCGTCTTGGAGGCCATCTGTTGAGCCACGAAGGGTGGTTTGTTCGGCGACATTCCGAGTGGTCGGCGGCATGGGCCGAAGCCCCAGGGGCATTCATCACGCTTCGCGTATCCCCACCAGCCCAACCCAAAACAGTCACCAGGCGAGATGCCCTGATCAGGGATGCGTAGCCGCATCCAGCGCAGCAGTGAATCGCACCCGTCCTCGCATATGTTTTCGAATGATGGATATTAGGAGGACGAGGATGAGGAAGAGGAGGAGGAGGAGGAGGAGGAGGAAGAGGCTGAACCAGAGGGGAAAGGAGAGGGAGGATCGACGACGGCGGCGAGGAGGAGGAGGACGACGACGGCGACGACGTCGACGACAGGAGTTAATTTCAGGATGTTTCCGATGGGTCGCTCTGGCAGCGTCTTGGAGGCCTCTTGGGGCCAGCGTGGGGCCCTCTTGGGGGGCACTTTGGAGGCCAGGCCGCCGCAGACCGTAGTAAGTAATAGGAGACGCTCTGCCACCTATGTGTTCACATTGTTCGCCCGTACGCTCTGCCACCTATGTGTCCACATTCGGCGCCCTGGTGTGCCGGGCCGTTGGGGTGTCTGATGAATCGCCCCTCATTCCCAGTAAGTTTCAGACCGTAGCCGTAGATAAAGGGATACGCTCTGCCGCCTATGTGTCCACATTGCTTGATCGTTCGATCTGCCGCCTATGTGTCCACAGTGCGTCTGAATCGTTCCCATTCCAAATCAGCTGTAGACCGTCGTAGGTAATAGGAGGCATTCTGCCACCTATTGCTCCATATTGTTCGCTTGTGCGCACTGTCACGCATGTGCCCGCATTCGGCGTCAGGTTGTTCCGTGCCAGTGCAGCGTTACTGTTGCAGGGGCGATGCTCAGGCGAGTTGCTGTGGCCAGGGGAATGTAATAGCATACATCTGGACAAACATGGGCACCCGATGTTTTTACCAAACCATCCTGTGGTGCTGGGTCCTCGTTTTGAAGAGACGGCGCCCAGCGTCACTTCTCCTCTTCCTCCTCCTCCTCCTCCCCCTCCTCCCTCCTCCCCCGCGTCGCGCTGGTGACCACGCCCATTTCGGCGCACCACTCGCGCGTTCGTGGCATCATAATGAGCTCCACCGACGGCCCCAGTGGGCGCGGGCGCATTACTGACCACGCCCATCTCGGCACACCCCTCACGCGCTTCGCGGCTCCATAGGGAGCTCCACCGACGGCCCAAGTGGGCGTGGGCGTGTTATTGACCACGCACATTTCGGCACACCCCTCACGCGTTTCGTGGCCCAATAGGGAGCTCCACCGAAGGCCAAAGTGGGCGCAGGCGCATTACTGATCACGCCCATTTCGGCACACCCCACACGCGCTTCGTGGCCCCATATGGGGGCTCCACCGACGGCCCCAGTGGGCGCGGGCGTATACTGACCACGCACATTTCGGCACACCCTTCTCGCGTTTCGTGGCCCCATAGGGCCATAGGGAGATCCACCGACGGTGTCAGTGTGCGGGGGCGTATTATTGACCACGCACATTGCAGCACACCCCTCACGCGTTTCGTGGCCCCATAGGGAGCTCCACCGACGGCCAACGTGGGCGCGGGCGCATTACTGACCACGCCCATCTCGGCACACCTTTCACACGTTTCGTGGCCCCATAAGGGGCTCCACCGACGGCCACAGCGGGCGCGGGCGTGTTATTGACCACGCCCATTTCGGCACACCCCTCACGCGTTTCGTGGCCCCATATGGAGCTCCACCGAAGGCCAAAGTGGGCGCGGCCGTATTACTGATCACGCACATTTCGGCACACCCCTCACTCATTTCGTGGCCCCGCAGTGAGCTCCACCGACTGCCCCAGTGGGCGCGGGCGTATTATTGACCACGCCCAATTTCGGCACACCCCTCGCGCGTTTCGTGGCCTTAAGTTAAGGGAGCTCCACCGACCGCATCAGTTGGCGCGGACACATTACTGACCACGCCCATTTCGGCACACCCTTGTCCCGTTTCGTTGTCCCATAGGGAGCCCCACCGGCGGCCCAAGTGGGCACGGCCCCGCAGGGCCGCAGGTCCCGCAGGCCCTTTTTTTTTTCTTTTTTTTTTTTTTTTTTTTTTTTTTTTTTTTTTGTTTGTTTTTTTTTTTTTTTTTTTCTTTTTTTTTATATTCGCTTTTTATTTTTTTTTTTTTATATACCTTTTTTTTTTTTTTTTTTTTTTTTTTTTTTTTTTTTGTTTATTTTTTTTTTTTTTTTGTTATCTTTTATTTTTTTTTTTTTTTTTTTTTTCTTTTTATTTTTTTTTTATTTTTTTTCGTGGCCTTAAGTTAAGGGAGCTCCACCGACCGCATCAGTTGGCGCGGACACATTACTGACCACGCCCATTTCGGCACACCCTTGTCCCGTTTCGTTGTCCCATAGGGAGCCCCACCGGCGGCCCAAGTGGGCACGGCCCCGCAGGGCCGCAGGTCCCGCAGGCCCCACAGGGCCCACAGGTCCCACAGGTCCCACAGGTCTCGCGGGCCTCGTAGGCCCCACACACAGGTCTCACAGGTTCCAGAGGTGTCGTAGGTCTCACAGGTGCCAAAGGCCCCAGAGACCCCGTAGGTCCTACAGGCCCCACAGGCCCCGCAGTTTTCCACAGGTCCCACAGGTCACAGATCCCCCCCCGGGCTCAACAGGTCCCGCAGGTCCCGCAATTCACCCAGGTTCCGCTGGTCTTGCATGGTCCGCATTTCCCACAGGCCCCGCAGGCCCCAGAGGCGTCGCGCGTCCCACTGGTCACACACGTGTCGCAGGGTCCCCAGATTTCAAACGCCCCACAGGTGTCGCAGGTTCCGCAGGTGTGGCAGTTCCCGCAGGACCCACAGGCCCCGCAGGTCCCACTGGTGTCGCAGGCCCCGCAGGTTTTACATGTCCCACAGACCCTAATCCCTTGAACCGCGACCGTAGATCCTAGACCTTAGACCCGAGGCCCCTGACCCTAGTCCCGAGGCCCATCGGCCCTAGATTCGATACCCGAGACCCCAGACCTTCGGACTTAGCTTCGAGGCCCCAGGCCCTAAAGCCTTAGACCCTGGACCCGAGACCTTCTAGATCTTAGACCAGATTCTTCAGACCCTAGACCATATACCCTAGACCCCAGGCCATAGGACCCTGGGCCCTAGACCCGAGGCTGTAAACCCTAGGGACCAAACCTTGAACCCGATGCCGTAGACCCTAGACCCGCGGCCCCAGACATTGGAACTTATATTGGCATTTCCGGAAGGCGCCCTGCGAGGGGCCGCCAGAGACCCTGGCGCCCGGGGACTCCCCGGGCAATGAGAGCGCCCAGCGAGAACCCTCCCGGGTACGGCGAATCTGCCTTAGGTGTTTTTTTTGGCCTTCCCGGAAACGGCACATTTTTTTGGAACTTTTTTCGATTTTTATTTGTACTTTTTTTGAACAGTTTTGGAACTTTTTTTGAACTTTAACTTTTTCTTCAATTTTTAATTTTCATGGGTTTGAACTTTGTTTGAACTTTTTTTGAACTGTTTTGGAACTTTTTTGGGATTTTGAATTTTTTTTGAACTTTTTGGGAACTTTTTTTGAACTTTGAACTTTTTTGCACTTTTTTGAACTTTATTTGAACTTTTTTCAATATGTTTTTCGAACTTTTTTGGAACTTTTTTGGAACATCATTTGAACAGCTGTGGAGAGCTTGACTGGTCCCCGGGGGGTCTCCCGGATGCCGCCGCGGAATTTCCAAGCCCCGCCGGCGGGGGGCCCTTCGCGGTTGCTTTTTTGGGGGGCGGGGTCCCGCGGGGGAGTGTGATTCCCGCGGCGTGCCGCAGGGCCCCGGCACTGTGCCGCGCACCTTACATTGGGGCGTGGGCGCAGGCATAGGGTCTGGGGCGCGGCGCCTAGGGCCCAGGGGCCAGGGGGTCTCAGGTTTTGTTTGGGCCCCAGGACCCTAGGCCCTAGGCCTACAGCCTCTGGCGTAAGGCATCGATGCCACGGCCAAGGAATTTGGGGCTTGGCCCATGGACCTAGGCCACGGGCCCGGAGGCTCCGCGCCGTGGGCCCAGGGTCTAGGGTCTGGGGGCTGAGGCGCGGCGTCCACGGTTCAGCGGCTTGGGGCCTTGGGTGTGGTTTGGGCTTCAGGGACTCGGCCCTGCTGCCTCGGGCTTCAGGTGTCGCGGCTCAGGTTTACGCCGTCGGGCTTGCGCCCAAGGGCCTCGGCACTAGGCCTTGAGGCTTAGTGTAGGGCCTGGGGCCCAGGGTCTGCAGCGTAGGGTTTTGGGCCGAGGGCTTAGAAATGCAACGCTTGACATGTAGGGTAAGAGGTCAAGGGCTTAGGGCTTACCGCTTGAAGCGCAAGGTCCGCGACGCAGGTCCTCGGGCCGAAGGTCGGAGGTCTGGGGCCAATGGGCCCAGGGCCTCAGGCCTGTGGCTTAGGCTCAGGATTTAGCGGTCTGGGTTCTAGGGCTCAGACCCAGGCTCTAGCGGCTAGCGCCATGGGCCTGTGGCCGAGAACCTCGGCTCTCGACTTCAGGCCCTAAGCGATAGGCCCGTAAGCCATTCGCCACAGGCCTCGGCCATGCGCCATGCGCCCTAGGCGCTTGGCCCTCGGCCCAAGACTCCGAAGCCCCATGCCTCGGGCCCGCGGCCCCAGGTCCAGCTTCTCGGCTCTAGGCCAGAGGCCAGTTACCAGGAAGGCCCCAATACGGCCCCCGAAGCGCCCCAAGAGGGCCTCAAGAGGCGACGTTGCGGGCTGCGGAGGGGCAGCGCTGTTAGGCCCCCCTTCTTAATTTACGTCCTCAAAAGTGGCCCCTAGAGCCCCCCCGTGGCTTCCAAGAGGACCCGCAGAGACCGCCAAGAGGGCCCCGAGATGAAGATGGCCTCAAGAAGAGTGTTCTAGATAGCTAACACAGCATGGCTCGCAAGATGGCGTAAAAGAGACCCGGAGGCAACGCAAGGAGAGCGCGATGGTGGCCCCAAGACGCCCCCAGAAGGGCCAGACAAAACCAGCATGGTATCATGCGGGCTTCCACTCTTTCCTTTTACCGATCCTTTGCTTTCTTCCCGGCCCCTGCATCATTATCCTCCTCCTCCTCCTCCTCCTCCTCCTCCTCCTCTTCTCCCTCTTGTGTCATTCCCTCCTGTTCCTCCTCCCGCCTCCTCCTCGTCCCCCATCCTCCCAAGATGGCCCCAGAGGGAGTCCTGAGAGGTTCACAAGACATCTCCCCTGGGCTTTCTGGCATCCGGAATTTGGAATTCTGGTGCGCCGGGACCGCGGCCCCGCGTGGGCCAGAAACCTATTGCGTTGTCTTGAGGTGGCAGCCTTCAGGACGCACCCGCCCCTTCGTGGGCCAGCGCTGCCGCCGAGCCGCCGTGGGCACATTTGTGGGAGACTTACACTCTGCAGATCCGCAGCAAATTGAAGATCGCCCCCGACGACCACCGGTACAGCAGCCAGGTTGAACCCGCTAAGCTTGCCCACCTAGCGCCTCGCATGCGGGATGTCTTGGACGTTGCGTGGGCCTGGAGGCTCAAGAACGGCTTCCCCACCGAGGGTTTCTACAGCGATCCGTCGCAGGACATCCGGCGAATGCCGTGGTCGACTGACATAAAAACTTTCACGAGGTCGTCGACCATATGGGACTTCCACAACGCACGCTTTCTGAAAAAGTATGACAAGCTGTTGCTGCACGGGTATCCCGTGAACGAGATGGACTTCCTGGGCTTCGACACAGGCGTGAACATATGGGCTGGTGAAGGTATGTTCCTGCCTTCAATCGGGTCGGTTCTCCTCGGATATTTTCTGAACCCCCACGCTCCGTGGTGGAAGGAGGGGCCTGTCCAGGGCACGGGCGCGGGCGAAACCGCCGCGTAGCCCTTCGGCTCAACCTTCGGCCGCCGTGCGGCGGCGAGGGTGGGCGGGGGCCTGAAGCGAGGGCGGGGGAGGGGCAGAGTGGGGGGAAGGGGAGGGTGCGAAAGGGGGAGGCAGAGGAGCGAGTGGCCGCCGGAGACAGACTAACCAGGCAAATTGTTATATAATGTGAAAGCCTTCGGGCGTTACCGCCGGCCACTCCCGCCCCAGGAATCGACGGCGTCTTCATCGCCGTCGTCGTCCTCCCCCCCGGCTTTTCCCATCCTGGGGCACCCAGGTCTTTAGGGGGGACTTTTCGGGCCCTTTCGAGGGCATCTCTTTATGTTGGCCCTCGTGGGCTTGTTGCCGCCCCATTGCGTTGATTTCGGGGTCTTTGCAGGTCACTTCGCCAGGTGTGTTGGGAGTCTTCGGGGCCTTCTCAGGGTGCCGCGGGGCGCATCTCAAAGGGAGCTCTTAACGGTGAATTGACGCTGCGCTGTTGACACTGCGTTAAATGAGTGAATTGACACTGCGCTGTTGACACTGCGCTGTTGACACTGCGCTGTGCTGTTCGACACTGCGCTGTTGACACTGCGCTGCGCTGTTGACACTGCGCTGTGCTGTTCGACGCTGCGCTGTTGACACTGCGCTGTGCTGTTCGACGCTGCGCTGTTGACGCTGCGCTGTGCTGTTCGACGCTGCGCTGTTGACGCTTCGCTGTGCTGTTCGACACTGCGCTGTTGACACTGCGCTGTGCTGTTCGACACTGCGCTGTTGACACTGCGCTGTGCTGTTCGGAACGGCAGAGGTTGGACGCTGCGCTGGCTGCTCGACACTGCGCGTTGGACGCTGCGCTGTGCTGTTAGGAAAAACTGCGCTGTTGCCACTGCCGCTGTGCTGTTCGACACTGCGCTGGCGGACACTGCCGCTGTAGCCTTCGTCGCAGCTGCGCTGTTGCACCACTGCCTCGTGGTGTTTCGACGCTGCAGCTGTTGAAGCTGCGCTGTGCTGTTCGACACTGGGTCTGTTGGACACTGCGCTGTTGCTGTTCGGACGCTGCGCTGTTGACACTGCGACGTGCTGTTAGACCCGCGCTTGTTGAACACTCGCTGTGCTGTTTTGCGACACTGCGCCGTTGAAACTTGAGCTGTTGCTGTTGACACTGCGCTGTTGGACACTGCGCTGTTGGACACTACGCAGCGCTGTTGACACTGCGCTGTTGACACTGCGCTGTTGGACACTGCGCTGTTAGACACTGCGCTGTTGACACTGCGCTGTTGACACTGCGCTGTTGACACTGCGCTGTGCTTGTTCGACCCACACTGCGCTGTTGACGCTGCGCTGTGCTGTTCGACACTGCGCTGTTGACACTGCGCTGTGCTGTTCGACACTGCGCGTTAGGACAACGCGTGTGCTTCGACGCGCTGCCAGAAGCGCGGATATGGGCTGGCTGTTCGAACTTGCCTCCGAAGCCGCTGTTGACGCTGCGCTGTGCTGTTCGACACTGCGCTGTTGACACTGCGCTGTGCTGTTCGACACTGCGCCGTTGGGCGCTGCGCTGTGCTGTTCGACACTGCGCTGTCGACACTGCGCTGTTCGACACTGCGCTGTTGGACACTGCGCTGTTCGACACTGCGCTGTTGACACTGCGCTGTTCGACACTGCGCTGTTGACGCTGCGCTGTTCGACGCTGCGCTGTTGGACACTGCGTTGTTCGACGCTGCGCCGTTCGACACTGCGCTGTTCGACACTGCGCTGTTCGACGCTGCGCTGTTCGACACTGCGCTGTTGACGCTGCGCTGTTCGACACTGCGCTGTTGACACTGCGCTGTTCGACACTACGCTGTTGGACACTGCGCTGTTCGACGCAGCGCTGTTCGACACTGCGCTCTTCGACACTGCGCTCTTCGACACTTCGCTGTTCGACACTGCGCTGTTCGACGCTGCGCTCTTCGACGCTGCGCTGTTCGACACTGCGCTGTTCGACACTGCGCTGTTCGACACTGTCACCATCGCCTTGTAGACTATTGCCTTATTGCCCATAGGTCGGCGCAGTCCTGGTGCAGGCGTCCCTGAGGGCTGCAAAAGGGTGAGGGCGAAAAACACTGAGGGGCGATGCCCAGGCAAATTTCAAAAATTTGCCTGAGTATCGCCCTGCAGCGTTCTTAGCACGATATGCCTTTAAGCCATGTTAGCGCCCCTTAGCATATAGCACCATCGACCTTTGTAGACTATCTGTACTTATTGTCGAGAGGTCGGCGCAGTCCCGGGAGGGTGATGAAGATGATTGATGATGATGTATGAGGAGGAGGCAGAGGGGGAGGAGGAGGAGGAGGAGGAGGAGGAGGAGAGGAGGAGGAGGAGGAGGAGGAGGAGGAGGAGGAGGAGGAGGAGGAGGAGGAGGAGGAAGGGGGGGGGGGGAGGAGGAGGAGGTGGAGGACGAGGCGGGAGCAGAGGGAATAGGAGAGGGAGGATCGACGACGGCGGCGAGGACGACGACGACGACGACCGGAGTTGATATCAAAATCTTTCCGGTGGGTCGTTCCGGCAGCGTTTTGGAGGCTTCTTGGGGCCAGCGTGGGGCCCTCTTGGGGGTACTTTGCAGGCTGAGACCAAGAGAAGACGCTCTGCCACCGCCGTCGCCACCACCACCACCACACCACACACGCACCACCGCCGCAGCCACCACCACCACCACCACCACCACCCACGACCACCCACACCACACCACACCACAACACAACCACACACGCACCAACACCCCACCCAACCCCACCACACCACCACACACAACACACACACACACCACCACACCACACCACCACACACACACACACCACCGCACCACACAACCACCACCACCAAAACCACAACCGACACCACCACCCACCATAAAACACACCCAACCCACACCACCAACCACCCCACAACCACCACCACCACGCACCACCACCACCACCACGCCACCACCATCACACCCAAAAGCCGAAGGTAATTCCCAATGTAAAAAAGCCGACACGTAATTCACAAAGCTGGATTTGATTTTTCTTGAGCCCTTTGAGGAGGCAGAAGGACGGTGGGTCACCCGCCCCGCGCGTGCGCGGCGGCGCAGTTCTGCATTGTTAACAATACAAAAGCCGACATGTAATTCCCAAAACTGAACTTGATTTTTTTTTGAGCCCTTTAAGGAGGCCGAAGGACGGTGGGTCACCCGCCGCGCGCGCGCGGCGGCGCAGTTCTGCATTGTTCACAATACAAAAGCCGACATGTAATTCCCCAAACTGGATTTGCTGTTTTCTCGAGCCCTTTAAGGAGGCCGAAGGGCGGTTGGTCACCCGCCGCGCGCGCGCGGCGGCGCAGTTCTGCATTGTTCACAATACAAAAGCCGACATGTAATTCCCAAAACTGGATTTGGGTTTTTCTGGAGCCCTTTAAGGAGGCCGAAGGACGGTGGGTCACCCGCCGCGCGCGCGCGGCGGCGCAGGCCGACATGTAATTCCCAAAACTGGATTTGCATTTTTCTGGAGTTCTTTAAGGGGGCCGAAGGGCGGTGGGTCACCCGCCGCGCGCGCGCGTGGCGCAGTTCTGCATTGCTCACAATCCCAAAGCCGACATGTAGTTCCCCAAACTAGATTTGCATGTTTCTGGACTTTTGAATGTTCCTGGAGCCATTTAAGGAGGCCGAAGGACGGTGGGTCACCCGCCGCGCGCGCGCGTGGCGCAGTTCTGCATTGCTCACAATCCAAAAGCCGACATGTAGTTCCCCAAACTAGATTTGAATTTTTCTGGAGCCCTTTAAGGAGGCCGAAAGGGCGGTGGGTCTCCCGCCGCGCGCGCGCGATGCGGCGCAGTTCTGCATTGTCCACAATGCAAAAGCCGACATGTGATTCCCAAAACTGGATTTGAGTTTTTTTTCTGGAGCCCTTTAAGGAGGCCGAAAAAAGGTTGGTAACCTGCCGCGCGCGCGGCGGCGCAGTTCTGCATTGTTCACAATACAAAAGCCGACATGTAATTCCCAAAACTGGATTTGAATTTTTCTGGAGCCCTTTAAGGAGGCCGAAGGACAGTGGGTCACCCGCCGCGCGCGCGCGGCGGCGCAGTTCTGCATTGTTCACAAAACAAAAGCCGACATGTAATTCACAAAACTGAATTTGAATTTTTCTGGTGCCCTTTAAGGAGGCCGAAGGACGCTGGGTCACCCGCCGCGCGCGCGCGCGGCGGCGCAGTTCTGCATTGTTCACACTAAAAAAGCCGACATGTACCCAGTTGGATTTTGAATTTTTCCCGACGACGCCGACTAGTGGGTCACCGCCCGCGCGCGCGCGATGCGGCGCAGTTCTGCATTGTTCACAATACAAAAGCCAACATGTAATTTCCAAAACTGGATTTGAATTTTTCTGGAGCCCTTTAAGGAGGCCGAAGGACGGTGGGTCACCCGCCGCGCGCGCGCGCGGCGGCGCAGTTCTGCAGTGTCCACAATACAAAAGCCGACATGTAATTCACAAAACTGGACGGTGGGTCACCCGCCGCGCGCGCGCGGCGGCGCAGTTCTGCATTGTTCACACTACAGAAGCCGACATGTCATCACCAAAAACTGGATTTGATTTTTTCTGTAGCCCTTTAAGGGGGCCGAAGGGCGGTGGGTCTCCCGCCGCGCGCGCGCGGCGGCGCAGTTCTGCATTGTTCACAATGCAAAAGCCGACACGTAATCCCCAACATTGAAGCCTTGGTTTGAGCTCCCTGGAGGGGGGGGGGGTGGGGGGGCACCAGGCGCCGCGAGGGGGCGTGGGCCGCCCCCGTTGGCGTGGTCAGCTATGCGAACGCGGCCATTGGGACCTTGGGTTGAGCACCCCATGGGGCCACGAAGCGCGTGAGGGGTGTGCCGAAGTGGGCGTGGTCAGCTATGCGAACGCGGCCACTAGGACCTTCGTTGGAGCTCCATGTGCGGCCGCGAAACGCGTGAGGGGTGTGCCGACATGGGCGTGGTCAGTAATGCGCCTGCGGCCACTGGAGCCTTCGGTGGAGTTCCCTATGGGGCCACGAAGCGCGTGAGGGGTGTGCCGAAATTGGCGTGGTCAGTAATGCGCCCGCGCCCACTGGGGCCGTCGGTGGAGCTCCTTATGGGGCCGCAGAACGCGTGAGGGGTGTGCCCGGATTGGCGTGGTCAGTAATCCGCCCGCGCCCGTTGGGGCCGTCGGTGGAGCTCCCCATGGGGCCACGAAGCGCATGAGGGGTGTGCCGAAATTGGCGTGGTCAGTAATGCGCCCGCGCCCACTGGGGCCTTGGGTGGAGCTCCCTATGGAATCGCGAAACGCGTGAGGGGCGTGCCGAAGTGTGCGTGGTCAGTAATACGCCCGCGCCCACTGAGGCAGCCAGTGGAGCTCCCTTTGGGGCCACGAAGCGCATGGGGGTGTGCCGAAATGGGCGTGGTCAGTAATACGCCCGCAGTCACTGGGCCCATGGGTGAAGCTCCTTTTGGGGGCATCAGACCTGTGAGGGGTGTGCCGAAATGGGCGTGGTCAGTAATGCGCCCGCGTCCACTGGGGCCGTCGGTGGAGCTCCTTATGGGGCCGCGAAGCGCGTGAGGGGTGTGCCGAAATGGGCGTGGTCAGTAATGCGCCCGCGCCCACTGGGGCCATCGGGGGAGCTCCCCATGGGGCCACGAAACGCGTGAGGGGTGTGCCGAAATGGGCGTGGTCAGTAATACGCACGCGCCACTAGAGGATTCGGTGGAGCCCCCATAGGGGGGCACGAAACGCGTGAGGGGTGTGCCGAAATGGGCGTGGTCAGTAATGCGCCCGCGCTCACTGGGGCCTTGGGTGGAGCTCCTTCTTATGGGGCCACGAAACGCGTGAGGGGTGTGCCGAAATTGGCGTGGTCAGTAATGCGCCCGCGCCCACTGGGGCCTTGGGTGGAGCTCCTTATGGGGCCACGACACGCGTGAAGGGATTGCCGAAATTTGCGAGGTCAGTAATGCGCCCGCGCCCGCTGGGGCCGTCGGTGGAGCTCCTTATGGGGCCACGAAGCGCGTGGGGGGTGTGCCGAAATGGGGCGTGGCCAGTAATGCGCCCGCGCCCACTGGGGCCGTCGGTGGAGCTCCCCATGGGGCCACGAAGCGCGTGAGGGGTGTGCCGAAATGGGCGTGGCCAGTAATACGCCCGCGGCCACTAGAGGATTCGGTGGAGCCCCATTGGGCAACGAAAAAAACGCCTGAGGGGTGTGACGTTTGGTTTATGGGGTGGTCCGTAATTCGGCCCCCCTTCATGGGGGCTTGTGTGGAGCTTCTTAATTGGGCCACGACTGGCGCGTGAGAGCGGCGCCGAAATGGGCCGTGGTCAGTAATGCTCCCGCGCCCACGGGCCTTGGGGGTGGAGATCTATGGGGCCGCCAGGCGTGTGAGTTGGTGTGCACGAACTGGGCGGGGTCAGTAATGACGCCGACGCACTGGGGCCGTCGGTGGAGCTCCTTATGGGGCCGCAGAACGCGTGAGGGGTGTGCCCGAATTGGCGTGGTCAGTAATCCGCCCGCGCCCGTTGGGGCCGTCGGTGGAGCTCCCCATGGGGCCACGAAGCGCATGAGGGGTGTGCCGAAATGGGCGTGGTCAGTAATGCGCCCGCGGCCACTAGAGGATTCGGTGGGGCCCCCATACGGGGCCACGAAACGCGTGAGGGGTGTGCTCACATGGGCGTGGTCCGTAATACGCCCGCGCCCGCTGGGGCAGCCAGTGGGGCTCCCTTTGGGGCCACGAAGGCATGAGGGTGTGCCGAAATGGGCGTTGTCAGTAATGCGCCCGCGCCCACTGGGGCCCTTGGGTGGAGCTCCTCATGGGGCCACCAGACATGTGAGGGGTGTGCCGACATGGGCGTGGTCAGTAAAGCGCCCGCGCTCACTGGGGCCGTCGGTGGAGCTCCTTATGGGGCCACGAAGCGCGTGAGGGGTGTGCCGAAATGTGCGTGGTCAGTGATGCGCGTTGGACACTGCGCTGTTCGACGCTGCGCTGTTCGACGCTGCGCTGTTCGACACTGCGCTGTTCGACGCTGCGCTGTTCGACGCTGCGCTGTTGACACTGCGCTGTTCGACGCTGCGCTGTTGACACTGCGCTGTTCGACGCTGCGCTGTTGGGCACTGCGCTGCTCGACGCTGCGCTGTTCGACATTGCGCTGTTCGACGCTGCGCTCTTCGACGCTGCGCTGTTCGACGCTGCGCTGTTCGACACTGCGCTGTTCGACACTGCGCTCTTCGACACTGCGCTGTTCGACACTGCGCTGTTCGACACTGCGCTGTTCGACGCTGTCACCATCGCCTTGTAGACTATCGTCTTATTGCCCATCGGTCGGCGCAGTCCCGGTGCAGGCGTCCCTGAGGGCTGCGAAAGGGTGAGGGCGAAAAACACTGAGGGGCGATGCTCAGGCAAAATTCAAAAATTTGCCTGAGTATCGCCCTGCAGCGTTTTCGCGATATGCCTTTAGCTCTGTAACCCCTTAGCCTTATAGCACCATCGCCTTGTAGTCTATTGCTTTATTGTCCCGTGGGTCGGCGCAGTCCTGGTGCCAGCATCCCTCAGGGCTGGAAAAGGGTGAGGGCGAAAAACACTGAGGGGCGATGCTCAGGCAAATTTCAAACATTTGCCTGAGTATCGCCCTGCAGCGTTTTCGCGATATGCCTTTCGCCCTGTAACCCCTTAGCCTTATAACACCATCGCCTTGTAGACTATTGCCATATTGCCCATAGGTCGGCGCAGTCCTGGTGCAGGCGTCCCTTAGGCCTGCAAAGGGGTGAGGGCGAAAAACACTGAGGGGCGATGCTCAGGCAAATTTCAAAAATTTGCCTGAGTATCGCCCTGAAGCGTTTTCGCGACATGCCTTTAGCCCTGTAACCCCTTAGCCTTATAGCACCATCGCCTATTGCCTTATTGTCCTAGAGGTCGGCGCAGTCCTGGTGCCAGCATCCCTCAGGGCTGGAAAAGGGTGAGGGCGAAAAACACTGAGAGGCGATGCTCAGGCAAATTTCAAAAATTTGCCTGAGTATCGCCCTGCAGCGTTTTCGCGATATGCCTTTAGCCTTGTAACCTCTTAGCCTTATAGCACCATCGCTATGTAGACTATTGCTTTATTGTCCCGTAGGTCGGCGCAGTCCTGGTGCCGGCGTACCTGAGGGCTGCAAAAGGGTGAGGGCGTCAAACACTGAGGGGCGATGCTCGGGCAAATTTCAAAAATTTGCCTGAGTATCGCCCTGCAGCGTTTTCGCGATATGCCTTTAGCCCTGTAACCCCTTAGCCTGATAGCACCATGGCCTTGTAGACAATTTGCAGTAGTTCTAGAGCCCAATACCCCTTAGCCTGATAGCACAGCGCAGTGTCGAACAGCACAGCGCAGTGTCAACAGCGCAGTGTCGAACAGCCACAGCGCCGGTCCAACAGCGCAGTGTCGACACAGCGCAGTTGTTCAAAACAAGCGCCGTGTCGACCAAGCACAGCGCAGTGTCAACAGCGCAGTGTCGACAGCAGCACAGCGCAGTGTTCCAACAGCAGCAGCTGTCGAAAAGCACAGACGCAGTGTCAACAGCGCAGTGTGAACAGCGCAGCGCAGTGTCAACCAGCGACAGTGTCGACAGCACAGCCGCAAGTGTTTTCAAACGAGCGCAGGTCCCAACAGCACAGCCGCAGTGCTACAGCAGCAGTGCGAACAGCACAGCGCAGGTGTCAACGGCGAGGTGTCGAACAGCCACAGAGCAGGTGTCAACAGCGCAGCGTCGAACAGCACAGCGCAGTGTCCAACAGCGCAGTGTCGAACAGCTCAGCGCAGTGTCAACGGCGCAGTGTCGAACAGCACAGCGCAGCGTCAACAGCGCAGTGTCGAACAGCACAGCGCAGTGTCCAACAGCGCAGTGTCGAACAGCACAGCGCAGTGTCAACGGCGCAGTGTCGAACAGCACGGCGCAGTGTCAACAGCGCAGTGTCGAACAGCACAGCGCAGTGTCCAACAGCGCAGTGTCGAACAGCACAGCGCAGTGTCAACAGCGCAGTGTCGAACAGCACAGCGCAGCGTCCAACAGCGCAGTGTCGAACAGCACAGCGCAGCGTCCAACAGCGCAGCGTCGAACAGCACAGCGCAGTGTCAACAGCGCAGTGTCGAACAGCACAGCGCAGTGTCAACAGCGCAGTGTCGAACAGCACAGCGAAGCGTCAACAGCGCAGTGTCGAACAGCACAGCGCAGTGTCAACAGCGCAGTGTCGAACAGCACAGCGCAGTGTCAACAGCGCAGTGCAGTGTCAACAGCGCAGTGTCGAACAGCACAGCGCAGTGTCAACAGCGCAGTGCAGTGTCAACAGCGCAGTGTCAACAGCGCAGTGTCAATTCACTCATTTAACGCAGTGTCAACAGCGCAGTGTCAATTCACCGTTAAGAGCTCCCTTTGACAGCTGCCTTGGGATCGAGGGCCCAGCGTGCTTCACAACGGATCGTGGCCTTCGGGGCACGGGCCCGTTGCTGCGTTGAAGGCGCGCGCCGTTCGTGCAGGGGCCGCGGCCTTGGGGGCGTAGGCCCCGTGCAATTTACGATGGGTCGTGGCCTTGCCACTGTCCGGGCCCCGCGTGGTTTGCGAGAGCCCATGGTCCTTGGCCTTGGGATCGCGGGCCTCCTGCGATTTACAGTGGGCGCCGCCTGGGGGCTGCGGGCGCAGCCCCGTTCATGGTAGCTTGCGGCCTTGGTGGCGCGGATCCCATGTAATTCAAGAGGGCCCGTGGCCGCGGGGGCGCGGTCCCTTCGCAATTTGCGGCAGGTCATGGCACAGGGGGCGCGGGCCCGCATCATTATTTTACGTGTCGTTATTATTATTATTATTACTACTACTACTACTATTATTATTATTATTTTTTTTATTATTATTTTTTAAATTATTATTATCATTATTATTAGTAGTAGTCTATTTATTATTATTAGTATCATCATTGTTATCTCATTATTATCATTATCGATATTATTTTCGGGGGCATAATCACCCGCCCGCGACGCCACCACCGCGGCGGCGCTCAAGCCAATGCAGCCCGGCTGCTCACGGCCTGGGGGTCCCACAGGTGGGCTTGCGGCTATGGGCGTTCGTGTTTTGGCTGCGCGCTTCCAGCCGGCCCGCGTCGGCAGCCGCGGGCGGCGGGCAGGCGTTCCTGCAGGGCGGAGGGGTCAGGGCGGAGGGAATGGTGGGGCCCAGGGGGGAGGGGGGCGAGGACTATGAATTCTTGACGCTTCGCGTATCCCCACCAGCCCATCCAGAAACGACGCCCAGGCGAGTTGATGCGACCGGCGCAACGTGGGAGCAAAGCGGGGGACAGCCGCACAAAGCGAAGGAGGGATGATGAGGAGAAGGAGGAGGCTGGATGGATGGATGGATGGATGAGGGAGTGGGGGGGGGGGGGGATGATGAACATGAGAAGGAGGAGGTCGGAGGAGGAGGAGGAGGAGGAGGAGGAGGAGGAGGAGGAGAAGGACGACGACGACGACGACGAGGAGGAGGAGGATGAGGAGGAGGAGGAGGGAGAAGGAGGAGGAGGAGTAGGAGGAGAAGGAGGAGGAGAGAAAGGAGCAGGAGGACGATGAGGAGGAAAAGGGCGAGCAGAATAGCCAGAAACATCTTGAATGCCTCTCAGAGTCTCCTCGGATGTCTCTTGGGAGCCGTTTGGAAGCCTCTTGGAGCGTCTTGAGGGTCTCTTGGCGGTCCAGGGAGGCTCTTGGGCGTCTTGGGTGCGTCGGGGGGGCCTCTTGGGGCCGCTTGGGGTTCTCTTGGGGAGCTCTTGGGGTCTTCTTGGGGGCCTCTTGGGGGCCCCTTGGGGGCCTCCTGGGGCCATCTTGGGGGCCTCTTGGGGCCTGGGCGCCTCTTGGGGCAATCTTGGAGGAGATCGATCAAAGAAGGGGGGGTCCTTAATTCGCGCTCCTCTTCGGGAGCACCGAAAATCGTGTCTTGGACCTCTCTTGGGGCGCTCTTGGAGCGCTCTTGGGCGCTCTTGGGGCCACCTTGTGGCTGTTTTGGGTATCTCTCTTGGGGCCTTCTGGGGCCATCCTGGAGCCATCTTGAGGCCTCGGAAGGCCATCGGAATCAAAACAACACTGGTACTCTTTAGGTGTTTGATGGGTTTGGGCCTCTTCGGGGCCTCCTTGGAGAGCTCTCGGGCCACTTGGGGCCGTCTTGGAGCGTTCTTGAAGCCCCTTGGAGCATCTTGGGAGCCATCTTGAGGCATCTGGGGCTACCTTGAATCATCTCGGAGGTCATCTCAGGCTCTCCGAAGCCCTCTTGTAGCCGTCTTGGGCGAAACAGTACCCTCTGACACCTCGGCGCCCCCCGTCCAAGTCCAGGGGATTGGGTAGGGGGAGGGGCAAACCGCTCCCCGAGGGGGAAGAAATAAGGGGGTTGGAAGAGGAAACGCCCTAAACCACCTACGCCCTAAAGGGCAGGTGGGACTTTGAAGGTCGGCAGCTCATCTAGTTACTAGTTTCGGTCGTGCTCACGCCGCGAGCTTTCCATGTGCAGCGCGGGGCCAGCCCCTTTCAGCAGGCGCCCGGGCCTGGTGCTGCAAAACTGAAGTGCGCTCTTGCTCGGCCCCCCTTGCCTGCCCTGACTCGGCAGATTGGCCATGACAGCTCGTTGGACCTCGCGCCCACAAAACGCTCCGCAACTTGCCCTGGAGGCGCCGTTGCCCGTTGCCGCCTTCCCCCCCCGGCCCCTCCCTCCTGGTCGGGCGGGCGAGAAGGCTTTCGCTCCAGGGGTCTTCGCGGGAAAAGCGGAGCCCTTCTCCTTCTCTCCGATTTTATTATGGGGGGGCCCTTGCGCAAGAGGAGGGAAAGGGGGAGGGGGAGGTAGAGGAGGGGATGCAGGGAAGAAGAGGGATGCTACTACATTCAGGAGGGTGCACCTCGGGCATTTGTTGCGTCTTTTTCAGAGAGAATGGGGAACGGGATGAGGGGGGGGAAGGGGGGGAGGAGGACGAGGACGAGGACGAGGAGGAGGAAGTGCGAACATGTAGCCCCCCCCCACGCCTGCAGAGGTATATGTAGTAGGGCGGCTTGCCACATTTCGGCCAGTTTTTTTTGTTTGCCAATCCTTCTCAAAGGTTTGCAGGAGGAGGAGGAGGAGGAGGAGGGCGAGGAGGAGGAGGAAGAGGAGGAGGAGGAGGAGGAGGAGAGGAGGAGGAGAGGAGGAGGAGGACGGAGGAGGAGGAGGGAGGAGGGAGGAGGGAGGAGGGAGGAGGGAGGAGGGAGGAGGGAGGAGGAGGAGGAAGAGGAAAAGGACAAAAAGGCGGATGAGGAGGAGGAGAGGAGGAGGAGGAGGAGGAGGAGGAGGAGGAGGAGGAGGAGGAGGAGGAATGAGGGTGAGGGCGAAGGGGGCACTCGGGGGGCTCCTGCTAACAGTTTGGGTTTGTCCGAAAGCCCCAAAAGTTCCTCGAGAGGTCGATGGCGCCTCGAACTAGGAAGCGTCTTTGTGGCCTCTATCAGCTCTTCGCTCGTCCTCGCACTCCCTCATCCTCATCCTGGGGCAGGCTCGACATACATCAGGGCGGCGGCGCCGCCGGCCCGGGCGTTCAAGGTTGAGTGTTCCCAAGGATCTTGCCCAAGCCTCCAGGGACCTGTCGAGACTCCGATGCGAAACGAGGGATCTGTCGAGCGAAGGTATGGCTGCCATACCATCTGCCTCCGCTATGACACGCTATGATGAGATGGCCTGCCATACTATGGCAGGGGCCCTGCCGCAGGGCAGGGGTGGGGGAGCCACCGGGATCAAGTGCGAGCAGCTGCAGCTCACCCCTGGGCCCCTGGGCAGATCCGCCTGCTATTCGACGATGCCGAAACAAAGGGGCCGCGGCGGCGGCCGCGGCGAGGGCGGGCGAGGCCGGCAACCGGCTGGCGGCCGCGGAGGGCGCGACAGCGGCCGCGGCCGCAGCCCGGGCGGCCGCGGCCGCAGCCGCGGCCGCGGCCGCGCGAGGGGCCGGGGCGCGAGTGCTGCTGATCCAGGTCCCAGGGCGTGTTAATAGGTCATGCTAGTAAAATCTTTGTGGGCGTGCCAGGGCGCCAGGGCCGTTTCTGTTATTTGGCAGTTGTTTCCCACATTTTGAGCTGGGGAAGGAGGAGGAGGAGGAGGAGGAGGAGGAGGAAGAAGAGGACGAGGAGGAGGAGGAGGAGGAGGAGGAGGAGGAGGAGGAGCAGCAGCAGGTGGAGGAGGACGGAGAAGAGGAGGAGTAGAAGGATGAGGCCTCTTGGGGGCCTCTAGGGGCACTCTCAGGGCCTCCTGGGGGGGTCCTGGGGGCTTCTTGGAGGCCTCTCGGAGCCTCCTTGGGCCTCTTGGGTGCCTTCAGGGGCTTCTTGCGGGCTTATTTGGCAGTCATAGGGCGTTCCTGGCCCGTCTGATGGATGACCTCTTGGAAGCTTCTTGGGCCGTCTTGGAGGCCTCTTGGGCGCCTCTTGGGCCGTCTTGGGCTTCCTTGGGGGCTTGTTGGGCGCGCTTGGAGACATCGTGGACCCTCTCGGGCCGTCTTCGAGGCCATCTCGGACGATCTTGGGCGAACTTGGAGGCCATCAGGGCCGTCTTGGAGGCAACCTTGGTCGTCTTGGAGGCGATCTGGGCCACGAGGGGTGATTTTTCGGCGACGTTCCGGGTGGCAGGCGGCTTGGGCCGAAACCCCAGGGGGAGTGCTTCTGGAAATGGAACCAAAACCAACCCGTAAGAAATTTAACACGCCAGGCCCCCCTGACATAAATCAACAGGGGGCGGCGGATCTGGTGGCATTCGGCCAATCCCGCCACCGTGCCTTCTTGGTTGTGGATTAGAGGCCCCTTGGATGTTCGTTGGGATATCGATGGAGGCCTCTCGGGGGTCTCTTGGAGGTAGTTCTGAGGCCTCCTGAGGGTTGGTTGGGGGCCTCTTTTGGGCTTCTTGGGAGCCTCGTGGGGCCTCTTGGGCGCCTCCTGGGGCCTGTTAGTGGCCTCTTGGGGCCTCCTGGGGCCTTTTCGGGGCGGAAGGTTCAAATTGTCGGTTCGTGTTCCCCCTCTTGGGCCACTCTTGGGGCCGTCTTAGGCGCCTCTTGGGCCGTCTTGGGGTCTTGGGGCTCCCTTGGGGGCCTTTTGGGCCGTCTTGGGCTGGTCTTGGGGGCGTCTGGGGCCATCTTGGAGCTTCGGAAGCCCGATAATTTGAAAACACACAGAAAATCGATGCATCTTGGGGCCCTCCTGGGGGTCCTCTCAGACCACTCCTACGTAGGGTTTCTTTGAGGCCTCTTGAGCCGTATTGAGGCCATCCTGGGCGTCTTGGAGGCCTCCTGGACTCTCTTGGGCGTTTCTTGCGGCCCTCTTGGCCGGTTTTGGAACCCTCTGGCCCTGGAAAGAACACGTGGTGCAGCCCGGCAGCACCCCAGAGCGCCCCGGGAAATTTGATATCTGGGGCCCCAGCCCCTAGAACCTAGAATACTAGAATCCACCACTCTTAAGCACAGAGAACAGGAATCTCTTGAACACCTGGGGGTAGGGTAGCCCCACCTTGTACCTCGAGGCACGGTGGCGGATGATTATTCGAATTGCGCCTCCGCTTTCATCACTCACCCGCCTCTCTCCTCCCTTTCCGTTATCATTTTCACGCTCGATTCCGTTCGCACTCAGGCCCACTCACATTCGTAGTACTCACACCCAAACTTTACATATATGTCCACTCATACTCGGACTCATTCATACTCATGCCATTCGCACTCGTGGCAATTCATACCCAAACCCACTCCCACTCAGACCCATTCGCACTCAGATTCATTCGCGCCCATACACGCCCACAGTCGGTTTAGCGCGGGGGGGTTCGCTTGGAGGCGCGCGAGCCTCCTACGTATTGTGCCGCCTGCCGTTGGAGGTCGGTGCCGCACGCCGCCGTCGACCGCCAAGCGCCAGAGGGGTGACGAGGTCGAGGACGCGCTCGCCGTTGCAATGGCCGGCGACGAGGAAGAGGGCGAGGAGGAGGAGGAAGAGCAGGAAGAGCAGGAGGAGCCGGACGACGTCGACGGCGAGGCCAGCGACGCGCAGGACATTCTCGAGTGCATGTTGTGCTTGTGCAAAGCTCGGGACCGAAGTGGTGCCGGACAATCTGATTGTACATGTATGGCCTTTGTTGCCAGCTAGCGATTTAATTCTATCTGTTCGCTCATTCCACCGGTTTGGCCTGTAGGGCCTGTAGTGTGTAATGGCTTTTGGCCAGACTGTGGTTTGGACAAAAGGCTTTTTTGGGAAGCTTCTGGGGGCGTCGGGGAGGCTTCTCAGGGGCCTCGTGGCGGCATGTTTAGGTTAGGGCCTCGTAGGTTTTTTTTGGGGGCCTCTTGGGGGTGTCTTGGGGGCCTTTGGTGGCCTCTTTGGGGCTTCTTCGGTGTTTGCTGGTGAAATCGGGGGCCGTGTTCGGAGGAAAGGCTCCGAATGGCAGGTCGGGCTCCCCGCTTGGATTCCTCTTGGGGGCATTTTGAGCCTCTTCGGGGGGCATTTTGGGTCGTATTGGGGCCGTTTTGGGCCATCTTTCTTGTGGCCCTTCGGATGCCCTCCAGGGATGTTTTGGGGCGATATATGGGGCCCCCCTGCCGTCCTTGGCGGTCGGAAGCACGAAAGGCGATAGCGCGAAAATCTGTCAGAAACCTCAGGGCAACAGCCCGTCGGGGCCCCTTGGGTGTCCTCTTGGGATTGTCCTGACGCGTTTCGAGGTTCCTCGGGCCGTCCAGGGATTATCTTGGGCGTGTCTGACCGCCCCCGGGCCGTCTCGGACCATATGGGCCTTTGTTTGGGGGCCCTCTGGAGCTTTCCTGGACCGCTTTGTGGGGGCCGCCGTGCGTTCGCAAAATACACACGTTCTTACACCTCATACCGGGGATTTGAAGACGCCCCTTGGCCGTTGGGCCGGCGAGTCGGCAGTGTGCGGCCTGCCGGAAACGGATGTGATTTTTCACGGTGGTTGACCGATTGGATATTCAAGTTGATGTGTGTTTCTATTTGTTCTACAGGTGCCACATGTCCCACAAATGTCGCATGTCCCAGAGGTCCCGCAGGTCCCAAAGGGCCCACAGGTCCCACAGGTCCCACCAGTCTCGCAGGTGTCGCAGGTTTTGCAGGTCCCACAGGTCTCACGGGCCCCACAGGTTCCACATGTCCCACAGGCCCCGCGGGTCCCACAGGACCCACAAGTCCAACAGGTCTTTCAGATCCCACAGGTGTCGCCCACATGTCTCGCAGGTCCCGCGGGTCCCACAGGATCCCCAGGTTCCACAGGTCCCACGGGTCCCACCTTCATCGTAGCACCTTCGTCATCGTGTTTACCGACAGATATCGTGATGGATTCGCCCCTCCGGTCTCCTCACCCCTCCCGCACCCCCGCTTGATTGCCCGCGTTTTTTTTCGGCCGGCGCCGCCCGCGAGGATAAGGAGTGGGCGGTCTACGTTGAGGAGATCGTGGAGGGCAAGCTCGAGCTGGTTGCCAAGGGCCCGGCGTGCAAGGAGTGCCAGAAGCTCCACGCCGCGTTCCCGTTGCAGGGCGCGACGTTCCACAATTTCGTGCAGATGTACAAGGAGTCGGCGCTGCTGAAGAAGCGCGTCGAGAAGGCCAGAGGCGTGCTCCAGAAGGGTGAGGATCTGGAGGTGGCGATCCCAGGGGCCGTCAACTCCTCCACCACTTCTGGGCAGACTATGGAGGCGGTGTTCTTGGTGTTCAGCACAACGGAGTTTCTGCAGCACTTCCAGGTGGAGGCTGCCGACGTCGGCCTCAAGGCCGTCCCGGTCGTGAATGAGGAGAACGAGCAGGAAGATGTGATCTTGCTCAGGGACGACTCGGCGCCTCGCCGGCTACGCGTGTTCACCGCAACTTGCACCAAACACGAGCAGGACATGCTCGGCCAGGTTATTCGCAAGGACCAGGACAAGGACGTTCACAAATGGTTGCTCGCTCTTGACACTGGTGGGCGAGACAGGTGCCTTCGCCCCGAGGGGCGCATGCAGGTCAAGACGATGAGCTTCGTGGACCGCGAGTGCAAGGCTGTAGTGGCCAAGCGGACAGCTGACGGCGTCATCGACAGCGTGCGGGAGCACAAGGGCATTGGCAAGGCTGCCGACGGCGAGGAAGAGGCCGGCGGGTCGCCCAAACCCGACACTCTACACCCGAGCTGTCGCCAACCTAATTGTTATCAGGTTGTTCTGGGCTGCGGGGGGCGGGGCCGTTCCGAGAGCGCGCCCGCGTATGCGGCGCGATTCTTCCACCCTTGCCACTTTTCGTCCTCGTCCTCGTACTCGTCGTCCTCGTCGTCATCATTCTCGTCCTTGTCGTTCGGCGTCGTCGTCCTCATCCCTTGCCTTGTTAACAAATCGCCCCCCCATGGTAACAAATCAACCCCCCCCCAAGTTAATCAGTCGCCCCCCCCCATCGCGGCGGGTCGCAGCGGAGACCCCCATGTTAACAAATCGTCCCCCCCCCTCCCCGCCGCCCATCCTCGTCGAAACGCGACCGCTCGCATTCGGTTTGTGGGTCAAGGATCAAGGACATGTCAGGTGCCTGGGGTGCGGGTCAGGACATGGGGACCTCAGGGCTGCCGCCTTTGCTGGGTTCTGCGTCGTTGTCGTCGCTGCCGCCGCCGCAGCCGCCGCCGCCGCCGTCGCCGGCGCCGTCGCCGATGCCGTCGCCGCCGCCGCCGCCGCCGCCGTCGCCGTCGCCGTCGCCGTCGCCGTCGCCGTCGCCGTCGCCGTCGCCGTCGCCGTCGCCGTCGCCGTCGCCGTCGCCGTCGCCGTCGCCGTCGCCGTCGTCGTCGTCGTCGTCGTCGTCGTCGTCGTCGTCGTCGTCGTCGTCGTCGTCGTCGCGGTCGCCCCTCCCAGGCTGCTGGAGGGGGGTCGCTGCCGAGCTTCTTGCAGAGCCGGGCGAACCGGCCGGCGGCGGCGCCCGCAGCGTCGCAGGCGAGGCGCCGTGCGCCCAGTTCAATGGGGGCTCCAGCGGCGCCTCCGGCCAGGCGGGCACGCGGTGCCATGAGTGGCTCCATGGTCGTGGACGTTGGTGCGGAGGCCGCCGCTCCAGTCGTTGGTCGAGGCACTTCGGCGCGGTCCGGAATGAGCCGCGGCAGCAAGCGTGCTGCGGCCACCGGGGCCGCTGGGGCAGTTGGGCCCGATGAGTGGGATCCGGCGGCCCTTGACGTCCTCAATTTTCTGGACGGCTCCTCGGACAAGCGGGCGATCGCAGGGGTCGTTGGGGCCAGGGCGCAAATTCGTTGATGCCCAAACCAATGTGGTCGACTGCTGCACTCACCCCTTCCCCCCCCGCCGAGGGGGTGAGGGGTTGTGGCGTCGATTCGGCGCGCGCTGGACGAAGGGAAACGAGGGCGGCTGCTGGCGGAAACTCGGCGGGGGCTGGCGGAAGTATTGGCGTGCCGGCCTACCCGCCGCGAGTCGGCCGCTGGGACTTCCAGAGAGGCTGCGCGCCGATTCCGCGACAGCCGCACGGCTGTTCCGAAGCAGCGCGGCTGCCACGGAGGAGGAGGAGGAGGAGGGGGATTTTTTTCACCGCAACGCTTGCAAGGCAGCAGCCAGCTGACCTGGGGAGACTCGGCCAATGTGCTGTGCTATGCCTCACGCACCGCGCAGCATGGCAGAGCAAAGGTCAAGAACACTGCACCGAGGATGGGCTGGCATCCCCCAGATTTCGCCGAAGAAGTGCAACCATCCGCTATCCCACTTTGTGGGATTGATCACTCCTGCACTCCATGCAGCTCATGACTACTGTTGCCCCTGACGCCAACATGTTCTACTGCGTTAAGAACATGTTGCAGCAATGCATGACATTAGACGCACGTTGAGGAGGAGGAGGAGGAGGAGGGAGAGGGATAGGAGGAGGTGGCCAACGTTGGCCCCCCTGCAGGCAAAGCGCCACTACGACTTGCTGGTGGCTAACAGGGAGGAGGTAGAGTCCACCAAGGTGAAGAGGAGAATGGCTGTTGCGTCGGCCGCCCTGTTCATCAAGGGCCACGCGACATGCAAGGACGGGGTTGCTTACACAGACAATTTCAAGGTCGTCATGGACAGCAGAGACTGCCCGCCGATGCCGCTCGAGTTCTGGTGCGCCCAGTTGAAGTTCAAGGCCTGGGAGTGCCTGGCAGGCGAGGATTTCGACCAGTTTGTGGACATCATTCGCCCGTGGCCCACGAAGGACCCGTCTGAGTACCAGCTGGACTACCAGAAGCCATCATTATTTGCGCTGTCGGTGTTGCGCGCCGACGGTGGAGAGAAGGACGAGAAAACGCTTGTCGAGCTCCTCGGCAAGACCTTCTTCTGCGACGAATTTGAGAGGATGCTCAAGAGCCCTGACACCAGTGCGGCCGAGAACCTGTCCAGGGCCATCAACATCGACTTGCGGCGCCGCTCATCCGGCCTGGCCGACGGGAAGGAGTCCTTGATTCATGTCATGAATGATATCCACACCGCATGCCTTTGCGTGCTAGGTCTCTGCGTGCCAAGGCCCACTACCGGAGCGTACGCAGCTGCGAAGACCATGCTGGCGCCAGAGCTCAAGTCCTCCCTGGGCAGCGACTGCGCTAACGTTGCGGAGACCCTGAAGGAGTCGGAAGTGTGGGGCAAGCTTGCCGATAAGTACTGGTCGCAGTCGCCCGTCGATGACAAAGTCGCCGCGGACTACGACACTCTGATGGACAAGCTGGGCGCCGACGGGGAGTCAGACGTCGCTGAGTGGCTGGAGAAGGCCACGACTGTAATCCCAGATTGGCGCAAGAAACTCCGCCCCAAGGGAACGCATGAGCTCGAGGAACTCGCTCGCTCTGTCTGCCGTGATCGCTCCGCCAAGCTCCTGCAGCAGGAGGCGGCCACCGACGCAGGCGAGCGGGGGAACAATTGCGAGTTGGCGGAGCTGCTCTTGAAGTGCTACGGGGCTTTGGAGGAGGCTTCGGGCAACAACAAGGCGGACAGTGGCTTTCGGCGCGACCTCAGGAGCCTGGTGCAGGAGTCGAAGAAGATTCATCACGCTTCGCCTATCCCGCCGTATCCCCACCAGCCCATCCCAAAAAAGTATCCAGGCGAGTTGCCTTGATCAGGGATGCGTAGCGGCTACGCATCCCTGATCGAATCAAGGCTACGCATCAGGGATGCGTAGCGGCTGCGGCGCTGGATGTGGCTACGCCGACGCCGTAGCCACGTCCAGCGCAGCAGTGAATCGCACCCGTCCTCGCATATGCCTTCGAATGAAGGCTATCGGCTATTAGGAGGACGAGGGTGATGATGATGATGATGATGAGGAGGAGGAGGAGGAGGAGGAGGAGGAGGAGGGGGAGGAGGAGGAGGAGGAGGAGGAGGAGGAGTAGGATGAGGAGGAGGAGTAGGAGGAGGAGGAGGAGGAGGAGGAGGAGGAGGAGGAAGGGGGGGGGGGAGGAGGAGGAGGAGGAGGAAGAGGCGGGAGCAGAGGGAATAGGAGAGGGAGGATCGACGACGGCGGCGAGGACGACGACGACGACGACCGGAGTTGATATCAAAATCTTTCCGGTGGGTCGTTCCGGCAGCGTTTTGGAGGCTTCTTGGGGCCAGCGTGGGGCCCTCTTGGGGGGTACTTTGCAGGCTAAGACCAAGAGACGCTCTGCCACCGCCGTCGCCACCACCACCACCACACCACACACGCACCACCGCCGCAGCCACCACCACCACCACCACCACCACCCACGACCACCCACACACACCACACACCACACACCACACACGCACCACCACCCCCACCACCACCACCACCACCACCACCACACAACACACACACACCACCACCACCACCACCACCACCACCACCACCACACCACCGCCACCACCACCACAACCACCACCACCACCACCACCACCGCCACCACCACCACCATAACACACCACACACACACACCACCACCACCACCACTACCACACCACGCACACCACCACCACCACCGCCACCACCATCACCACCCAAAAGCCGAAGGTAATTCCCAATGTAAAAAAGCCGACACGTAATTCACAAAGCTGGATTTGATTTTTCTTGAGCCCTTTGAGGAGGCAGAAGGGCGGTGGGTCACCCGCCCCGCGCGTGCGCGGCGGCGCAGTTTTGCATTGTTCACAATACAAAAGCCGACATGTAATTCCCAAAACTGAACTTGAATTTTTTTGAGCCCTTTACGGAGGCCGAAGGACGGTGGGTCACCCGCCGCGCGCGCGCGGCGGCGCAGTTCTGCATTGTTCACAATACAAAAGCCGACATGTAATTCCCCAAACTGGATTTGCTGTTTTCTCGAGCCCTTTAAGGAGGCCGAAGGGCGGTGGGTCACCCGCCGCGCGCGCGCGCGGCGGCGCAGTTCTGCATTGTTCACAATGCAAAAGCTGACATGTAATTCCCAAAACTGGATTTGGGTTTTTCTGGAGCCCTTTAAGGAGGCCGAAGGACGGTGGGTCACCCGCCGCGCGCGCGCGGCGGCGCAGGCCGACATGTAATTCCCAAAACTGGATTTGCATTTTTCTGGAGTTCTTTAAGGGGGCCGAAGGGCGGTGGGTCACCCGCCGCGCGCGCGCGTGGCGCAGTTCTGCATTGCTCACAATCCCAAAGCCGACATGTAGTTCCCCAAACTAGATTTGCATGTTTCTGGAGCCCTTTAAGGAGGCCGAAGGACGGTGGGTCACCCGCCGCGCGCGCGCGGCGGCGCAGTTCTGCATTGCTCACAATCCAAAAGCCGACATGTAGTTCCCCAAACTAGATTTGATTTTTTCTGGAGCCCTTTAAGGAGGCCGAAAGGGCGGTGGGTCACCCGCCGCGCGCGCGCGATGCGGCGCAGTTCTGCATTGTTCACAATACAAATGCCGACATGTGATTCCCAAAACTGGATTTGAGTTTTTTTTCTGGAGCCCTTTAAGGGGGCCGAGGGCGGTGGGTTACCCGCCGCGCGCGCGCGCGGCGGCGCAGTTCTGCATTGTTCACAAAACAAAAGCCGGCATGTAATTCACAAAACTGAATTTGAATTTTTCTGGTGCCCTTTCAGGAGGCCGAAGGACGCTGGGTCACCCGCCGCGCGATTTGGCGCGCGGCGGCTGCAGTCAGCATGTACACTACAAAAGCGACGTGTAGTCCCCAGATTGGATTTGAATTATTCTGGAGCCCAAGGGCGGTGGGTGACCGCCGCGCGCGCTGTCCCCCCCCCCCCCGATGCGGCACGCAGTTCTGCATTGTTCACAAAACAAAAGCCGACATGTAATTCACAAAACTGAATTTGAATTTTTCTGGTGCCCTTTAAGGAGGCCGAAGGACGCTGGGTCACCCGCCGCGCGCGCGCGCGGCGGCGCAGTTCTGCATTGTTCACACTAACAAAAAAAAAAAAAAAAAAAAAAAAATAAACAAAATAAAACAACAAAAAAACAAACAAAAACAAAGGCCGGAGATGTTAGGTAGAGTTTCCCCAGGTTGGATTTGAATAATTCTGGAGCCCAAGGGCGGTGGGTCACCCGCCGCGCGCGCGCGATGCGGCGCAGTTCTGCATTGTTCACAATACAAAAGCCAACATGTAATTTCCAAAACTGGATTTGAATTTTTCTGGAGCCCTTTAAGGAGGCCGAAGGGCGGTGGGTTACCCGCCGCGCGCGCGCGCGGCGGCGCAGTTCTGCAGTGTCCACAATACAAAAGCCGACATGTAATTCACAAAACTGGACGGTGGGTCATCCGCCGCGCGCGCGCGGCGGCGCAGTTCTGCATTGTTCACAATACAGAAGCCGACATGTCATCACCAAAAACTGGATTTGATTTTTTCTGGAGCCCTTTAAGGGGGCCGAAGGGCGGTGGGTCTCCCGCCGCGCGCGCGCGGCGGCGCAGTTCTGCATTGTTCACAATGCAAAAGGCAAGTCGCACGCGCATGCGCAAGTTGAAAAGCCTTGGGGGACGCTTTTTTTTCCTTTTTTTTTTTATTTTTTTTTTTTCCCTGGGGGGGGGGGGGGGGCACCAAGCGCGCGAGGGGTGTGCCGCCGTTGGCGTGGTCAGCTATGCGAACGCGGCCATTGGGACCTTGGGTTGAGCCCCCCATGGGGCCACGAAGCGCGTGAGGGGTGTGCCGAAGTGGGCGTGGTCAGCTATGCGAACGCGGCCACTAGGACCTTCGTTGGAGCTCCATGTGCGGCCGCGAAACGCGTGAGGGGTGTGCCGACATGGGCGTGGTCAGTAATGCGCCTGCGGCCACTGGAGCCTTCGGTGGAGTTCCCTATGGGGCCACGAAGCGCGTGAGGGGTGTGCCGAAATTGGCGTGGTCAGTAATGTGCCCGCGCCCACTGGGGCCTTGGGTGGAGCTCCCTATGGAATCGCGAAACGCGTGAGGGGTGTGCCGAAGTGTGCGTGGTCAGTAATACGCCCGCGCCCACTGAGGCAGCCAGTGGAGCTCCCTTTGGGGCCACGAAGCGCATGGGGGTGTGCCGAAATGGGCGTGGTCAGTAATGCGCCCGCAGACACTGGGCCCATGGGTGAAGCTCCTTTTGGGGGCACCAGACCTGTGAGGGGTGTGCCGAAATGGGCGTGGTCAGTAATGCGCCCGCGTCCACTGGGGCCGTCGGTGGAGCTCCTTATGGGGCCGCGAAGCGCGTGAGGGGTGTGCCGAAATGGGCGTGGTCAGTGATGCGCCCGCGCCCACTGGGGCCGTCGGGGGAGCTCCCCATGGGGCCACGAAACGCGTGAGGGGTGTGCCGAAATGGGCGTGGTCAGTACTACGCCCGCGGCCACTAGAGGATTCGGTGGAGCCCCCATATGGGGCCACGAAACGCGCGAGGGGTGTGCCGAAATGGGCGTGGTCAGTAATGCGCCCGCGCTCACTGGGGCCTTGGGTGGAGCTCCTTATGGGGCCACGAAACGCGTGAGGGGTGTGCCGAAATTGGCGTGGTCAGTGATGCGCCCGCGCCCACTGGGGCCTTGGGTGGAGCTCCTTATGGGGCCACGACACGCGTGAGGGGAGTGCCGAAATTTGCGAGGTCAGCAATGCGCCCGCGCCCGCTGGGGCCGTCGGTGGAGCTCCTTATGGGGCCACGAAGCGCGTGAGGGGTGTGCCGAAATGGGGCGTGGCCAGTAATGCGCCCGCGCCCACTGGGGCCGTCGGTGGAGCTCCCCATGGGGCCACGAAGCGCGTGAGGGGTGTGCCGACATGGGCGTGGTCAGTACTGCGCCCGCGGCCACTAGAGGATTCGGTGGAGCCCCCATATGGGGCCACGAAGCGCGTGAGGGGTGTGCCGAAATGAGCGTGGTCAGTAATTCGCACGCGCTCACTGGGGCCTTGTGTGGAGCTCCTTATTGGGCCACGACGCGCGTGAGGGGGGCGCCGAAATGGGCGTGGTCAGTAATGCGCCCGCGGCCACTGGGCCCTTGGGTGGAGCTCCTTATGGGGCCGCCAGACGTGTGGGTGGTGTGCCGAAATGGGCGTGGTCAGTAATGCGCCCGCGCCCACTGGGGCCGTCGGTGGAGCTCCTTATGGGGCCGCAGAACGCGTGAGGGGTGTGCCCGAATTGGCGTGGTCAGTAATCCGCCCGCGCCCATTGGGGCCGTCGGTGGAGCTCCCCATGGGGCCACGAAGCGCATGAGGGGTGTGCCGAAATGGGCGTGGCCAGTAATACGCCCGCGGCCACTAGAGGATTCGGTGGAGCCCCCATACGGGGCCACGAAACGCGCGAGGGGTGTGCTCACATGGGCGTGGTCCGTAATGCGCCCGCGCCCGCTGGGGCAGCCAGTGGGGCTCCCTTTGGGGCCACGAAGGCATGAGGGTGTGCCGAAATGGGCGTGGTCAGTCATGCGCGCGCGCCCACTGGGGCTCTTGGGTGGAGCTCCTCATGGGGCCACCAGACATGTGAGGGGTGTGCCGAAATGGGCGTGGTCAGTAAAGCGCCCGCGCTCACTGGGGCCGTCGGTGGAGCTCCTTATGGGGCCACGAAGCGCGTGAGGGGTGTGCCGAAATGTGCGTGGTCAGTGATGCGCCCGCGTCCACTAGGGCCGTCGGTGGAGCTCCCCATGTGGCCACGAAGCGCGTGAGGGGTGTGCCGACATGGGCGTGGTCAGTCATGCGCCCGCGGCCACTGGGGCCTTCGGTGGAGCCCCCATATGGGGCCACGAAACGCGTGAGGGGTGTGCCGAAATGGGCGTGGTCAGTAACCCGCCCGCGCACATTGGGCCCTTGGGTGGAGCTCCTTATGGGGCCACGAAGCGCGTGAGGGGTGTGCCGAAATGGGCGTGGCCAGTAATGCGCCAGCGCCCACTGGGCCCTTGGGTGGAGCTCCTCATGGGGCCACCAGACGTGTGAGGGGTGTGCCGAAATGGGCGTGGTCAATCATACGGTCGCGCCCGCTGAGGCCGTCGGTGGAGCGCCCTATAGGGCCGCGAAGCGCGTGAGGGGTGTGCCGAAATGGGCGTGGTCAGTCATGCGCCCGCGCCCATTGGGGCCGTCGGTGGAGCTCGCCATGGGGCCACGAAGCGCGTGGGGGGTGTGACGAAATGGGCGTGGTCAGTAATGCGCCCGCGGCCACTCGAGGATTCGGTGGAGCACCCATATGGGGCCACGAAACGTGCGAGGAGTGTGCCGAAATGGGCGTGGTCAGTAATACGCCCGCGCTCACTGGGGCCTTGGGTGGAGCTCCTCATGGGGCCACCAGACATGTGAGGGGTGTGCCGAAATGGGCGTGGTCAGTAATGCGCCCGCGCCTACTGGGCCCTTGGGTGGAGCTCATTATGGGGCCACCAGACGTGTGAATGGTGTGCAAAAATTGGCGTGGTCAGTAATGCGCCCGCGCCCATTGGGGCCGTCGGTGGAGCTCCTTTATGGGGCCACGAAACGCGTGAGGGGTGTGCCGAAATGGGCGTGGTTAGTAATGCGCCCGCGCCCACTGGGGCCGCCGGTGGAGCTCCCCATGGGGCGCGAAACATGTGAGGGGTGTGCCGACATGGGCGTTGTCAGTAATACGCCCGCGCCCACTCGGGCCGTCGGTGGGGCTCCCTATGGGGCCGCGAAGAAGCGCGTGAGGGGTGTGCCGAAATGGGCGTGGTCAGTCATGCGCGCGTGCCCACTGGGGCCGTCGGTGGAGCTCCTTATGGGCCACGGAACGCGTGAGGGGTGTGCCGAAATGGGCGTGGTCAGTAATACGCCCGCAGCCATTGGGGCCTTGGGTGGAGCTCCCCATGGGGCCACCAGACGTGTGAGGGGTGTGCCGACATGGGCGTGGTCAGTCATGCGCGTGCGGTCGCGCCCACTGAGGCCGTCGGTGGAGCGCCCTATGGCGCCACGAAACGCGCGAGGGGTGTGCCGAAGTGGGCGTGGTCAGTAATGCGCCCGCGCCCACTGGGGCCGTCGGTGGAGCCCCCTATGGGGCCACGAAGCGCTTGAGGGGTGCGCCGACATGGGCGTGGTCACCAGCGCGACGCGGGGGAGGAGGGAGGAGGGGGAGGAGGAGGAGGAGGAGGAGGAGGAGGAGGAGTGACGCGGGGCGCCCTCACTTCAAAACGAAGACCCAACACCACAGGAGGGTTGGGAACACACATGGGAAAAAAAAGACAAAGCTGTTGAAAGAATTTGGCTTCTTGGGGGCCTCCCTGGGAGGTTCGGAGGGCACTTGGAGCCGTCCTGGGGCGGCCTTGAGTGCTCTTGGAGGCGGTCTGAAAACTATATGGAACCATGTTGGACTATCTCGCGGTATCTTGGATGTTATCTTGGCCTCTCTGGAGCCCTCTGGGGGCCATCCTGGGCTATCTTCGGCGCTCCAGCGACCCGTGGGGCGCCCCGCCCATGTCCAGGGGATGGGGGTGGGGGTGGGGGTACACCCTCCCCCAAGGGGGAGAAATTGTCTGCAAGAGGAGGCTCTCTAGACCACCATGGCCCTGAAGGGCTCGTGGGATTTCAGCGATTACCGACGTAAGCAAGTGGGCCGAGAAGTACACGGGCAACCCGTCCGAGCTGCCGAGCATGCTGGATACCTTCAAGGCTGCTGAGTTCATCTCTTTGGACATCGAGACGTGCCAGAAAATCCATGACATGCGTGCATTTGTTTACGAGGCGGTCGTGAAGATCATAAAGGAGCCGGACATGCAGCAGGAGCTGGAGACGACAGTCATGGACATCCTTGGCCGCATTCACAGCTTCGACGGGATGAAGGCGCTGAAGTGCGGCGACGAGGCGAAGGAGCACGCGCACATGAAGGCGCTGCTGGAGAAGGGCTTCGGCGTCATGAAGGAGCATCGCGCATTGTCGACCATTGGGACTGGTTCCGCCCCGCTGGAGCTGGCGCCCGTGCTTTCGAAGATCCAGACAGCAAAGAACATGTACTCCGACGTGCAGTGCGTCTCGGACACGCCGGGCGAGATTCACTGCGCCCACCACATCGACAAGATCAAGCAGGCCTTCCAGGACACCTTCGGCCCCCATGATAGCACGGGCCCCCACACGGACGACGTCGACGCGGCCACCGCGGCGTTGGAGAAGGAGCCCGCCCGGGGCCCCGGCGACGACGACGACGTCGACGATGACGACGACAGACGACGACGATGACGGACGACGACGACGACGACGACGACGGCGACGGCGACGACGAGGGCGACGACGATGACGACGGCGACGGCGACGACGACGAGGGTGACGACGGCGACGAGGGCGACGACGACGACGACGACGACGACGACGGCGACGGCGACGACGACGACGACGACGACGGCGACGGCGGCTACGACGGTGCCTCACAGGACTTGGAGGAGAAGACGGAGAAGCTCAAGCTCATCAGCGGCGGCGGGCGCGCGAACGAGAGTTGGAAGAAAGACATTGCGCAGGAGGCCACATTTTTTACGCTTCGCGTATCCCCACCAGCCCATCCAGAGACGGCGCCCAGCCGGGATGAGCTGATCAGGGACGTGTAGGGGCGAAGAGGGGGGCTGCCGTTATCGTCCGAAGGAGTAAGATGAGTCGGGGGAGTAGGAGGAGGAGGAGGAGGAGGAGGAGGAGGAGGAGGAGGAGGAGGAGGAGGAGGAGGTGGAGGAGGAGGAGGAGGAGGAGGGGGAGGGGGTGTAAAATCATCCCGTAACCGCGCCCAGAGGAATTCTTTACGCTTCGCGTATCCCCACCAGCCCATCTCACAACAGCAACTCATGCGAAGCATGCCGACAGTCGTGTTTTTGCAGGCGTGTGTCCGTTTGGCCCCGCATATCTCCCCTGCTCCTCCTTCCTCCCGCCTCCTTGCACATCCTCCTTGTTGGGGGGGCGGGAGAAGGACGAGGCGGAGGAGGAGGGAGAGAAAGCGCTCCTCGTGATTTGAGTCGTTTGGGGTTTCTCGTCCTGGTGTGAGTCGTTCGGGCCCTTCTTCCTGGTGTGAGTCGTTCGGGCTCTTCGTGGTGTGAGTCGTTCGGGATCTTCGTCCTGGTGTGAGTCGTTCGGGCTTCTCGTGGTGTGAGTTGTTCGGGCCCCTCGTCCTGGTGTGAGTCGTTCGGGCCCCTCCTCCTGGTGTGACTCGTTCGGGCTCCTCGTGGTGTGAGTAGTTCGGGGCCCGCGTCGTGGTGTGAGTCGTTCGGGCTCCTCGTGGTGTGAATGGGTCGGGCGCCTCGTCCTGGTAGGAGTCGTTCGGGGTCCTCCTTCTGGCGGGAGTCGTTCGGGTTCTTCGTGGTATGAGTCGTTCGGGCCCCTCGTCCTGGTGTGAGTCGTTCGGGCTCCTATGGGGCCTCTTGGGGGCCTCTTGGAGCCTCTTGGGGCCTCTTGGGGGCCTCTTGGGGGCCTCTTGGGGCCTCTTGGGGGCCTCCTGGGGCCTCTGGGGGCATCTTGGGGGCCTCTGGGGGGCCTCTTGGGGGCCTCTTGGGGCCTCTTGGGGGCCTCTTGGGGGCCTCTTGGAGGCCTCCTTGGGAGGCTCCTGGGGGCCTCTTGGGGCCATCTTGGGGCCCCTTGCGACCTCCTCAGAAGCGCAAAGAAGCGCTGCCCACTGAGAAGGACAAAATGAGCCCAACACCCTTGTAAAAACAATGAGTTTGATATGAAGGAAAATGAGCGCGGCCCCCTCGGGAGGCCAAAATGGGGCCAACACCCCCGTAAAAGCAAGGATTTTGGCTTCACAGAAGAGGAGGGGACTACAAGAAGAGCGCCCCCCCGTCGGGGCCAGAATCCTCGTGAGGGTGGTCGTTTTTTAGCCCTCCCAGGCGTCGAAAAAGACCCCCCTGACGACCCGCGGGCCGCCCTCTCCAGGCCCAGGGGGAGGGGGTAGGGGGAGGGGTAAACCCTTCCCCGAAGGGGAAGAAGGGGGGTTGAGGACAGAGGGGGCTCGCTAAACCACTCACGCCCTAAAGGGCAGGTGGGATTTGTCGCTGCCAGACGCAGCGCTTAACATATATATATATATATATATATATATGTATTTATATATATATATATATATGTGTACCGCAGGGATTTTCCACGCGCCCGCTGGCGTCGTGACTCAAGCCGCGCGGAAAAGGCGACGCCGCCATGTTGAAGCCAGGCGAAGCACTTAAATATGCACCGCCGTACTTTGCTACGCGCCCGCAGGCGTTGTGGCTCACCCCAGGGAGTGTGCCGCTGCAGAGAAAAACCGACGTGTTATCCCTCCTTAGCTCTGCTATGCTACCACTGCGCAATCTAAGCGTGCACGCTGGCTATCGTGCTCCTCCGTGCCGGTTTCTGTCCGATCCGCTGGGGGCGGATGAACTATAACTATCATCATACATATCTTCTTCATGGTAGCGGAGCGGCGTTGCGAACACGGACGACAGCTCGGACATTGTCCTGTAGGCCGCCGAAGAGACCAAGACCGCGCTCTGGGCGCGCATCTTCTTGCACCCCATCAGGGTCGTCAGGCTCCAGAGGAGCTGGCACGTCAGAGGCGAGGCGCTTAAGTTCTACCACGCGCGTCGTCGAGCTCTGCACGAGGATCGATCGCAGGCACAGCCGAGGGGAACCGCGATGGCCTTCAACGCTGAGTTGACTTAGCAGCTGCAGGCGCTGCCCGAGCAGGTGAGGGCGTTGGCTGCGGGCAGTGCGCGCCTGTGGCTGGAGGCGCGGGGGGGCGTCCAGGCCGTCCCAGCGTTGGTGCAGGCGGTGACGCAGCTGACGGCGCAGCCGTCGGCACGTCCCACCTTGGTGGACAACAAGGGGATTGGCAAGCCTACAGCCTTCGACGGTGCAGAGTCGAAGTACCGCGAGTGGGCTGCCAAGTTCGAGTCTTTTGTCGTGGGTGTTCGAATGGGCCCTGGATCGCACGGGCACCATGCAGGCCGCGCGCTGGCGTGGTGCCTTTGGGCCCAGCGGCCAAGGGGCAGGCGCCGTGGGGGGCCCGATCGAGGGCTTCGACGAGATGGTGACTCAGCGGCACGCGGCACTGCAGCAGTTGAGCACCGGCGAGCCGTTCGACATCATCCAGGGCGTCGGGAAGGGGAGCGGGTTCGAGTGCTGGCGCCGCCTGGCGCGCCGCCTCGACCCTTCCACAGGAGGGCTGAAGAGGGCCCCCCTCAAGCAGGTTCTCTCACCTGCTCGCTGCAAGCTCGAGGAGCTCGCGAACGGCCTGGGGGGTAAGAGGAGGCGGTTAAGCGTTGAATCCAGGATCCAGGAGGGGCGACGGCGGCAACCGCGAACAGCTTTTTTGGAGCGTCAAGATGTCAACTGGACGAACACGTCTTGCTCGACCAGTCTCGCCTGGACACCCGCGAGCTGTTCAGGCGCGAGATCGCGTCCTACCTCGAGGCTCGCGCGGGCTCGCGTCTCAGGGGCGCCTCGGTGCTGGCCCGGCCCCGGCGCGACCCCAACGCCATGGGCGTCGGGTTCGCGCGCGCGCGCGTTGCGGGTGGTGAACTCCGCGGTCCGAGGTTTCAAGGGGGCGGGTAGGGGTAAAGGTAAGAGCGCAGGTAAATGCAAGGGCGAGGACGCGACTGCTGGCGCAGCCGGCGGCCCGCCAGGAGGCAAGCATGGTGGAGGTCGAGGGGCTGCTGGCATAGCCGGCGGTTTTCAGGCTCACACCACAGGCTTTAATTGTGGTGCTACAGGTTACAAGTCCCACGAGTGCTGGAACCCCGCGAACCCCACGAGCGTCGCGGCGGCGAAGGCCGAGGCTAGCGGCTAGCCAAGCGCCAAGCCTAAGGCCTAAGGCAGCGCCCAAGAGGGGCGCCCACGCTCGTGCCCTCGACACCGGGGAGGGTGAGCAGGAGGAGGAGCTTCACTGTCTAGTCCAAGACCTGCTCGGGATTGATGGCGCAGCCGTCGACCTGACAGCGACCGCGGCTGAGCACAGCCGACCGGGCGGGGCCCCGCTCAGTAGTAGATGGTCGAGGTTGGCTCAAGGTTAACTTTGAGAGTGGGCGCGCGAGATCGGCCATCCCTCGCGACTGGAGTTCGCAGAATACGGAGCCGAACAACGTGCGCTACCAGACCGCCGACGACACACAGCTACGACATGAGGGCGGCGGCCTACTGGAGGGTACCGCCGAGAGCGGCATTCCCTGGCGCCTGCGAGGGCGCCGAACTGGAGCTAATAAGCTTTTTGTCGCGGCGACTTTTGCGGGGCTAGGTCAGCGTCGTTGGCGACAGGAAGGGTCGGGCCCTCGATCTAGGCTCCACGGCGGGCAGGGCGAAGGTGATCAACCGGTTCCAGAGGAGTGGCGAGGTCGACGAGGACATCAAGCCGCATCAGGAGAACGGCGTCTACAACGCTTGCATGAAGCTGCCGAAGGCCAGGGCCGAGGCGCTCAGGGCGCTACCCGTTCATACTGTTGATGGTTAGCGTGCAGCTCGCCAGACTGATGCAGCAGGCGCTCGTGGCATAGCCGCGGGGCCTCGCGTTCACCCACACGTCTCGATTACTCCGCACAGCCGAGGGAGTCACGGCGCGTGGTGCCGCAGCCGCTGCCGCCGCAGGTTCGGGGTCGGGGGGCCGCCGGCCAGCCCGTCTGTAAGTCCGCCAGCGCCGCCAGCGCTGGGGGCGCTGGCACGGGGCGCGGAACCCCTAGCGGAGGAGCGAGGAGGGCCGAATCGGGCGTCCACTCAAAGTGCGGCACCCTGAGGACACGAAACTACCGTCGCAGGCGGAGATCGACGAGCACGATGCTCAGGGCCATGTTGACTTTCGGTCCTGGTGCCGTGCGTGCCACGAGGCCCAAGGCACGGGTCAAGCTCACAGAGGTCGCCACGCTAGGGATGGTGAGCTTCCGACCACTGCGGTTACTACGACTATCTCAGCCCCTCGGGGTCGGACGGCCGAGGAGGAGACAATCACGCCATCACGCTGATCGTCGCGCACGACACGTTACCCAGTGGGGCGGTATGCTACGGGGCGAGCTCAGTACTGGCGGAAGGCACGGGCGAGTTGAGCACGCGCGTATGCATCGACTTCTTCAACCACATCGGGCATACACGTTGCGCGTTCCAGTCGGATGGCGAGAACCCAATGCTAGCGTTCAAGAACGACGTTTGCAGCATGTGCGAGGGCCGAGAGCATCTTCTTCCAGAAAGCCTGGTCGACGAGTTCCAGGCCGAATGGAGCAGCTGAGAAAGCTGTGGAGGAGATCAAGGGCGTCATCAGGACTCTGATCGTCGCTGCTCAGGCCAGGTGGGATCGCAAGCTGCCATTTGGTCATCCTATCGCGCTGTGGGCTCCGATATACACGGCGCAGGTGCCCAGCGGGTCTGGGCCTGGGCTAGGAGACGACGGCAATACAGCCTATCAAAACACCAGCGGCAAGCGCTGGAAGCGAGTTGCAGTATCCTTCGGCGAGCGTACCATCGTCAAAAGGCTGGTTGAGGACGCGCTCAAGCGCGACCTGGAGCCACGCTGGGTTACTGGGTACTATACTGGGCATACCAGCAGGAGCGGTACGGCTTTGGCGCTTACTGCGAAAGGCGCCCAGCGTGGGACGGCGGTTGCTCGATTGCCGCCAGACCAGCGTTGGGCTTGGGCCGAGGTGGAGATCCTCGGCGTCAGGGGTAAACCGTGCGATTGTCAGGGCGACGACGACCGCTGTGCTGCGGCTCCCGCCGACGCCGCACCACGAGCACGACCTATGGACGCACCAGTCGTTATCTTCCCCCCCCCGTGGCTGCTGGGCCACGCGACGTCTGCTGGCCGAAGCCGCGAAGAAAAAGGCGACGCCAACTTGTCGCTGCCAGACGAAGCACTTAGAGAACTACCGCGAGACTTTGCCACGCGCCCGCTGGCGTTGTGGCGCACCCCGAGGAATGTGCCGCTGCCGGGCGAAGCACTTAAATATGCACCGCAGGACTTAGCCACGCGCCCGCTGGCGCTGTGGCCCAAGCCGCGCAGATCAAGCGCCGCCACCTTGTCGCTGCTAGAGGAAGCACGTAAATCTGAACCGCAGGCCTCGTTGGCACGCGCCCGCTGGCGTTGTGGCTCACCCCGAGGAATTTGCCGCTGCCGGGCGAAGCACATACATATGCACCGCAAGACTTTGCCACGCGCCCGCTGGTTTTGCGAAGCCACGCAGAAAAGGCGACGCCACCTTGTCGCTGCCAGACGAAGCATTGAAATATGCACCGCAGGACCTTGCCACGCGCCCTCTGGCGTTGTGGTTCGCCCCGAGGAATGTGCCGCTGCCGTGAGAAGCACTGAAATATGTATTGCGGGGCTGTGCCACTCGCTCGCTGGCGTCGTGGCTGAAGCCGCGCAGAAAAGGCGACGCCACCTTGTCGCTGCCAGACGAAGCACTTAATTATGTATCGCAGGACTTTTCCACGCGCCCGCTGGCGTTGTGGCTCACCCCGAGGAATGTGCCGCTGCCGGGCAAAGCGCTTCTCCATGTACCGCGGGACCTTGCCACGCGCCCGCTGGCGTCGTGGCTGAAGCCGTGCACAAACGGCGACGCCGCATTGTCGCTGCCAGACGAAGCACTTAAATATGATGCGCAGGACTTTGCCACGCGCCCGCTGGCGTTGTGGCGCACCCCGAGGAATGTGCCGCTGCCGGGCGAAGCACTTTAGTATGTACCGCTGGACTTTGCCACGCGCCCGCTGGCGTTGTGGCTCAAGCCGCGCAGAAAAGGCGACGCCACAATGTCGCTGCCAGACGAAGAACATAGATATGCACCGCAGGACTTTGCCGCGCGCCCGCTGGCGCCGTGGCCCACCCCGAGGAACGCGCCGCTTGCCGCTTCCTGGCGAGGCACGTGAATATGTACCGCGGGACTTTTCCACGCGCCCGCTTTCTATTTTTTTTTTTGTGGCTTTTTATTTTCTCTTGTTTTCTTTTTTTTTCTTTTTTTAGCTCTTTTGTATTTTTTTGTTTTTTCATTTTTTTTGTTTTTTGTTTATTTATGTGTTTTTCCTTTTTTTCTTGTTCTTTTTTTTTCTGGCGTCGTGGCTGAATCCGCGCAGAAATGGCGACGCCACCTTGGCGCTGCCAGACGAAGCGCTTTAATATGTACCGCAGGACTTTGCCACGCGCCCGCTGGCATTGTGGCGCTCCCCGAGGAAAGTGCCGCTGCGGGGTGAGGCGCTTGAATATGTCCCGCAGGACTTCCCCGCGCGCCCGCTGGCGCTGTGACTCAAGCCGCGCAGAGAAGGCGGCGCCACTTTGTAGCTGCCAGACAAAGTGCTTTAATATGTACCGCAGGACTTTGCCACGCGCCCGCTGGCGATGTGGCTCGCCCGGAGGAATTTGCCGCCGCCAGGCGAAGCACTTAAATATGCACCGCGGGACTGTGTCACGCGCCCTCTGGCGTCGTGGCTCAAGCCGCGCAGAAAAAGGCGACGCCACCTTGTCGCTGCCAGACGAAGCACTTAAATTAAAATGAACCGCAGGACTTTGCCACGCGCCCGCTGGCGCCGCGGCTCACCCCGATGAGTTTGCCGCTGCCTGGCGAAGCATTGAAATATGCACCGCGGGACTTTGCCACGCGCTCGCTGGCGTCGTGGCTGAAGCCGCGCAGAAAAGGCGACGCCACCTTGTCGCTGCCAGACGAAGCACTTAATTATGTACAGCAGGACTTTGCCACGCGCCCGCTGGCGTTGTGGCTCACCCCGAGGAATTTGCCGCTGCCGGGCGAAGCGCCTCTCTATGTACCGCTGGACTTTGCCACGCGCCCGCTGGCGTCGTGGCTGAAGCCGTGCGCAAACGGCGACGCCGCATTGTCGCTGCCAGACGGAAGCACTTAAATATGATGCGCAGGACTTTGCCACGCGCCCGCTGGCGTTGTGGCGCACCCCGAGGAATGTGCCGCTGCCGGGCGAAGCACTTTAGTATGTGCCGCTGGACTTTGCCACGCGCCCGCTGGCGTTGTGGCTCAAGCCGCGCAGAAAAGGCGACGCCACCATGTCGCTGCCAGACGAAGAGCATAGATATGTACCGCCGGACTTTGCCGCGCGCCCGCTGGCGCCGTGGCTCACCCCGAGGAATGCACCGCTTCCCGGCGAGGCACCTGAATATGTACCGCAGGACTTTTCCACGCGCCCGCTGGCGTCGTGGCTGAAGCCGCTTAAGCCGCGCAGAAAAGGCGACGCCACCTTGTCGCTGCCAGACGAAGCGCTTTAATATGTACCGCAGGATTTTGCCACGCGCCCGCTGGCGTTGTGGCGCTCCCCGAGAAATGTGCCGCTGCGGGGTGAGGCGCTTATATAATATGTCCCGCAGGACTTCCCCGCGTGCCCGCTGGCGTCGTGGCTCAAGCCGCGCAGAGAAGCCGGCGCCACTTTGTAGCTGCCAGACGAAGCACTTAAATATGTACCGCAGGACTTTGCCACGCGCCCGCTGGCGATGTGGCTCGCCCCGAGGAATTTTCCGCTGCCAGGCGAAGCACTTAAATATGTACCGCGGGACTTTGTCACGCGCCCGCTGGCTTTGTGGCTCAAGCCGCGCAGAAATGGCGACGCCACCTTGTCGCTGCCAGACGAAGCACTTACATATGAACCGCAGGACTTTGCCACGCGCCCGCTGGCGCCGCCGCTCACCCCGAGGAATTTGCCGCTGCCGGGCGAAGCATTGAAACGCACGCCGCAGGACTTTGCCACGCGCTCGCTGGCGTCGTGGCTGAAGCCGCGCAGACAAGGCGACGCCGCCTTGTCGCTGCCAAACGAAGCACTTAATTATGTACCGCAGGACTTTGCCACGCGCCCGCTGGCGATGTGGCTCGCCCCGAGGAATGTGCCGCTGCTTGGCGAAGCACTTAAATATCTAACTAACGCAGGGCTTTGCCACGCGCCCGCTGGCGTTGTGGCTCAAGCCGCGCAGAAAAGGCGACGACACCTCGTCGCTGCCCGACGACGCACCTAAATATGTACCGCAGGACT
>CAUYUJ010004764.1:17500-67059 GCA_963575745.1 Prorocentrum cordatum | reverse complement strand
GGCCATTCTCGACTCGTCTGGCAATGCGTGCGCGGCATTCAACACGCGCTCGCCAGTTCCCGTCGGCAACCGCCATCGCGGCCGCATCAGCTGTACCAAACCGGCTGGCCGGTGTGACTTCGGCCCCCAGTTGTGCCCGCTTTGCTTCTTATGTTGTGGGAGGGCGGGCGGGACTGGGCATGCCATGCTTGACTCGCTCGAGCTGGCTAGCTTGACTCCTACTCCTACTCCTACTCCGATCCTTATTCCTTATTAGAATATACTCCTACTCCCCCCTCAGGCCGGCAGATAGGGGGCCCATCCGGGTGGTCCCATCCTGACCTGTAAAAAACAATACAAAATCATCATGTTTCTGATTTTTTCCTCTCGGCATGGACGTCCTGTCGTCCACGGCGATAATCCATTGCAAAAAACACCACAAAGAGCACACGCGCGCGTTCATGTCAGAATCCTACCGAACACCGTGTGTTTGCAAGCATTTCAACATAACAACATCAAAAACCCAATGTTTTCACAAGAATTCTACAAATTTCCTGCCCGGGCTCTCTTGCTGAAATCATAGGAAAACCATAGGAATCTTAAGAATTCGGTCAAATCCAGCGATTTCACGTCATCGCGCGGTGCACTCGCGATGCTCTGTCATGCACCCAGGCCGCGAATCCTGTGCAAAAAATACCACGCGGGCGACATGCGCGCGCGTCGCCGCGAGCGCATGCTCAAATCCTTCTAGAGTCGTCGCCGTCCTTGGCACCGTCGCATGGACGTCCTGTCGTCCACGTCGCAAAATGCATGGCAAGAGTGGGACGCGGCGCACACCCCGCGCCCGCCCATCCAATCCGTCCCATTCTAATCTGCAAAAGACAATACACAGTTTTTGTTCTTCTTGTCAACATGGTCGTGCTGTCGTCACGTCGCAAAATGCGTGGCAGGAATGGGACGCGGCGCGCACCCCGCGCGAAGGGGTGACATGTCGCTCTCGCCTCGGCGCCGCGCACCAACGTTTTTCCTCTCAGCATGGACGTCCTGTCGTCCACGTCGCAAAATGCTTGGCAGGGATGGGATGCGGCGCACACCCCGCGCCCGCCCATCCAAACCCCCCCGTTATAAAAAAACAATACAAGTTGGGGCCTTCTGGCTTCCTGCGGTGTACCGGGCCATTCTCGACTCGTCTGGCAATGCGTGCGCGGCATTCAACACGCGCTCGCCAGTTCCCGTCGGCAACCGCAATCGCGGCCGCATCAGCTGTACCAAACCGGCTGGCCGGTGTGACTTCGGCCCCCAGTTGTGCCAGCTTTGCTTCTTAAGTTGTGGGAGGGCGGGTGGGACTGGGCATGCCATGCTTGACTCGCTCGAGCTGGCTAGCTTGACTCCTACTCCTACTCCTACTCCTACTCCTACTCCTACTTCTACTCCTACTCCTAGTCCTAGTCCTAGTCCTAGTCCTAGTCCTACTACTACTACTACTACTACTACTACTACTACTACTACTACTACTACTACTACTACTACTACTACTACTACTACTACTACTACTACTACTACTACTACTACTACTACTACTACTACTACTACTACTACTACTACTACTAACTACTAACTACTAACTACTAACTACTAACTACTAACTACTAACTACTAACTACTAACTACTACTACTACTACTACTACTACTACTACTACTACTACTACTACTACTACTACTACTACTACTACTACTACTACTACTACTAAACTACTACTACTAAACTACTACTACTACTACTACTACTAATAATAATAATAATAATAAACTACTACTACTACTACTACTACTACTACTACTACTACTACTACTACTACTACTACTACTACTACTACTACTACTTCTGCTGCTGCTGCTGCTGCTGCTGATGCTGCTGCTGCTGCTGCTGCTGCTGCTGCTTCTGCTGTCTTTGCTTTACCTACTGCTACTATTACGGCTGGCGTTCTTCTTCGTCCTCCGCCTCCTCCCCGTTCTCCCCGTGGTCCCCGAACTCTGGTGCAGCTCCCAAGCTCAACAGGAAGCCTGGGCCTCCGCACCCCTTTCGTAGAACGCCACAGCAAGGGCCGCAGGGCGCACACCCAGGAACACGTCCCCAAATATACCACACAAGGGCGGCCTGCTGACCCACCTCCCCGCCATAGGTAAGTGGGTGCGAAGTCCCTGTGCGAAATGGGGTGGGCAGGGAAGGGCACCATACGCCTTTCAGCATGACAGGGCTCCGACACCAGAAACCCGCCCGAAAACAAAGGGTAGGCACTGCAAGCCTTCCCGGTGACGTTGACTAGTTGCACATGCGCCATATTTTCGTAGATTCACTGACTCCCACAATCAATAGTTGATTCATCCCTCCCCATCCTTCCCTCCTCCGCCCCTCTCCCTTTTCACTTTGGGGAGGAGAGAAAAGGCCACAGGAAACTGAAGCCCACGCAAGGCTGGATTCACATGCACATCATCCAGAGGCCACGCCATGGATGCACATGATAAAGCCCGGAATGCTTGACCAGAGTAGGACACATGGCCACATGTACATCCAGCTCTCGCCAAGGCCTGCCGCGCAACGTGTATTCATCTTCCTGCTGCCTGGGGGGGACTGAGAAGGTTGTTCTTGCATGCTTCCCCTCCTCTGCCCCCTCGCGTGGCCGCGACCCGCCACCCCGAGCGAGCGCGGGCGCCTCCGCGCGGGCCTCCACCGCCCACTCGTCCTTCTTCGCCAGCCTCTGCAGCGGACGAGGGAGGGGGAGGGAGAGGCGGAAGAGGCGGGAGGAGGAGGAGGACGAGGAGAAGGAGGAGGACAAGGGGGAGGGGGAATGGATGCGGAAGAGGCGGGAAGAAAAGGAGGAGGAGGAGGACGAGGAGGAAAAATTTGAGCTTGGAAAACAATAGCGCAACAAATCTAGGCTGACGAAGGACCCAACCACATGCAGCTGCGAGTGCCGCATTGTGGGCACCGCTTTCGGTGGAGCTCTTTATGGGGACACGAAGCGTGCCAGGGGTGCGCCGACATCGGTGGCGCGGACGCATGTGGACGCCGCCGCTGGGGCCTTCGGTGGAGCCCCCTATGGGGCCACGAAACATTGTCCTGGGCGGGGGAGACGCATGCGAACCGCGCCATTGGGACCTTCGCTGGAGCTCCTCATGGGGCCACGAAGCGCTGTCATGGGTGGGGGAGACGCATGCGCACGCACTGCTGGGCGGCGGAGACGCATGCGGACGGCGCCACTGGGGCCTTCGGTGGGGCTCCCTGTGGGGCCACGAAGCGCTGTCCTGGGTGGGGGAGACGCATGCGAACGGTGCCACTGGAGCCTTGGCCACGAAGCGCTGCCATGGGTGGCGGTGACGCATGCGGACCCGGACACTGCCACTGGAGCCTTCGGTGGAGCCCCCTCCCTATGGGCCACGAAGCGATGTCCTGGGTGGCGTTGACGCATGCGGACCCTGCTACTGGAGCCTTCGGTGGAGCTCCCTATGGGGCCACGAAGCGCGGTCCTGAATGGTGCTGACGCATGCGGACCCTTCCACTGGAGCCGTCGGTGGAGCTCCCTATGGGGCCACGAAATGCTGTCCTGGGTGGCGTGAAAGCATGCGGACCCTGCCACTGGAGCCGTCGGTGGAACTCCCTATGGGGCCACGAAGCGCTGTCCTTGGTGGCGGAGACGCACGCGGACCCTGCCAGTGGAGCCGTCGGTGGAGCTCCCTATGGGGGGTTGCGCGCGTGCCGAGCGCCCTGCGCGCCGGCGATCTCGAGCAGCTGTCTGCACACCTGCCTGCGCAATCGGCCTATGCCGGCCAGAACCTTCGACCTCTTGACTGCGATCTCGAGCTTGACCAGCTTGAGCTGGTCCACGAGCACGCGAGTGGCGCCGACTAAGTCGCCCTGAACCCTCTGGGTGCCTCCCCAGCGCTGGAGGACCAAATGATCCACCGCGATCGCTGGAGCAACGGCCCCGAATCGTGCCACCATTTCATCGAGCGGTTGTAAGACCATGAGCTTCATGAACCCTGCGGCGAACGCGTTGCCAGCCAGGGCCGCCTGAAACACCTCCAACTGGAGCACCCTGGGCGCGCGGTAGAGCGAGACCTGGGCTTGTCCAGCCAGCGCGGAAACCCGAACAGGATGCCTGCCTGAACCAACACGCATGGGAGACCTGCTCGAAGGCCTTTCAGAGATCCAGCAGGATGCTGGCAGACGCCCAATCTTGATGAGGATGACGGCCGGCCATCATAGCGATCCACTCGGACCGCGCCTGCCGCCGCCACACCGCTCTGTCGCGCGAGCGCCCAGAGCATCCCCGCCAATGCGGTCTGTCGTTGTCCTTCTCTCGCTGCCGCATGAGGGGTCTGCGCAGCCTGCCGTGAACTCTGACCACAGCAGCCAACAGGGCCATGGGCCGAAGTCCACCATCAGCTTTGGGAATGAAGGCCATCTTGGTGATGAAGTCGGGCCACGCTGCCTGCTTCTCGATGGCCATGACCAAGTCTATGAAAGCTTCAATACCCTGGTCATCCGACAAATTGAATTCGCTCGGACGAATGCTGTCGAAATTGGACCCACACTGTGGCTTGAACGATGAGATCACCTTCCGCAGCTCTGCCACAGATGGCCGATCAGGGCGCCCCCCAAGGCCCTCAGGCCAGTCCAGACGGTGCCTCTCGTGCTCAGCCTCTCGCGGTGCTCTCGCAGGAGGCTGCGAAGGTCCTGGTGGGCGACATTAGGGTGCTCGCCGAACCCCTCCCCTACCACCCCCCCGCGGCTGCGGGCCCCGCCCACGCTGCCCGAGGCAGCGGCGCGATTCCCGCTCCTCGCGCCGACAGCGACCCCCGAACGGGGGCCCGCGGCACTCGGAGGGCCCGCGGGCCTCTCGACAACCACTTCCTCCACTGCAGCAGCCTGACCCGGGGCAGGCGCGACCACGCCCCAGTGCGTCGTCCGCTCGTCGACGAGAGCCTGGATGCCCCGCTGCACTGTGAGCGGCGCCTCGCCGTCGGCCTTGGCTGGCCGCGCATTCCACGACTGCGCCAACTTGGTCGCGGCGTGGATCCCGCCCGAGCCTGTCGCCACCGACAAGCGCTGCCGGCGATATGTGGTTCTCGAGCTGGATATCTGAACTTCCCCAGGAACGACAAGCCCCTTCTTGGGCTTAGCGGCGCCCAGCCACTGTTAGGAATCCGCTGCCCCCAGCCTCTTTGCCGATTCGGTCACGCATGGAAAGAAAGACTAATTCTGCATTGCCTGCCGCGACACTCCAGGCATGGGGGTGCGAACTTCAAGGGGGTGTATCTGCAGACTCCGAAGCGCGCGCTTTCCCCCGCCTTCGCCCCGAGCAGAATCGCGCCCCCCAAGCAGCCCGAGCGCGAGCGGTCGGACTGCGGTAAAATAGTAACGGAACGGAGCGACATCAATATGGCTAGCGCACAAAGAATGCACCGCGTTTCCCCGTTTAGCTGAACCCGCTCTTCCGACCGGGGATGTTTTTTCTGTGCTCCATGGCGCTGATTCGCCTTTCTGCTCCGGCTGCAATGCGCGCCTGGCCACGGTCTGCAGCCGGCTGTCGATGATATTGAGATCTGCGTTGCCTCGAAGGAATGACCTGGCTCTCGATTTGACTCACCCTGAGGGCTTCTGGAAACTCGTCGTCTGCTGCTGCGTCATCATCTGCCCGTTGAATTGCACTGGCGGCTCTGGGCGCCCCTGAGGCGCAGGCGCTGCAGGTTCACGATGGCGACGCTTGACCGGATTATCAACCACATGATCATGTCATGGTAGGCGGAAACCGCCGCGTCCTCCAAATACCATCGGGCGAAAACCTAGATCCTGCTTCGGGCAGGCTGGCCCATGTGGCCGAGACGATGTTGCATCGATTTGAAGGGCCATGCCGTGTGACCCGATGCTCTCGATCGGCCCTCCAAGTAGTAGCCGGGCATGACGTATACCTGCGTGGCCCCTTGTCGCGCGCGCTGCCTGTGCCTGAGGATCTCGTTAGACGAGGGCGCGCAGATGAGCAACCACTGCAATTCACTCTGCCCATCGGACCAGCGATGCAGATCGGAGGTGACGGGGTGAGATCGAAGTGCAACGGAGAGCCCCCTACCGGGAAATCGGTTTCGGTTTCGTGTTCGTGCGTGCCGTGCGCGCGGGCGAGGCGCAGCTGCGTGGGCGGGCGAGAAGAAAGTCTCCTCTGGCTGAGGCGCGGCCGGACCAAATGATTCCTTTCCGGGGGCCGGTGGCCCGCGGTGTCCCGCCGGTGTCCCGCCTCCGGCTGAGGCGCGGCCGGACCAAATGATTCCTTTCTGGGGGCCGGTGGCCCGCGGTGCCCCGCTGGTGCCCCGTCGGTGTCCCGACGATGATGGTGATGATGCTGATGATGATGATGATGCTGATGATGATGATGGTGATGATGCTGATGCTGATGATGGTGCTGCTGCTGATGATGATGGTGATGGTGGTGATGATGATGGTGTCCCGATGATGATGATGATGATGATGATGGTGATGATGATGATGATGATGAGGATGAGGATGAGGATGATGATGATGATGATGATGATGATGGTGATGATGCTGATGATGGAAAGAGCGTGATCCACCGCCGCTCTACTTTGGAAAATTGCCGCCCTTTTCCTCCGGAGCCCGCCCCCCCCCCCTCCGACCCCCCCCCCCCCTGCTGGACCCCCCCCCCTCCCGGCACACCCCCCCCCTCCCCCCAACCCGTCCTCCTCCCCCCCCCCTCCCCCTCGAAAACCGGGGGGGGTCACTACCGGTTCGCCGCCCCCCCCCCCCCTCGAAAACTGAGGGGGAGGTCACTACCGGTTCGAACCCCTCCCCACCCCCCCCTTTCACCGCCAGCAAACGACCCCTGTCCCTACCACCGTCCTCACCACATCCCCCACTGTTGTTCCCAGCACCACTGTCCTCACACCACTGTCCCCACTGGCTCCACCACCGCCCCTAGTGTCCCCACCAGTGCCACCACCACTGTCGCACTGCCCCCACTGCCCCCACCACTGTTCCCACCACGGTTCCACTCTCCCAACTTTCTCCACGGCCCCAACCACTGCCCGACTATCCCCACTTTCCCCACTGTCCCACTGACTCCTCCGCTGTCCCACTGAGCTGTCCCACTGTTCCCACCACTGTCCCCACTGTCCCCGCCACTGCCCCCACTGCACCTCTGTCCCATTGTCCCACCGCCGTCCTCGCCACCCCCTTCACCACTGTCCCCACCACCACTGTACCCTCAACTGTCTTAATGTTTCCACCACATTCCCACTGTCCCCACACCACTGTCCCCACCACCACCGCCCCCACCACTGTCCCACTGTCCCCACTGTTCCCACCATTGCCCTCACCATTGTCCCCACCACTACCGTCCCCACCACTGTCCCACTGTCCCACTGTCCCCACCACTGTCCCGCTGCCTCCCCGCCACTGTCCCCATCACCACCGCCCCCACCACTGTCCGCACCCCCCCTCGGTTTTCCAGGGGGGGGGAGGGGGTTCGAACCGGTAGTGACCCTCCCGGGTTTCGAGTTCGAGGAGGGGGGGGGGTTCAAACCGGTAGTGGCCCCCCCCCCTTTTCATGAGAGCTGGGGGGGGGGAGGTGTTCGAACCGGCAGTGACCCCCCCCAGTTTTCCGGAGGGGGGGGGGAGGGGTTCGAACCGGTAGTGACCCCCCCCCGGTTTTCCTCCAGCAGCGATGGAACACGCTCTTTCTGATGATGATGATGATGATGATGATGATGATGATGATGTTGGCGATGTTGGTGATGATGATGGTGATGGTGATGGTGGGGATGAGGATGGTGTCATGATGATGATGATGTTGGTGATGATGATGCGGCTGATGATGATGTCCCGATGGTGATGATGATGCTGGTGATCTTGATGATGAGATGATGATGAAGTGATGCTTATGAAGATGATGATGATGATAATGATGATGTCCAGATGATGATGATGATGATGATGGGGTTGATGATGATGATGATGTTGCTGATGATGGCGGTGATTATGATGCTGTCCCGATGTTGATGATGATGTTGGTGGTGATGCTGATGACGATGATGGCGTTCTGGTGGTGATGATGATTATGTTGATGATGAGGATGAGGTGGTGGTGATGAGTTTGATTTGGTGACGGTGGCCCGATGATGGTGATGATGATGCTGATGTTGATGATGATGGTGCCCTGGTAATGATGGTAATGATGGAGGTGACGATGATGATGGTGTCCCGGTGATGATGCTGTTGATGATGATGCTGTTGATGATGATGTTGATGATGTTGTTCATGATGATGGTGATGAGATGATGATGATGGTGGTGTTCCGATGATGATGATGGTGTCCCGATGATGATGATGTTGTTGATGATGATGGTGATGATGATGGTGTCCCGATGATGATGATGATGGTGATGATGATGTTGACGATGATGAGGTGATGGTGGTGATGTTGTCCTGGTAGTGATGATGATGATGGTGTTGATGACGTTGATGACGATGATACTGTTGATGATGATGATGATGTTGACTGTGAGATCGATTGTGATATCGATAGTGAGATCGACTGTGAGACCGAATGTGAGATCGATAGTGACATCGATAGTGAGAGCGGTAGTGAGATCGATTGTGAGATCGATAGTCAGGTCGATTGTGAGATCGATCGAATGAAATAGATCGAGTGAGATCGATCGAGTGAGATCGATCGAGCGAGACCGATAGTGAGATCGATAGTGAGATCGATAATGAGACCAATCGAGTGAGACGTTGGTTCCTCCCCCCCCGAACCTCCTTATCACCCGAAGGGTGGTCGTATAGGTGTGTCTGCAGCAACTGATGTGAGATAGTCACAACTGAAGAGCACGGTTTTGATGAGCCGCTACTCCCATCGGCCGCACGCGCAATATGCGTCGGACTGCAGGCGCACGCGAGCCTAGAAAACCACGATGGCGATGAGAGGGGCGCCAATAATGCGGCGTCGGAGCAATTGCTTCCGCGAGTGGCCCCCCGCTGCCACTGCCACTTGCACTGGAAATACCGATCGGCGGTAATCCAATCCAAGACTCGCCGCGGCCCGCTAACCGCGCCGGCCGCGCATCCCAGTCGCCCTGGCTCTTGGACTTGATTGCGCAAGGCGGTGCCAGTACCATTCGATCGACCAGCGCTCCACTCGTGAATAGGCGAGCCTCTTCCTGAGTGCGCGAAGGTGCCTCCAACCAATTCGAGTTCGCCCGCATGTGTTCTCGTTTCATTGTCCGCCGCCGCTCTGTTGGCCTGTTAGGTGATCCACTCCTGCGCGGCGACCTCCTGCGCCGCCGAGTAAAACTGGCTGGCCATGTCCGTCTCGACTGGGGCGATGTGGAACCTTGCTGCCAGCTGTCCCTGCAGTTCGCCGCCGTCTTTCTTGACTGGAGGTGCCTGTTTGGGAGCTGCTGCCGCCGCCGCCCGTTTTGTATCCGATGAAGCCATGACTAACTGCTACATCGGGCCCGGCGGCCGCTACTGTCTCGCAGGTGTCTGCGGAACCGGTGGGATTTGCGGCACCCCGCAAACAGCTGGCCGTACGAGGGGTGGTCCACATGGCCTCGGTGGACCCCAGGTCATCGGAGACATGCCCGCGATGAGAGGCGGCACGTTGAGCACTTGTCCCACTTCCTTGGCGATGATCATACCCTGGTGGTGCATCATCGCGTTCTCTTTCTGCATGTAGACGTGCCGATCGGAGGAGTGACTTTGCATCGCTTCCGCAAGGGGCGACGGCGGAGGCTGTGCACCAGGTGATGCCGCGGGCTGCGCCGCAGGTCTTCTTTGACTTGTCGTTGTATCCTCCCTGTGGGCACCCTGCGTCTTCTGCTCCTCCAGTTCCCTTCATGTAATGGTCTAAGTGGCACATATCCTCGCTCATGGAATGCCGTCGCTCACGTGGTTTGATGATAACGCCGGCCGCCGGTCGATCTTGCCCTGGAGATCGCGCTGGTCCTCGTAGGATATCTTAAGCTGGAGTTCGAGTGGATCCATTGATGCCAGAGCGTACTTGTACATGGACGACTCGGCCTTCGAGTCAGGATCGATGTTGCCAGCCGCAATCGTGGCCAGGATGAGCATCGCGGTGATGTTCATGTCCCTCTTTGCGTCGGGCTTGAAACCTTCCGTTGACACTGAATGTCGGCGGCGCAACCTGGAACCTGCGTTTGCGGCCTGCATTCGGGCTCATGACTGGCGTGGTGTCGACGTGCGGCTGGATATCCTGAAGAGAGCCCCGAGAGCCTTCCCAAGACGGCCCAGAGAGGCCAAAGACAGGGATATCCCATGGGGTTTTAAATGATTTGCGGGCCCTCGACTTTTCACCCACGGCGCTCGAAGACGGCCCAAAAGGCCCCCAGGACCGCCCCAAGACGGCCCAAGACCCAAAAGGCCCGCCGAAGGGCCCCAACACGGCCCAATAAGGCTCCAAGATGGCCCCAGAGGCGCCCAAGACGGCCCAAGACGGCCAAAAGACAGCCCCAAGAAGGGCCCAAGGAGGGGAACACGAACCGCCAATCCGAACCTTCCGCCCCAAGAGGCGCCTACTCCCAATCCCCCCTTGTTATTTCTCCCGGCTAACGGATCGCGACGCTACGCGCGCTTTCCGTCATTTGGTTGCTGGACGTCGCGCTGCTCTTGCCTCAATCTAGACGCCTGTGCCAATCTGGCCGCCCTGTTGCTGGCGGTCGTCGCTCTCGTCTTCGTGAAGCGGGTCGGGGCTGCAGCGTTGGCGGGGGAGGTCTGCGCGCTGTGATATTTAATATGTGCGTCGAGCAGCGCCCTCGGTCGTCTGAGTGCGTGCGCTGCCTCAGGCGCCTTTGCAAAAAGAAGCTGCCTGGCCAGTTGCCTTGGAATATATTTTACTTGAAACAAAATGTCGATGGATCTCCTCCTCCTCCTCCTCCTCCTCCTCCTCCTCCTCCTCCTCCTCTCCTCCTCTCCTCCTCCTCCTCCTCCTCCTCCTCCTCCTCCTCTTCTCCCCCTCTCCTCCTCCTCCTCCTCCTCCTCCCCCCCATAATCCACGACAGCACCCTCCACTTCCTGCTGCTCCTTGTTGTTCTCATGTGTCATAGTTATCGTATCCTCCTCCTCCTCCTCCGCCTCCTTCCTCCTCCTCCTCCTCCTCCTCCTCCTGCTACTCGGCCTCATCCGCCCACCCCTACCATTCTCATCCCCCATCACCATAATCTGCCTCATCCCTCCTCCTCCCTATCCTCCAACTCATCGCCACGCAACATGATTACGCGAACGTGATGTGCGGCGGGTCGAGCCGAGATCAGTGCGGTCCTGCCTCGCAGTCCCGACCCCCAACCACAAACCCACACACCCCACCGACACGAATCACATAATCAAACGGGCTCGGCAATACCCGGTCACGACATCCACCGAGATCCAACCACAACGTAAGTGGCATGGTCACTGCTACCCCGTAGCGCACCTCAGAGTGCCACACGTCTCTTCTTTTAAGAGGATGTGGGGTGCCAAGCAATATTCGGCATGTGGGGAGCCGTAAGTGCACGATTCCATTCACCATTCCCAGAGCTGTCGCTGGCTCAAGAACAACAACTATCTGGACACAAAAAGGTTGTGCACACACACACACACGTGACATGGGGAAATGGTGTACGCGTGATTATGGAAACACGCACGCGCCAATCTTTTTTTACAAGCAAAGACCCACCACACTCCAGTCCGATTGCCAGTCAGCCTCACACAGCCTGCCAGGCCCGATACAAAAACCCTGGACTCGCACAGTGAGGAAAATGCATGTGTCACCGAATCGGTGCATCGGTGCAGGACCATCTGCACGAGGAGGAAAATAGACACGTCTCATTCGAACAAGACGAAAGGATAAAGGCACTGTGTGTGTGCATAAATCTCCATATGGCCCCAGCGACCACTAATATGATGAGGCCTCACACAACGGCACTATAAAGGAAAGCACAGTGCACACCAAATTAAAACGCATGCGGCGGCGAGGCTGATAGAACACATCCCCGGAATCCTATCAACTCAAAGGCGGAAGCGGGAAGGGGGAATGAGGAGGCGGAAACACACACACACACACACACACACACGCCAATACGGAGGCACTTACAATGCGCAAGATGCTTGCATGTCTCAGTGGTTGGGAGTCGTTTTGCTTGGGGTCATACGTTTTTGCGTATGAGTGCACACGAGAAGCTGAATGCCCAGCGTAAGCCACTGGGCCCTGTGATCATGCGCAGTTTTGGTGCCACGATGCTGGCGGCGGACGACTGCGGCAGAACGAGTCACGAGGTGTCGGGGCCCAAGTCGCCAGCAGCTGCACATGATACACAGACCAGCCTGAGGCCGCAGGATCACTGCAATCTGAGGGCCCCCTTGTGGAGCCCCCAGGCTGCGAGGACCCCGCTTCGGCAGCGTAGGTGCCGGTCCTGAACTCTTCGTGTAATCTACAACTTCCAAACTCCAATGTTGCAAGTCTACCTTCTGCTGCCTACTGTTTGTGACTGATCCGCGCGAGGGGGCGGGCCGAAACGGAGACATCTACACTCCCCCCAGGGGATCTTAGCATCCCCCATGGCCCTAGAACACTAACAAATATTTGATATTCGCGTCCCCGGTGTCGGATTCCTCACAAATTAAAGCGGGTTCGCGATCCCGACGCCAGCATCCTTTATACATTACCTCAGATTCACGCCCCCGCGGCCAGCTTCCCTCGTACACTGCGCTTGGCTCGCGCTCCCGAAATCAGAATCTTATAGAAATTGCACCAACATCGCGTTCCCGAGGCCGGAACCCATTATAAAGTACGCCAGGCTCGCGCCCACGAGGCCAGAATCCATTTGCCTACGTTACACCAGATTCGCCCTCACGAATCCACAACCCTTTGCACATTGCATCAGGTTCGCGCTCCCGAGGCCCGAATCTGCTGCATATTATACCAGACTCGCGCCCCCGATGCCAGAACCATTTGCAAATTACGCCACGCTCGCGCTCCCGAGGGCACGATCCCCCGTAAAGTATGCCACACTCGCGCTCTCGAGGTCACGACCCCTTGCGCATTAAACCAGATTCGCGCCATGAGAAGAAAACAAAGAGTTTGACAACAATCCCAACATCTCGAAGTAACTGCTGAATGCCAATCATCATCGCCCGGTGTTGTCGAGAGTTTGCAAACAACGCCAACACGTTCCAGCACAGTTCTGACATCTCCCATTCTGATAGAGAGGGGGCCGGCGGCAGAGGGCAAAACCCTTACGGATAATAAAGCGCGCACGGCGGGTTGGGCCGTGCGAGACCTCTCTGACACAGTGTCTGGCACAGTCTTTGGCCCCCTTTTCCAGTGCCTGGTCAAAAACCTCCTGAAAGTTCTTTCGAGGGGGCCCCACTCTGCCGCCGGCCCCACTCTGCCGCCAGCCCCCTTGAAGGTCTCAAACGGCCCGGGGACGACCCAAGGGCGCCCCAAGCCGGTCCAAGAGAGTCCCTAGCAGTCCAAGAGAGCCTCCAGACGGTTCCAGATCGCTCCAAGACGCCTAAGATGGCCTCCAGACGGCCCAAGACGCCTCCAAGACGGCCCACGAGGGCTCCAAGAGCACCCCCAAGACAGCCCCGAGAAGCAAAAATCATTGATTTTTCGATGGTTTTTCAAGGATTTTCACGTTCACGCCATTTCGGCTTACCCACGCTCCACGACGGCCCAAGAGGCCCCCAAGATCGCCCCAGGACGGCCCAACAGGCCCCCAAGACGGCCCCAAGACGGCCCAAGAGGGCCCCAAGACGGCCCAAGAGGCCCCCGGGACGGCCCAAGAGGGGCCCCAGGATGGCCCCAAGAGGAGGCCCAGAAGGGGTACCCAAATGAACATGTCGAGCTTTCGGCTTAAGAGGCCCCCAGGAGGCCCTCAGCGGCCCCCTGGAGGCCCCCAACAAACACCAAAAGAGCCCCAGGAGGCCCCAAGAGGGCCCCCAGAGGTCTCCAAGAAGCCCCTGGGACGCCCACGAGAGGCCCCTAAACTGCCCCGCAGAAGCCCCCGAGAGCTGTCCGAAGAGACTCCTGCAAGCGTCCATGAGGACTCTGAGCCACAACCCAGGCAAGGTGGCGGGATCACTCCCAGACGCCGAAGATGGCCTCTAGAGGCCCTCACGCGCCTTCAAGGCGCCCCAACAAAAACTCAAAGGCCCCCAAGAGAGAGGGCCCGAAACAGTTCCCAAGGAGCTTCCAGGAGGCTCCCCAGAGGCTCCTACAATGCCCCGCAGAGGCTCCCGAGAGCTTTCCGAAGAGACTCCTACAAGCGTCTATGAGGACTCTGACCCACAACCCAGGCAAGGTGGCGGGATCACTCCAAGACGCCGACAAACTCCCAGGGAGCGGCCGGTGATGCGCCGCCGGCGTCCTCGATAAAGCGAGTGTCGTTACCTGCGTCCCCAGCCTGGAGGCACCATGGGACCTTCACAGCCAAACTGCGCAAGTGTTACAAGCTATATGCAAGGCAAACGCTTGAACAAGGGTGATCGAATCAATACGAACACACACATGCACACAAACGAGTGTGAACATAATAGGGTGGAAGAGGAGCATGGGAATGTTGCAATGAACCCTGATGTCAGCCGTCAGCCTTGTTTTCTGCTCCTTGTAGGCAGTGCGAAGCTTGGCAGCGTCAGCGACCACCTTGTCGCATGAAGCTACCTGGAAGGCGGGGGGATGACGGGGCACAACCCATGAAACGAATATCCGCCGATCCGGTGTGTGAGTTTCTGACAGCGTGGACTTGAGCTCGCTCAAGCTTCGCTCTGAAGGGGGGGGGACGCCATTCCCGCCGCATTTAGTGCTCGAGGGCGGGGGGCCCACAGGCCCCCAAGAAGCTCCCAGGAGGCTCTCGAAGGGGGGGGGACGCCATTCCCGACGCATGTAATGCTCGGGTGCGGGGGGGCCCACAGGCCCCCAAAAAGCACCTAGGAGGCCCCAGAAGGCTCCCAAGAGGCCCGAAAAGGGCACCAAAACTATCACTAAGAGGCTTCCCCAGGTCCCTTGCTCAATCTCCTGGGCCTCAGTCCTCAAGCCTACGGATTCGTAATGGGCCCGTACCCCAAGCTCTCAAATCTCTTGAGGCTCCCCGCGCGGCCTGTGGGGTCAGCAGAATGTTCCCGCATGACTGTTTCGAGCCAAAAAGAAGCCCAACACGGGCCAACAGGCCCCAAGAGGCCCTCAAGACGGCCCAAGACAGCCCCGAATCACCGAACGATCGGTCAAAGACGCCCAAGATGGCCCCATGGCCAGCATCATGATGAACATCATCATAATGACCATTAGCAGCAAAATCATTATAATTTTCATCACCATCATCATCAACATCATCATCACCATCATCATGACCATGATCATCGTCATTATCAGGAGCGCCCCAGATCGGCGGCACTGGCGAGAGGCCACCACAATACATATCCCATGTGCGAACCTCTTCTCATTGTCCCCAACCGCGTCCAGCACCCCTTCTCCATCACGCCCCCTTATCCTCCAACTCGCGCGTGCGTGGCCAGGCCCAATATCTGCATGGCGAAAGACGTGGGCGAATCGGCACGCGCGTGCGCCAGCGACAACAACGCAATAGTGGCGTCGCCGACTGACAAAGGACCTCATACGTCAAAGGCAACGACGCGTCTTCTGAGTCAAAGCGCGCATCGTAGCCCGATAATAGCACCGCCACCCTTCGGAGCGTGGATTGTGCAACGAGGTCGTTCTTTCGACCCCCTTCTTCCGTTTCAGCGAGGGGCTTACCCCAGATCCCCCCCCCACCCCTGGGCTAAGACGGAAAGCTCCGTGAACGGTCAAATGGTTCAATACTGGTGGCCCAAAATGACTCCCGCATGGCCCCACATAACCCAAGATGGACTCCGATCTTGCACACTATACCCACCGGTCGGAAGAAGTAGGTAGAAACATGAAGTAGGAAGGCGGAAGAAGTAGATTGCATTCGGGGCCGCCCAAAAAAACAACAGCAACAGCAATTACAAGAAGTAGATTGCGAATTTCCGGGCCCTGTCTCAGCGGCGCGCAGTAGCGCTAGGTCGCTTGGCTCCTCGGATGGCCCCATTCCTTGGCTGGTTTCGGTTGTTCTGGCTTGTTTTCGTTTGTCCGTCGATCGCAGTGGCAGCCTTTCGGTCGCTCGGCCCTTCGGCTGGCCAAATGCGTTGGTTTTGTTTGTTTCTGTTTGTTTTCGCTTGTCCGTCGGCTGCGCTGGTCGCCCCAGGCCCGCCCGCGGCCTTTCGGTCGCTCGGCCCCTCGGCTGGCCAAATGCATTGGTTTTGTTTGTTTTTGTTTGTTTTCGCTTGTCCGTCGGCTGCACTGGCCGCCCCAGGCCCGCCCGCAGCCGTTCGGTCGCTCGGCCCCTCGGCTGGCCGAATTCACTGGTTTTGTTTGATTCTGTTTGTTTTCGCTTGTCCGTCGGCTGCACTGGTCGCCCTGCGCACGCCCGCCGCCCCGCGGTCGCTCGGCCCCTCGGCTGGCCCCATTCCTTGGTTTTGTTTGTTTTTGTTTGTGTTCGCTTGTCCGTCGGCTGCACTGGTCGCCCCAGGCCCGCCCGCCGCCCCGCGGTCGCTCGGCCCCTCGGCTGGCCCCATTCCTTGGCGTTCTTTGTTCCTGTTTGTTTTCGCTTGTCCGTCGGCTGCACTGGTCGTCTCAGGCCCGCCCGCCGCCGTTCGGTCGCTCGGCCCCTCAGCTGGCCCAATTCCCTGATGTTGTTTGTTTTTGTTTGTTTTCGCTTGTCCGTCGGCTGCACTGGACGCCCCAGGCTCGCCCGCCGCCTTTCGGTCACTCGGCCCCTCGGCTGGCCCCACTCCCTGGCTTTCTTTGTTTCTGTTTGTTTTCGCTTGTCCGTCGGCTGCACCGGTCGCCTCAGGCTCGCCCGCCGCTCCGCGGTCGCTCGGCCCCTCGGCTGGCCAAATGCATTGGTTTTGCTTGTTTTTGTTTGTTTTCGCTTGTCCGTCGGCTGCACTGGTCGCCCCAGGCTCGCCCGCCGCTGTTCTCTCGCTCGGCCCCTCGGCTGGCCCAATTCCCTGATGTTGTTTGTTGTTGTTCGTGTTCGCTTGTCCGTCAGCTGCGTTGGTCGCCCCAGCCTCGCCCGCCACCCCGCGGTCGCTCGGCCCCTCGGCTGGCCCCTTTCCACTGTTTCGTTTGTTTTTGTTTGTTTTCGCTTGTCCGTCGGCTGCGCTGGTCGCCCCAGGCTCGCCCGCCGCCCCGCGGGCGCTCGGCCCCTCGGCTGGCCAAATTCACTGGTTTTGTTTGTTTCTGCTTGTTTTCGCTTGTCCGTCGGCTGCACTGGTCGCCCCAGGTTCGTCCGCCGCCCCGCGGGCGCTCGGCCCATCGGCTGGCCCAATTCATTGGTTTTGTTTGTTTTTTGTTTGTTTTCGCTTGTCCGTCGGCTGCACTGGTCGCCCCAGGCCCGCCCGCCGCCCCGCGGTCGCTCGGCCCCTCGGCTGGCCCCATTCATTGGTCTTGTTTGTTTCGGCTTGTTTTCGCTTGTCCGTCGGCTGCGCTGGTCGCCCCAGGCCCGCCCGCCGCCGTTCGGTCGCTCGGCCCCTCGGCTGGCCCAATTCACTGGTTTTGCTTGTTTTTGTTTGATTTTCGCTCGTCCGTCGGCTGCACTGGTCGACCTGCGCACGCCCGCCGCCTTTCGGTCGCTCGGCCCCTCGGCTGGCCCCATTCCCTGGCTTTCTTTGTTTCTATTTGTTTTCGCTTGTCCGTCGGCTGCAGTGGTCGCCTCAAACTCGCCCGCCGCCCCGCGGTCGCTCGGCCCCTCGGCCGGCCAAATGCATTGGTTGCGTTTGCTGTTGTTTGTTTTCGCTTGTCCGTCGGCTGCGCTGGTCGCCCCAGGCCCGACCGCCGCCGTTCGGTCGCTCGGCCCCTCGGCTGGCCCAATTCACTGGTTTTGTTTGTTTTTGTTTGATTTCGCTTGTCCGTCGGCTGCACTGGTCGCCCTGCGCACACCCGCCGCCTTTCGGGCGCTCGGCCCCCCGGCTGGCCCCATTCCCTGGCTTTCTTTGTTTCTGTTTGTTTTCGCTTGTCCGTCGGCTGCACTGGTCGCCTCAAGCTCGCCCGCCGCCCCGCGGTCGCTCGCCCCCTCGGCTGGCCAAATGCATTGGTTTTGTTTGTTTTTGTTTGTTTTCGCTTGTCCATCGGCTGCACTGGTCGCCCCAGGCTCGCCCGCCGCCCCGCGGTCGCTCGGCCCCTCGGCTGGCCAAATGCATTGGTTTTGTTTGTTGTTGCTTGTTTTCGCTTGTCCGTCGGCTGCGCTGGTCGCCCCAGGCCCGCCCGCCGCCGTTCGGTCGCTCGGCCCCTCGGCTGGCCCAATTCACTGGTTTTGTTTGTATTTTGTTTGTTTTCGCTTGTCTGTCGGCTGCACTGGTCGACCTGCGCACGCCCGCCGCCTTTCGGTCGCTCGGCCCCTCGGCTGGCCCCATTCCTTGGCTTTCTTTGTTTCTGTTTGTTTTTCGCTTGTCCGTCGGCTGCACTGGTCGCCTCGGGCCCGCCCGCCGCCCCGCGGTCGCTCGGCCCCTCGGCTGGCCAAATGCATTGGTTTTGTTTGTTTTTGTTTGTTTTCGCTTGTCCGTCGGCTGCCCTGGTCGCCCCGGGCCCGCCCGCCGCCGTTCGGTCGCTCGGCCCCCCGGCTGGCCCAATTCATTGGTTTCGTTTGTTTTTGTTTGATTCCGCCTGTCCGTCGGCTGCACTGGTCGCCCTGCGCGCGCCCGCTGCCTTTCGGTCGCTCGGCCCCTCGGCTGGCCCCACTCCCTGGCTTTCTTTGATTCTGTTCGTTTTCGCTTATCCGTCGGCTGCACTGGTCGCCCCAGGCTCGCCCGCCGCCCCGCGGCAGCTCGGCCCTTCGGCGGGCCCCATCCATGGTTTTGTTTGTTTTTGTTTGTTTTTGCTTGTCCGTCGGCTGCGCTGGTCGCCCCAGGCTCGCCCGCCGCCCCGCGGTCGCTCGGCCCCTCGGCTGGCCCAATTCACTGGTTTTGCTTGTTTTTGTTTGATTTCGCTTGTCCGTCGGCTGCACTGGTCGCCCTGCGCACGCCCGCCGCCTTTCGGTCGCTCGGCCCCTCGGCTGGCCCCATTCCCTGGCTTTCTTTGTTTCTGTTTGTTTGCGCTTGTCCGTCGGCTGCAGCGGTCGCCTCAAGCTCGCCCGCCGCCCCGCGGTCGCTCGACCCCTCGGCCGGCCAAATGCATTGGTTTTGTTGGTTGTTGCTTGTTTTCGCTTGTCCGTCGGCTGCACTGGTCGCCCCAGGCCCAACCGCCGCCGTTCGGTCGCTCGGCCCCTCGGCTGGCCCAATTCACTGGCTTTGTTTGTTTTTGTTTGTGTTCGCTTGTCTGTCGGCTGCGCTGGTCGCCCTGCGCGCGCCCGCCGCCGTTCGGTCGCTCGGCCCCTCGGCTGGCCCAATTCACTGGCTTTGTTTGTTTTTGTTTGTGTTCGCTTGTCCGTCGGCTGCACTGGTCGCCTCAAGCTCGCCCGCCGCCCCGCGGTCGCTCGCCCCCTCGGCTGGCCAAATGCATGGGGTTTGTTTGTTTTTTTGTTTGTTTTCGCTTGTCCGTCGGCTGCACTGGTCGCCCCAGACCCGCCCGCCGCCGCTCGGTCGCTCGGCCCCTCGGCTGGCCCAATTCACTGGTTTTGTTTGTTGTTGTTTGTTTGTTTTCGCTTGTCCGTCGGCTGCGCTGGTCGCCCTGCGCGCGCCCGCCGCCTTTCGGTCGCTCGGCCCCTCGGCTGGCCCCTTTCCTTGGCTTTCTTCGTTTCTGTTTGTTTTCGCTTGTCCGTCGGCTGCGCTGGTCGCCCCAGGCTCGCCCGCCGCCCCGCGGTCGCTCGGCCCCTCGGCTGGCCAAATGCATTGGTTGTGTTTGTTTTTGTTTGTTTTCGCTTGTCCGTCGGCTGCACTGGTCGCCCCGAGCCCGCCCGCCGCCGTTCGGTCGCTCGGCCCCTCGGCTGGCCCAATTCACTGGTTTTGTTTGTGCTTTGTTTGTTTTCGCTTGTCTGTCGGCTGCACTGGTCGCCCTGCGCGCGCCCGCCGCCTTTCGGTCGCTCGGCCCTTCGGCTGGCCCCATTCCCTGGCTTTCTTTGTTTCTGTTTGTTTTCGCTTGTCCGTCGGCTGCACTGGTCGCCTCGGGCTCGCCCGCCGCCCCGCGGTCGCTCGGCCCCTCGGCTGGCCAAATGCATTGGTTTTGTTTGTTTTTGTTTGTTTTCGCTTGTCCGTCGGCTGCACTGGTCGCCCCAGGCCCGCCCGCCGCCGTTCGGTCGCTCGGCCCCTCGGCTGGCCCCACTCCCTGGCATGATTTGTTTCTGTTTGTTTTCGCTTGTCCGTCGGCTGCACTGGTCGCCTCAGGCTCGCCCGCCGCACCGCGGTCGCTCGGCCCCTCGGCTGGCCAAATGCACTGGTTTTGTTTGCTTTTGTTTGTTTTCGCTTGTCCGTCGGCTGCACTGGTCGCCCAGGCCCGCCCGCCGCCGTTCGGTCGCTCGGCCCCTCGGCTGGCCCAATTCACTGGTTTTGTTTGTTTTTGTTTGTTTTCGCTTGTCCGTCGGCTGCGCTGGCCGCCCTGCGCGCGCCCGCCGCCTTTCGGTCGCTCGGCCCCTCGGCCGGCACCATTCCCTGGCTTTCTTTGTTTCTCTTTGTTTTCGGTTGTCCGTCGGCTGCGCTGGTCGCCTTAGGCTCGCCCGCAGCCCCGCGGTCGCTCGGCCCCTCGGCTGGCCAAATGCATTGGTTTTGTTTGTTTTTGTTTGTTTTCGCTTGTCCGTCGGCTGCGCTGGTCGCCCCGAGCCCGCCCGCCGCCGCTCGGTCGCTCGGCCCCTCGGCCGGCCCAATTCACTGGTTTCGTTTGTGTTTGTTTGTTTTTCGCTTGTCCGTCGGCTGCACTGGTCGCCCTGCGCGCGCCCGCCGCCTTTCGGTCGCTCGGCCCCTCGGCTGGCCCCATTCCCTGGCTTTCTTTGTTCCTGTTTGTTTTCGCTTGTCCGTCGGCTGCACTGGTCGCCTCAGGCTCGCCCGCCGCCCCGCGGTCGCTCGGCCCCGGTTTTGCTTGTTTTTTTGTATGTTTTCGCTTGTCCGTCGGCTGCGCCGGTCGCCCCAGGCCCGCCCGCCGCCGCTCGGTCGCTCGGCTGGCCCAATTCACTGGTTTTGTTTGTTTTTGATTGTTTTCGCTTGTCCGTCGGCTGAACTGGTCGCCCTGCGCGCGCCCGCCGCCTTTCGGTCGCTCGGCCCCTCGGCTGGCCCCAGTCCCTGGCTCTCTTTGTTTCTGTTTGCTTTCGCTTGTCCGTCGGCTGCGCTGGTCGCCTCAGGCTCGCCCGCCGCCCCGCGGTCGCTCGGCCCCTCGGCTGGCCAAATGCATTGGATTTGTTTGCTTTGGTATGTTTTCGCTTGTCCGTCGGCTGCACTGGTCTGGTCGCCTCAGGCCCGCCCGCCGCCGTTCGGTCGCTCGGCCCCTCGGCTGGCCCAATTCACTGGTTTTGTTGTTGTTTTGTTTGTTTTCGCCTGTCCGTCGGCTGCACCGGTCGCCCTGCGCACGCCCGCCGCCTTTCGGTCGCTCGGCCCCTCGGATGGCCCCATTCCCTGGTTTTCTTTGTTTCTGGTTGTTTTCGCTTGTCCGTCGGCTGCACTGGTCGCCTCAGGCTCGCCCGCCGCCCCGCGGTCGCTCGGCCCCTCGGCTGGCCAAAAGCATCGGTTGTGTTTGTTTTTGTTTGTTTTCGCTTGTCCGTCGGCTGCACTGGTCGCCCCGGGCCCGCCGCCGCCGTTCGGTCGCTCGGCCCCATCGGCCGGCCCAACTCACTGGTTTTGTTTGTTTTTGTTTGTTTTCGCTTGTCCGTCGGCAGCACTGGTCGCCCTGCGCACGCCCGCCGCATTTCGGTCGCTCTGCCCCTCGGCTGGCACCATTCCCTTGCTTTCTTTGTTTCTGTTTGTTTTCGCTTGTCCGTCGGCTGCACTGGCCGCCTCAGGCTCGCCCGCCGCTCCGCGGTCGCTCGGCCCCTCGGCTGGCCAAATGCATCGGTTTTGTTTGTTTTTGTTTGTTTTCGCTTGTCCGTCGGCTGCACTGGCCGCCCCAGGCCCGCCCGCAGCCGTTCGGTCGCTCGGCCCCTCGGCTGGCCAAATGCACTGGTTTTGTTTGATTTTGTTTGTTTTCGCTTGTCCGTCGGCTACACTGGTCGCCCTGCGCACGCCCGCCGCCTTTCGGTCGCTCGGCCCCTCGGCTGGCCCCATTCCCTGGCTTTCTTTGTTTCTGTTTGTTTTCGCTTGTCCGTCGGCTGCGCTGGCCACCTCAAGCTCGCCCGCCGCCCCGCGGTCGCTCGGCCCCTCGGCTGGCCAAATGCATTGGTTTTGTTTGTTTTTGTTTGTTTTCGCTTGTCCGTCGGCTGCACTGGTCGCCTCAGGCCCGCCCGCCGCCGTTCGGTCGCTCGGCCCCCCGGCTGGCCCAATGCATTGGTTTTGTTTGCTTTTGTTTGTTTTCGCTTGTCCGTCGGCTGCACTGGTCGCCCTGCGCGCGCCCGCCGCATTTCGGTCGCTCTGCCCCTCGGCTGGCCCCATTCCCTGGCTTTCTCTGTTTCTGTGTGTTTTCGCTTGTCCGTCGGCTGCACTGGTCGCCCCAAGCTCGCCCGCCGCCCCGCGGTCGCTCGGCCCCCCGGCTGGCCAACTGCACTGGTTTTGTTTGTTTTTGTTTGTTTTCGCTTGTCCGTCGGCTGCACTGGTCGCCCCAGGTCCGCCCGCCGCCTTTCGGTCGCTCGGCCCCTCGGCTGGTTGAATTCACTGGTTTTGTGTGTGTTTTGTTTGTTTTCGCTTGTCCGTCGGCTGCGCTGGTCGCCCTGCGCACGCCCGCCGCCTTTCGGTCGCTCGGCCCCCCGGCTGGCCCCATTCCCTGGCTTTCTTTGTTTCTGTTTGTTTTCGCTTGTCCGTCGGCTGCACTGGTCGCCTCAGGCTCGCCCGCCGCCCCGCGGTCGCTCGGCCCCTCGGCTGGCCCAATTCATCGGTTTTGTTTGTTTTTGTTTGTTTTCGCTTGCCCGTCGGCTGCGCTGGTCGCTCCAGGCCCGCCCGCCGCCGTTCGGTCGCTCGGCCCCTCGGCTGGCCAAATTCACTGGTTTTGTTTGTTTTTCTTGTCCGTCGGCTGCACTGGTCGCCCTGCGCACGCCCGCCGCCTTTCGATCGCTCGGCCCCACGGCTGGCCCCATTCCCTGTCTTTCTTTGTTTCTGTTTGTTTTCGCTTGTCCGTCGGCTGCACTGGTCGCCTCAGGCTCGCCCGCCGCCTTTCGGTCGCTCGGCCCCTCGGCTGGCCAAATGCATTGGTTTTGTTTGTTTTTGTTTGTTTTCGGTTGTCCATCGGCTGCACTGGTCGCCCCGGGCCCGCCCGCCGCCGTTCGGTCGCTCGGCCCCTCGGCTGGCCCAATTCATTGGTTTTGTTTGTTTTTGTTTGTTTTCGCTTGTCCGTCGGCTGCACTGGTCGCCCCAGGCCCGCCCGCCGCCGTTCGGTCGCTCGGCCCCTCGGCTGGCCAAATGCATCGGTTTTGTTTGTTTTTGTTTGTTTTCGCTTGTCCGTCGGCTGCACTGGTCGCCCTGCGCACGCCCGCCGCCTTTCGGTCGCTCGGAGCCCTCGGCTGGCCCCATTCCCTACAAGCGAAACAAACAGAAACAAAGAAAGCCAGGGAATGGGGCCAGCCGAAGGGCCGGGCGACCGAAAGGCGGCGGGCGAGCCTGGGGCGACCAGTGCAGCCGACGGACAAGCGAAAACAAACAAAAACAAACAAACCCAATGAATTTGGCGATCCGAGGGGCCGAGCGACCGGAAAGCGGCGGGAGAGGCTGGGGCGACCAGTGCAGCCGACGGACAAGCGAAAACAAACAAAACAAAGAAAACAATTGAATTCGGCCAGCCGAGGGGCAGAGCGACCGAAACGCGGCGGGCGAGCCTGGGGCCACAAGTACAACCGACGGACAAACGAAAACAAACCAAAACAAACAACACCACGGAAATGAGCCAGCCGAGGGGCCGAGCGACCGAAAAGCCGCGGGCGAGCCTGGAGCGACCAGCGCAGCCGACGGACAAGCGAAAACAAACAAAAACAAACAAAACTAAGCATTTGGCCAGCCGAGGGGCAGGGCAGCGCGACCGAAAGGCGGCGGGCGAGCCTGAGGCGACCAGTGCAGCCGACGGACAAGCGAAAACAAACAGAAACCAAACGAAACCAAGGACTGGGGCCAGCCGGGGTGCCGAGCGACCGAAAGGCGGCGGGCGTGCGCAGGGCGACCAGTGCAGCCGACGGACAAGCGAAAACCAACAAAAACAAAGAAAACCAGCGAATCTGGCCAGCCGAGGGGCCGAGCGACCGCGGGGCGGCGGGCGAGCCTGGGGCGACCATTGCAGCCGACGGACAGGCGAAAACAAACAAAAACAAACAAACCCAACGAATTGCGCCAGCCGAGGGGCCGAACGACCGCGGGGCGGCGGGCGAGCCTGGGGCGACCAGTGCAGCTGACGGACAAGCGAAAACAAACAAAAACAAACCAAACCAAATAATGGGGCCAGCCGAGAGGCCGAGCGACCGCGGGGCGGCGGGCGAGCCTGGAGCGACCAGCGCAGCCGACGGACAAGCGAAAACAAACAACAACAAACAAAACCATGAATGGGGCCCGCCGAGGGGCCGAGCGACCGCGGGGCGGCGGGCGAGCCTGGGGCGACCAGTGCAGCCGACGGACAAGCGAAAACAAACGAAACGAACAAACACACAGAAATCGACCAGCCGAGAGGCCGAGCGACCGCAGGGCGGCGGGCGAGCCTGAGGCGACCAGTGCAGCCGACGGACAAACCAAAACAAACAAAAACAAACAAAACCAAAGAATTGGGCCAGCCGAGGGGTCGAGCGACCGAAAGGCGGCGGGCGAGCCTGTGGCGACCAGTGCAGCCGACGGACAAACGAAAACAATCAACCACAAACAAAACAAAGGAATGAGGCCAGCCGAAAGGCAGAGCGACCGCTGTGCGGCGGGCGAGCCCGGGGCGACCATTGCAGCCGACGGGCAAGCGAAAACAAGCAAAAAACAAACAAAACCAAGGAATGGGGCCAGCCGAGGGGGCGAGCGACCGAAAGGCGGCGGGCGAGCCTGGGGCGACCAGTGCAGCCGACGGACAAGCGAACACAAACAGAAACAAACAAAACCAAGGAATGGGGCCAGCCGAAGGGCCGAGCGACCGCGGGGCGGCGGGCGAGCCTGAGGCGACCAGTGCAGCCGACGGACAAGCGAAAACAAGCAAAAGCAAACAAAACAAAAAAATGAGCCAGCCGAGGGGCCGAGCGACCGAGACGCGGCGGGCGAACCTGTGGCAACCAGTACAGCCGAAGGACAAGCGAAAACAAACAAAAACAAACAAAACCAGTGCATGGGGCCAGCCGAGGGGCCGAGCGACCGCGGGGCGGCGGGCGAGCCTGGGGCGACCAGTGCAGCCGACGGAGAAGCGAAAAAAAACAAAAACAAACAAAATCAAGGAATGGGGCCAGCCGAGGGGCCGAGTGACCGCGGGGCGGCGGGCGAGCCTGAGGCGACCAGTGCAGCCGACGGACAAGCGAAAACAAACAGAAACAAACAAAACCAAGGAATGGGGCAAACTGAGGGGGCGAGCGACCGCGGGGAGGTGGGCGAGCCCGGGGCGACCAGTGCAGCCGACGGACAAGCGAAAAAAAACAAAACAAAAAAAAACAAAACCATTGCATGGGGCAAGCCGAGGGGCCGAGCGACCGCGGGGAGGTGGGCGAGCCTGGGGCGACCAGTGCAGCCGACGGGCAAGCGAAAACAAACAAAAACAAACAAAACCAAATAGTGGGGCCAGGCCGAGCGACCGCGGGGCGGCGGGCGACACTGGGGCGACCAGTGCAGCCGACGGACAAGCGAAAACAAACAAAACAATCAAAACCAAGGAATGGGGCCAGCCGAGGGGCCGAGCGACCAGCGTCGCCCAGGGAAGTGACAACCAAACCCTAGAAGTAGATTAGGTTTGCGCCCGCCCCCCAAAAAAACAAAAAATATAGATTCTTGAAATAGGAAGGCGCTTAAAGTAGATTGGGATCTGGGAATCCAAAAATACCTACTTTCAACGACCGGTGGGTAATTCAAAACGAATCCAAGTAACCTCCGACGTGCCTCCAAAATGACCCAAGACTGCTCTCCCATACGAGCCCGAATGACCGCTGGGCACACGGCAGGCGCGCGAATTCCAAGCCGACGCGGCGGCGCGGGACTCGTCGGCGGCTGGATTTGGGGCATATGCAACCCGTGAACCGAAATCCCCTGGCTGACTTTGCGGGCCCTGGTTCGCCGATGGATCGGCCAGGCCCCCTCGGGCTGGGCCCGCGCCGGGACTTCGGAGCCGAATCCAGCTGCGGCGACGTCGTGGCCCCGCGGAAGGCCCGCATGCAATGGGCACGGCGACGACACGGGGAACACGCGAGGCCGCGCGTTCCTCTTCCCAGCGCCGACGGAACACACATGCTGAGCGACGGCGAAGCCCCCCCACACTTTCAAGCGCAGCAGCAACGGCAGGAGGGGAGGAGACGAGGGGGGCGGAGCGTGGAAGGCCAAGCTTGACCCCCGATCCCCCCCCAACCCAGGCAGGGCCACCGCCAAACTTACCACGCGACAAGTGCGATGCGTAAAACATACACACGCGCACGCAAACACACGCATACACGGACACCGACTAAGTACCCCGAGCCATTGGATCTTAGGTTCAGTTTGCTCCGCGACCCTCCCCAAGCAAAAACGACAGAAGGAAAAGTGTCCTGGTGCCCAAAGCCCAAACGGGCGCACTTTCTTCGGGAATAGGCGAAGGCAAAAGCGAGACGTCCCGCCACTCGGCGGGGCGGCCACGCCCGAAGGCGATCTTAGCACATCCGATGCCCGAGCATCATGTTGCATATAGTGATGAGGCCGTTGTGGGCTAGGATGATCACCATCTGCGCGAATCGCCCCACCTGCGACGGACGCATTCCTGGGGGCGCGACGCGAACAGCATCGCGAAAACACTGCCCATGGCAGGCGATGCCCGTTGCCCAAATATCAGACAACACGAGCACAACCACATTTCAAAACGGATCCAGCCGCGGCCGGGAGGGCCACGAGAGACGCGAAAAAATGAAACGACGGAGAGGGCCAACAGGAAACATGCGACGCCAAGAAGCTCGAGGCGCGCGGCCCCGACCTCTCCGCAGCAGGTTTCCCGTCGCCCCCGCCGCGGCTGCGAGCCGTCATGCCACCCGCCCCGCCAGGGAGGGATCTCGTTTGGTCTCGACTATTTTTGAGGGCTTCTGGCCGGCGCGACGCGCCGCCGCGGCCGTCGGCTGCGGGGCCTCGCGGGCGACGCCTCTTTCGGGCCTGGGAACTGCCGCGGGGGGGCCAGGTCGCGGCCTGTCGGGGCGCTCCGTTGCGCCCTGCCACGCGGCGCGCAAGCTCGCGCCCAGCGACGCCCGCGGCCTGGTCGCGAGCCCCCAGCGCAACATTCGCACATCGCCGCGGCGACCCTGGGCGCCAGCGCGGGGACAGCGCGGCAAGAGCGCCATGGCAGGTCGCGACATTGCGAATCACCATCGCAGAAGACCCCCTTCGGCTTCAGAGGGCAGCCTCGACGGGCGCGTCGCCAGCGTGCCCCCCGCATGCTTCGGGGGCGATCTCGGCGGGCACTCCGCGGTGCCCCCCCCCCCGCGCCCTTGACTTGGCCGGCGCGAGAAGCTCGCGGCGGGCTGCCCTGCCCCTGCCCCGAGTTCCCAGCCGCCCCCCCGGACCCGCGAAGGCTTTCGGCGACCTCGGGGGCGGCGGCGTTGGCCGCCAGGGGGCGCGCGCTGGCGCGGGCCTACCTGATGGCCCGCGGCCCGGGTCGCGGGAGGGCGGCCGCCAGCGGGCCGCGCGTCGGCGCCGGCGGCGGGCCGCCCCCCGGCCGCCTGGCCGCCCGGGAGAGGCGCGCGCGCCCCCCCGAAGAACTGCCTCCAAGGGCGCCGCGTCGCGGGCCGGCAGGGCGTTTCCTCCGCCACGCTGGGGGGCGCGACCGACTGGCAGGCGCGTCGTCGCCATCAGGGCCAGCTCGGCCCCCCGAGGGCGACCATTCTGGTGGCCCCCCATTGCGCGAGGCGCCGGCGGCGCTTCCTCCGGCGGCGCCCGCCCCCGCGACGTTGCACTCGCCCCCCTCGCGACGGGCCCGCCTTCTGGCGGAGCGCGCGCATGGGCCCGCGCTTCCCTTTGCACCGCGGTTCGAAGCACTTGCCTTCCACGGCAAATGCCTCGCGTGACTGTCGAGCGCCCAGCCCGTCGGCCAGCCCCGTCGCCGCCTTCGTCAATTCCCCGGGGGGGCGCAGCAGGCACTCGCCTGAATTTCGTGGGCCCCCATGGGCCCAGTTGCGGGCGGACGCGGCTCAGCGGGCCCTTCGGCCTTCTGCGAGTTCTCCGCGCGTCGCTTGCAGGCGCCGATTTTCCGGGAGTTCCACGCGCCAGTCGACGGGCCTCTCGCCGGTCTTAGTTGGGCCGCCCCACGTCGAGCCCGCGCTCCGCCCCTGGACCGACGCCGAGGCAAAGATGACACTCCGCCCGCGCCCTCAACAAGGACTCGCGAGTGGGCGACGCGGGGGCGGCCTTCGCCCGAAAGAGCGCGCCGCCCCAGTGCACGAGGAACTCGCCGAGATTAAAGCCCCCCATTACGTCGGCGTCGCGGCGGGCGAAGTCAAAGAAGCAGCCGCATGCTTCTACGAGCCTTGCCAATCCAGACTCGCGAGCAGGATGTGCCGCCCTTTGCGGAACCGACGAGTGGTCTCTCCTTCCGCGCGTCGACTCTCCTCTTAAGGTCGCTGTGTTGGAGCTGTCGCTGCGGGCCGCGGCTACCTCCATATCGAGCGCCCAGAAATCGCCGCTGAGCCCCCGATCACGCGGACCGATGCGCTATCTTAGTCTGCCAGACGCAGAGAGCACCGCCCCCCGCTCGCCACCCTTCCGCGCTCGGAAAGTGGCGCGGCGAGCAGACCTCGGCATTCAACCTTTCCGGCCTCTTTGCTCTTCTTCGCGTGATTCATCGGCGCCTGAATTGCATCTCCGACGGCGCTCCGCCGCTCGCGGCCGGCGACCCACCGCCCGCGCTGCGAGGCTCTGACTCAGATAAGGGCGGTGGCGCGCGTCTCCGATGGTTGCCCTGGATAGGCGAGCCCGCAGGGCTGCCATTGGAGCGGCGGGCTCGTGCTGGCCAGGAATATAATTTCTGGACGCGGCGCGACCATCAGAATTCCAGCGATTTCGCCCTTGCCGCGTGCTCTTCGCACCGGTCACTTCATGCTCGCGTCGGGCGGCCCTTCCGCTGCGCCCCGCGCGCGCCGCGGGGGGGCCCCCCGCCGCCTCGCGCAGGCGCGCCGCTGGCGTCGCAGCGGGCCCCCCCTCCGTCGCCGCCCGCGCAGGGGGCGCGAGGGCGTTCCGCGCCGGCGCCAATGGCGACCTGGCCCTGGCGACTGTCCACTCAGCAGGGACACGGATTGCAGCGATCTCGCGGCCGTGCCCGCGCGCCTCGCGACCGGCGTCAACTGCCCAGCAGAAATCACAATGGGTTGCCTCTCTGCTTCCTCGGGGGCACCGCCCACTTCCTCGTTGATCGAATCGATCAGCTTGCTCATCCTGGAAAATTCAACAGCCGCTTCATGTCCAATCCTTGCTATGTCGGACACGTGCACCGCTGCGCCCGTCTGCAGCTGGTCGTCAAAACTGGCATCAACATGTCCACGTGCTGCGAGCCTCTGGCATGTGCATCTGGCCTGTTACTGCAAGCGAATCACACAGCTTCGCGCATGGAGACCACGCCGCTGTCCTCCGAGGCTTGACGATCCGTGCTGCAGAGCTGCCCTCGGGGCGCTGCGGGCGATCGCGCCAATCCCGATGGTTGCGATTTCTGTCATTTGGCATGTGATATGCTGCAGTCCTGTGTTTTGGGCGAACTGTTGCCTTCTCAAGGCCCCGACGGTCGCTTGGAAGTGTTGCAGCAGGTGGTTCGTGAGCGCAGTGCGCTCTTGCTTGGTCTCTACGACCATGAACCGTTGGCCCATTGTCCTTGCCGCCCGCGGTCTCCGGCGCTCAGAACTACCAAGGCTTCTGCAGCAGCGCGAGCGTCGGCACCCATGGCTGGGCGGACTGTTTGCGGCCGGCTAGCCAATCCGGCTGTTTGTCGACTATCTGCGGCGACAGCCCAGGCTTGCCGGCCACCCCGCCCGTCGTCTGCTCTCGCACATTCAAGGAAGGTGCCGCGAAGAGCTGAATACTTCTTTCCGTTGATTTTGAAGAGCGCGTCGTTGCTGCTCGAACTGCCCCTGGAACGCCATGTGTGCGTCGAGTAGATCGTTCGGTGGCTCTGGGGCGTCAGTTCGACGCTTCCTGAATGAGGTCCGAGGGGTGGTCGCGAAATCTGCATCGCTCGCCGTTGCACAATCTGGCCTCGTCGAGCTGACGCTGCAATTGTGTCGCGCGCTGGAGTGCGACAACAGGGGGGCGCGTCATCGACGGGGCAGGGCGCGCAACCCCACAGCATTGCGGGCTTTCCCGTTGTCATTCTGAGTACGGTAGGCCTTCCCGTCGCAGTAGGTCCCCCCCGCCCCCACAACTTCGCCCGTCGCATGAGGTATCCCCACCGCTTCGCCCGTCGCTGCAGGTCCCCTTGCCGCTTCGGCCCCGCTGTCGGGGGCGCTTGCAGGCGCCGGGGTCCCGACGATTGGGGCTACGAGGATGTTACCTTTCGCATCAGGACTTCGGCCCCGCCTGGCCGCGGCGGCGTGAGCCGATAGGCCGCGATCGGCCGCGTTTCCCTCCGCCGCGAAGGAAGTATCGGAGATGATGGTCTCGAGGTTCGCATCTAGCGTTCCCGAAGTTTCCATCTTACTGCGCGGCACTTGCGCCGCTTCGGCTGGTAACCTGGATTTGGGGTATCTTCAGCCCCTGAGGCGAAGTCCCCTGGGTGAGCATATGGGCCTCGGCTCGCCTACAAAAAAAGGTCAACTTACCTTAAGCCCGCACCAAGACTTCGGTGCGCACACCGGCCGTGGCGACGTCGTGACCCCACGGAAGGTCCGCACGCAATGATCACGACAACGGGATTGGGAGCACGGGGGGCCAGCCGGAGCATAAATGCTGAGCGGCGGCGAACTCTCACCCACACCCTGAAGCGCATCGGCAACGGCAGGATGGCAGGGGACGAAGGGCAGAGCGGGGAATGCCAAGACTGACCCGGAAACACCCGAAACCCAAACGGGGCAAACGCCAAAATAACCATGCGCCAATTGGGAAGGGTACAGCGGCAGGTTCTGCATGTATTCGGGCACTTCGGATCAGGCTGTGTCGCGCGTTGGTCTGCTCGATGCATGTGGCGGCTATCGGAAAAGGAATATCTCAAGCGCGTGCTGCCTGGTGAGCTAGAATACCTGCGCTCCTTTTCGATGATGTGGCCGGCTGTTCCACAATATGTTGGCAACCGTCGTCCGCACCGCTAGGTTGTCCTGATTATCCTGCTTATCCCTCTTCCTCCCTTCTTTCTCCTACATATTGCTCCTCCTCATCCTCTTCCTCTTCCTCTTCCTCCTCCTGCTCCTCCTTGTCCACCTCCTCCTCCTCCTCCTTCTCCTCCTTCTTATCCTCCTCCTCCTCCTCCTCCTCCTCCTCCTCCTCCTCCTCCTCCTCCGTCCTCCTCCTCCTCCCTCCTCCTCCTCCTCCCCGTCCTCCTCCTCCTCCTCCTCCTCCTCCTCCTCCTCCTCCTCCTCCTCTCTCCTCCATCTCCTCCTGATCATCATCATGCTCCTCCTCCTGCTCCTCCTCATCCTCCTCCGCCTCCTCCCCCCTCCTCCTCCTCCTCCTCCTCTCCTCCTCCTCCTCCTCCACGACCTTCTCCTCCTCCTCCTCCTCCTCCTCATATTATTTTTCTTGTTCTTCCTCGTGCTCCTCCTCGCACGTAGCCCACTATCCTCCTCCTCCTCCTCCTCCTCCTCCTCCTGCGCCTCCTCCTCCTTCTCCTTCTTGACCACCTCCTCCTCCTCCAGCTCCCCCTCCTCCTGCTCCTTCTCATGCGTCATCTCGAATAAAGCAGGAGGTAGAGAGTGAAAGGGTCCCAGTGGAAACAGGCCGTTCCCCACGAACATTCCTTTCATCATGAATTGATATTGGGCGAGCCCAGAGACCGAAAAGGGCGCAAGAGCTCGAAGAATATGAGACGCTACATCCGGACCTCCTTCAAAAAGGAGGGAAAGCAGAAGGAAGGGAGGGAAAAGAAGGAGGAGGAGGAGGAGGAGGAGGAAAAGGACCACCTCTAAGGCAAAGGTGTTCCTCAAGCTCTGAGCCTCGGAATGGGCGGTCTCGGCCCTGACCTGCGCCTCAGACTGCGCATGCTCCTGGGCGGCATGATGCCAAGGCAAGGGGAGGATGGGAATAGGGGGAGGAAGAGGAGGAGGAAGAGGAGGAGGAGGAGAAGAAGGACACCTCCGTGAACTTCTTCGGCGGGGAGATCATTACCCCACCAGCTGGGGGGCGGAACGAGAGGGGGACGGGGGAGGACCAGACCAGGATACGACAGCAGGGCAGCAGAAGGGGAGGAGAGCAAGGGGAGGGAGGGAGGAGCGGAGTACAGATGCGCGGCTTCACCTGTTCGAATGAGTTCGGGAGCTTTCGGAGAATCGAGGGATCATCGGGAATTCTAGAGGATGAGAAGGGCCGGGAAGGGGGAGGGGGAGAAGGGGTGAGGGGGAGACTGGGAGATCGGGGGGACAGATGAGGACGGGGAGAGGGTGCATAAGGAGCATGCTTTCGAGTGACGGACGAGGAGGAGGAAGGAAACACATGGTTTAAACATCTATGCAAAGCTACACCGCGGTACACTCAGGTGACTGGGTGAAACCATCTGAGGCCTGGGTGCACCTGCCGTGAAGCCATCCACGAGCAAGCGCCCGTAGATAAACGATATCACAGACATGGACGCGTATACAGGACGGCGAGGAGACCAACGCGGCCGCAACCGCCGCAACCGCCTTCCCCAATGCTTCCACGTAGCACTCGACCACCTGCCTCTGCGCCTCCACGGCATCCGAGAAGACGTTCGAGTCCGCCTTCACCCAGTCGAGATAGTCCAGCTCTTGAGCCAGGCGCTCCTCGAGGAGCGATGCCCTGATACGCCTGGATTCAAGGCTCCTGTGGTCCACGGGCGGCTCCATGTTGAGAGACACCTGATGCTCCGCGTGCGTGACGGCCGCATCGGCCATGAGCGGCGTGCGAGCGGAACCGCTGCCCAGAGCGTGACCGCCCAGAGCATCCACAGGAGCGGCGAAGCAGCGACAGTCAGCAGGCACATCAAACAAACCTTGGAGACCTCGTTGCGCTATCTGCTGATGCGCGACGGACCGCGCGCCCTCTCGGCCCTCAACGATGTTGCCAGCAGGAGACTCGCACTCGCCGACGTCGCTGAGTTGCTCGACCATCTAGTCCTTCCGCTCGGACCCGAAAGAGAGGGCAGCCTCCAAGATGGGCATCGCCGCCTCCGTTTCCAGCCTCTCGCAGCCAGGGAACTCCAGGTCGAGTTCCTTGTCATAATGGCCCTCGCCGCCCTCCGCGTCGCACTCGCGCAGTCGGATCGGGACTCCGAGGCCACCGTAGCGGCCCCCGCGCACGTATGGACCTGCTCATGCGCGGACTCCTCGCGCTCTATCTCGAGTGCCGCCAGGCGCCAGCCCGCCTCGAGCTCGCAGCCGAAGGCGAAGGACTCCGTCCCGGGGTCGCGCAACCCCCAACCTGGCGCAAGCCAGCTGGAGCCCCCACGTCCATGTCGCCCTGCGCCTCCTCGCCCTTGTCTCCCAGCGCCGAGGGAAAGGAGAACAGAGGTGCTAACGACCACACCTCGGCGTCGTCGCCCCGTTTTCGCATGCATCTTCCCCAGTCAGTACAACGCGTCGTGGCCCCATAGGGAGCTCCACCGAAAGCCCCACTGGCGGCGTTCGCATGCGTCTCCCCATCCACTACAGCGCTTCGTGGCCCTAAAGGGAACTCCACCGGAGGCCCCAGTGGGGCTGTTCGCATGCGTCCCCCCACCCAATACCGCGCTTCGTGGCCCCATCAGGAGCCCCACCGACAGCCCCAGCGGCGGTGTTCGCATGCGTTCCCCCCCACCCAGTCAGCGTTCCGTGGCCCCGTAAGGAGCCCCACCGAATGCCCCAGTGGAGGTGTTCGCATGCGTTTCCCCTACTCAGTACAGCGCTTCGTCGTCCCATAGGGAGCGCCACCAGAGGCCCCAGTGGTGGCCCCATAGGGAGCTCCACAGAAGGCCCCTGTGGTGGTGTTCGCAAGAGTCTCGCCCACCCAGTATACCATTCGATGGCACCATATGGGAGCCCCACCGAAGCCCCCAGTGGCAGTGCTCGCATGCGCCCCCCCCGCCCAATACAGCGCTTCGCGGACCCATAGGGAGCGCCACCGAAAGCCCCAGTGGCCGTTCGCATGCGTCGCCCCCACTCAGTGCAACGCTTCGTTGCCCTATTGGGAGCTCCACCGAAGGCTCCTGTGTCGGCGCACCCCTGGCGCGTATCGCGTCCCCATAGCGGGTTCCACCTAAAGCCCCAGCGGCAACGATCACATGGCGGCCCTGCCCCATATTGGCACACCCTTCGCATTCTTCATGGCCCCATGAAAAGATCCCCCGAGGGCGATACCCGCAACGACAGTACTCACAACTGCATATGGCTGGGTCCTTCGCCAAGATAGTGTTCATACCGCCGCCGCATCAACCACCACATTTCCAGATAAGCGCGATGTGAAATTCGGCGTAGCACGTGTCGCTGTCCGCCGTTAATCTGGAGAGCTGCGTCTTCACAGCCGGCGTCATCAAAGGAGACAGTGTTCCTGATTTCGAACTACGCACTACCCGACGGACGAGGGGCGGCTGTCTGCCAGTACAGCCATCAAAGAGAGGGCTAGGCTGACGCATCCTGAATTGGAGCCTCGCCAAGAGGGCGTACCCGGGAGAACGACCAGGGGGCGGACAGCACACTGGCTGCCGCGGAGGCGGCCCGCGCTGAGGACGTGGACAACGCCTACCAGAAGAGGGCGGAGGCCGGCCTCTGGCGCAGGGCCCAGCGCTCTGACCGCATGTGGTTTCCACCACGCAAATCAGCCCCCAATTGTCCGGGAACGAAGCCGCGACGGTGCGCACGCCCGTTTCGTAGGCATCGAGCGGGCCAGCCACGCTGAGGCCGAGCTTCAGGGCGGCCGTGCGGAAGACCCTCCAACCGCGGCGCCACGCCGTGAAGTCCGGCGGGCCCTCTACGACCTTGGTCAGCCACTCGCCGGCGATGAATACCTGGTCGCGGAAACTGAAGAACTTGGCAGTCCGCTCCCCCAAGGGGCCCCAAATGTCGAAATCGGCGTACGAGGCCTCGTCTTGTGCCAACAAGAAGGCCAGGGCGGAGACCTGCTCAGGGGATGTGTCTTCGTAGTCTGCTGTGGGGCCGCCGTTGGTGACCTCGAATGTCTCTTCGATCTCCTTGAGCTCGGCCTTGCCAAGCATGCGGTACTCCCGCCGGTCGCCCTGGATGATGACCGTGCTGAATTCCCGACCGCGGACTCCTGCCGTCACTGGCTGTTCTTCCTGGGCTGGCGTGAAGATGCCCAGTTGCGGAAGGTCGAAGCCATCCAGTGCCCCAAGTTGGCCCAGCTCCCGTACGAAGCGGCCGCGCTGTATCCCTGTAAGCGGTTGGCCGCCTGATCCCGTCTCGGCGGCAATGGCAGTCTCAAGATCGGCCTCGAGGACGGAGAACAGGTTCAGCAGAGTGGTGTCCTCACCACCTCCCAAACGCATGACCAATTCGGGAAAGGCATCCGCGGTGAAGCCCAACGTCTGCACAGCCACGGTGACGAACACGCCTCCGTACGTGCCGCCTGGGACCGCCGCGCGGGGCTGAGCTGGGGCGCTCGCGGAGGCCTCGCCCGGAACAGCATTGGATTGTGGTGCCTGGGGTGCGCCACCAACTGGCCCCGGCGGCGGAGCAAGCCCCGCGGGAGGCGCGGCCGCCCTCGCCTTCGCAAAAGGCTGCTCCGAACCACCGAGGTTGAGGCCAACTGCCAGGCCGGCGGGTGGCACCAATGGAGCCGCCACTCCCCCCGCGGTAGGTGTGAGCGGACCCTGGCAGTGAAAGAAAGTGAAGGACCCACCCCTGAATCAGAGCGGGCGCGACTGGACCCAAAATGGTCACAACAGATGCGCGCCTCGCTGCGCACCCACGCCGCCCGCCCTCATTGCACCCCCGTTCACGAGTGAACTATGCCGACGCCTACCAGAAGAAGGCGGAGGCCAGCCTCTGGCGCAGGGCGGAGGCAGTAGCAGGCAGATGCCCGCCGAGAGGCAGAGGTCCAACGCCAGGCGGTTGCCCAGTGCGAAATGGATAACCAGCGCCGCGCAGAGGCTGAGCGCGGGCAACGGGATGAGGAAGAAGCCGCGCAGCACCGAGCTGCGGCCCACCGCGAGAAGGAGGATGAGGGTGAGCGCGAGGCCACCTAGAGGAGCTTCCACCCAGCGCCAAGCGAGGACGACAACCCGCAAGGGCCCCCGCCACAGCTCTTGCGCCTGATGCGGGATGCCTACATGGAACCCCGCAAAACCGACCTCCACTCCCACTCTAGATATTCGATCCCAGTTCGATCCAACTGATGACCAGACGACGCCCCATGGTGCGAAGTCATCACGGGCCATTTTGGCGGCGCCAGCAACGCGGACCGAATGCGGGAGGCCACAAGAATTACCCTGAAGTGCAGCATCCAGGAGGTACACGCCGACGGCAGATGGGTCACCGTCCTCGTCGCCCCCTTGGCTGCCCACCACCAAGCCCTGCTGGCCGCCTTCAACATGGTCGATGACATCAAAGGCGATACGTACGACGCGCCTGCGGGCAGGGGCTCCACCGAGACCCGTCGCCACGGGGATAGATGCTGGGCGTGCAACGACCCAGGCGCCCAGAACGGCTAGGCGACCGACCGTAGGCGCCGCGGCGGACGACGAGGCTGGCAACATGTCTCATAGCATAACGTAACGACCGTCGATGTATGCGCAACGCTGTGCGGCGGGGGGGGGGCATCAGCGCCACCGCAGCCGCTGAGAAGAGCCCGGAGCCACCCTCTTCATTCCTTCCCTCCCCCCTTTAGCATCTCCTCCCTCCTCCCCCCGACCACCTCCGGTAGGCACCTTGGGCACGAGGCCGCCCGGCGCTGCGCGACGAGGAGGACGAAGGTGGGACATGTGAGGATAGCTTTTCGGGGTGAAGGACTCGCCTGGCGATCATCGCAATGTTGCCGCCATGTGTGCCGATATGTGGCCACGAAACGCTGTACTGGGTGGGGGAAATGCATGCGAACACCACCACTGGGGCCTCCGGTGGAACTCCCTATGAGGCCACGAAGCGCTGTATTGGGTGGGGGAAAACGCAGGCGCACACCGCCACTGGGGCCTTCGGTGGGGTCGCTTCCCTTACGAGGAAACGAAGCGCTATATTGGGTGGGTGAGACGCATACTAACACCGCCTCTGCGGCCACTCCCTGCATCCGCGGTCGACGAGTAAGTGCGAGCGCAGCGCGCACGGCACCGCGCGCCCGCTGTTGGGCAAAACGGGTTTGCCATGAAGTAAGGGGAGGATTAGAAGCTGGCGCGGCGGACGCAAGCTCGTGATAATATTGCACAATGGCCTGCTTGCGGGCCCAGCACGTTGCACACCACGTGCCACTGCTGAGAGCGGGGAGGCTCAGAGACTCCTGGGCGGCGGCCTCCAATCGCCAGATATGACGTGCAAGTGAGCACCACAGAATTGTAGGAGAGAAGGGTAGGAGGAGGAGGAGGAGGAGGAGGAGGAGGAGGAGGAGGAAAAGGAGGAGAAGGAGGAGGAGGAGGAGGAAGAGGAGGAGGATGAGGAGGAGGAGGAAGAGGAGGAGGAAGAGGAGGAGGAGGGGGAGAAGGAACGCGGGGCGCTGTCTCTTCAAAACGAGGGCCCAACACCACAGCATGGTTGAAGAAAAAACGGGTGGGGCGCCCCGCTCACCCGCTGCCTGGAGCTTTAACGCCAAAATCGGGCCCAGGCCTGAAACTGGGAGCCCCGGGAGCGCCCCAAGTCTGCCCCGAGCGGGGCGGGATGAGGCGGGAGCGAGGGAAACCGCCTCCCCCTCTGTTGGGAGGCGGCTTGAGCCCCAAAGGGGCACAGAGGAGGTGAGGCCCCCCCTGCCACCTGCGGCGGCGGGGGGAATCAGGACCTCCTCACCCTCCCCCCTCTGGAGTCCGACCCCCCCAACCAACCAGCCGACCGAACAGGTCGACACCGACGTCGACGACGACGACGATGACGAACGACGGTGCGCTGCGTCTTGGGGCAATACCACCGAAGGGGGGAGGACCCCCGCCTTCTTGGTGATGGGCCTCCTGAGGCCGCAAGCCCACCTGGGCGTCCGACAGCCGCGTGCCCCGAGGCTGCCCGCCCACCGGGGCACCTGGAAACCAAGAGCCGAGCGGACCAAGAGCCGAGGAGTCCCAAGGGAATGAGGGAGGGGCCCTCCCAATCCGACGGCCCTGGCCCATGACGAGGCCGAGGCCCCTCCCGTCTCCGTCCCCGGCCCCATTCACCCTCCCAGGCCTCGCAAAGGGTCCGCCAACCTATAGCTGACCCTACGCGGGCCCCTGGCGGCCGCCAGGCGGCCCGTCGCCCCCTGCTTGGACAGCTCGGAGCCCCAGCCGAGGTCCAGCATCCTCTGCGCGAACGCCAGCTCGGCGAAGACTCTGGAGCTGTCCAAGCGGAAGGCCACGTCGAAACCCTCGAACTTCTCGACCGTCAGAGCGTCCGCCTCCACGTTGATGTTGCGCCGTGGCCAATCCAGGTCCAGGTCGGGGTCCGCCTCCTCGAGGCGCGAGCTTAAATTCATGGCCACCGCGGACAGCGGCCACTTCGTCGCCAGCCACTTGCGAACCAGACCAGAATTGCCCTGGTTGCCCGCGCCTGCGGCCGAGAAGGTCATCATCCTGACCTTGCCCGCTCCAGCTAGGACTGGGTCGAGCAGGATGACGACCACGTGCGCCACCGCCATCGGCCCCAGGCTGGCCGCGACCCTGAAGGGGTCGCCCCTCTCGTAGGTCCACGGGGACGTCCTCGCTCCTCAAGACCAACGAGAACCACCTCGTTTTGCCAGGCGACGGGAGAGGCCCGTCGCCCAGCCGCCCAGACGACCAGGTCGCCTTCGCGTCGAGCCTGCAGATCTCGCCCATGCGATTCCGCGCCAGCCTCAACGAGCGCACGTCGCACTTCTCGATCAGCTCGCCCACCCGCTTCCAGGAGAGCCTGACGGCCGCAGGCGACGGCAGGCACGCGCCCCTCGGACACGTGGCGCGCCGCGCGACGGCGGGCCCGAAGAAGGGGCCAAGATGGACGAACGGGCCCGCCGCAAACATCAGGCGCCCCTGGCCCTCGCGAGGAGACGCCGCCAGCAACGCTGTGGAGCCCCCGACCTGCTGGCGCCGGCGGGTGGCCCGCGCCCGGCGGCGCTCGGAGACGCCCAGCTGGCGCTCCCTGATCTGGGCGCGGCGCCCCACCACGTCGATCTCGACGCCACCCCGCAGCTTCTTCGGCGCCAGGGGGCCCCAAGGTCAGAAGGATCAGCGGCGCTGCGATGGGCACCCTCGAAGCCGGCGCCGACCGCGATCAGGCGCCCGTCGTCAGCGCGGGCCTGGTGGAAGAGGGCGAGAAGAGGGAGGCCGAAGTTGTGGGCGGCCCGACTGTCAGGCCGAAGACCCTCGCCCACCAGTGCTGGGCGCTCGTCGCGCCAAACGTGCCCGCCATGTTCGCGAGGATCTCCGCGTCGTCATCGCCGACCCTCGACACGCCAGCAGCGGGCGAGCAGCAAGCCTGCCGGCCCCTGTCCTCCTCGCGGACCGGCATCTGCCTGCGAGCCTTAGCGACGTCGCGCAGGAGAGAAAATCGCAACTGCCTGGGCGGTTAACCAGCACGCGGCGCGTCGCGTCGAACACCGCCCTCCACTCGTCGAGGCCCGCTGCCTTCTGGACCGCGCCAAGGGCCGCCGCCCGGAGGCGATCTGGCCAGCGCCGCTTCGCTTTCCCCTTCATCGCCCTGCCTTCGGCGACGTCCTCGCTGTGCTTGGCGATCACGTCGGGGCGGTCCATCACTGGCGCGTAATTGTCGGCCTACTGGTCGCCCGACGCGAACTCCTCCTCCGCCGCGTCGGGCAGCGTCCGATTCATCTTGCGTTCGCACGCGGCGGGCGCCCGCGGGAGATGGGCGTCGACCCCCACCAGGGCGCCCGCCAACGCCCAGACGCCCGGTGGTCGGGGCCCTCGAAGGCCTTCCCGATGGCCTCCAGCAGCCTGCAAGACCCAGGCCATCCGATTCACCGATTTTTTAATGGACGCACTATTTCCCCAAACCCATGATTTTAACATGGTATGATAAAGAATAGAGGTTCGCCGATTTGCGACCGCATCGATAACGCTGTCAGTGCTGATCACAGCATGTAGTGACGCCCGACAGCACGCGGATCCACGACATAAGCGCGAATATCTTCACAGGCGTAACCATAGCATAACCAGGTTGCCAAAACATACCCATTGGCATAGCATTGAACAGCCAAAACCATCGCGCAACATAGAATAACATCCGTAGTGTCACGCCATAACGACGTACAAGATTAGCCATAATATAACCCAAGCCGACGGATTGAGCCAACGTGGCCACGGGCAGGACAGGGGAGGTGGAGGGAAGGGGAAGAGGAAGTGGAGGAGGAGGAAAGGAGGATCCCAACAGTTCGTTGTTGGTGACGCTCCAACCGGCTCGGCTCGGCCACGCTGTTGCTCTATTATTCCGCCTCCTCCGGCCCCTTATCCTCCTAGTCATCATCCTGACCCCTGACCCTTTCTTCCTATGTTGCTCAGGCGTCGCCACCCCGCTGCCTCGTCGCAATCGCGCGCAATTTCTTGGCGAATGGCGATGCAAATGATCGGGATTGCGATGCTGATGACGATGACGATGGAGCTGAACATGATGGTGATGTTGTTGCCCATGTGTTTTCCGCTGGAGCGAGACGCAGGGGCGAGCCTCGACGTCTGAAAATCTATACCTATACGACCACCCTGCGGGTGATAAGAAGGTTGGGGGGGGGAGGGGCCCAGCAATGGGCAACAGTGGTGAATGTTGTTGTGACAACGCCAGTGGAGAAAGTTGCGTTGCCGCTCGCTCTTGGGAGCGTTGGTGTCGAGTTGTTTACTTCACCCTTTGCTCTTTGGCGCCTTGGTACCATTCGGCCCTCCTCCTGGGAACCTGCCCAACTTGCGCAACGGCAGCTAACGGCGCCATTTGGCCACAGAAGACTGAAGCGCTGGCAAAGCTTGGCGCAGCCCGCGCCCCCTCTTGCACTATCGATCTCACTATCGATCTCTTTATCGGTCTCACTCATCGATCTCACTCGATCAATCTCACCATCGATCTCACAATCGATCTCATCATCGATCTCTCTCGGCCGGTCTCACTATCCCACACACGATCCCACCATGCCGCTCGACACACATGCCGCTCGACACACATGCCGCTCTCTCCGCGTCTCCGCCCATGCCAGTCGACACAAAGACTCTCTGCGCAAAATCGGCAGCACGGCCGGCCCGCTCACTGTCAACGGCGAACTGAACTGAAGAACTGATGGTGAGGATTCGGCAGCCCGGCCGGCCCGCTCACTGACAACGACGACCAAGGGATCTTCATTCGGTAGTGCTTGTGGCGGTCGTGGCACGGCGGGCGCTGGCGAAGCCTGGCGCCCTGGAGACTGGTCCAACTGCCGTCAGCATCACCATCATCATCATCATCATCATCAGCATCAGTGTTGTCATCATAATCACAAACATCAACACCATGAAAGCCATCATCACCATCAGCATCGCACATGTCGATCTCACATTCGGTCTCACTACCGATATCACAATCGATCTCGCAATCGACGTCATCATCATCATCATCAACATCAACATCATCATCATCATCATCATCGCCATCACCAACATCATCATCATCACCATCATCATCATCACCATCATCATCAGAATCATCATCATAATCATCATCAACATCATCATCGGGACACCGACGGGACACGGACGGGACACCGGCGGAACACCGGCGGGACACCGCGCCGCCCCGGCCGCCCGGAAGGGAATCATTTCGTCCGGCCGCGCCTCAGCCACACGGGACACCAGCGGGACACCGGCGGGACACCGCGGGCCACCGGCCGCCCGGAAGGGAGTCATTTGGTCCGGCCGCGCCTCAGCCACACGGGACACCAGCGGGACGCCGGCGGGACACCGCGGGCCACCGGCCGCCCGGAAGGGAGTCATTTGGTCCGGCCGCGCCTCAGCCACAGGAGACTTTCTCTCGCCCGCCCACGCAGCTTCGCCTCGCCCGCGCGGCACGCACGAACGCGAAACCAAAATCGATTTCCCGGTAGGGGGGCTCTCCGTTCCACTTCGATCTCACCCCCGAACCTCCGATTTCGCAAATTCCGCCATGTTTGAAATCCGTCCGATGGTAGTCTCGTCGCGGTAGCACCATTCGTCGCAAGGACTTGCGCCGCGCTCACAAACATGAATGAAGAAATGATACTTGGGATAGAATTACTATAGGGCCCAGCCCCCAGAATCATCGAACAAACCAATGTACAGGGCAATGTGGCATCTCGAAGGCCCGGCAATCCGAGGGGGGTGATGGATGCTGCCCTGTCCCAATTCCCTGCGCCCGTCTCCTCGTAGTACATATAGAAAGCTCTCAAGCACTCATATCGAATCTCCTCTCTGATGTTTGTGGGTCTGAAACATCGCCCCAAAAATATGGTGAGGCATGGCGCGAAACGCCGTGTCTCAGCGGCTTTCAGCTTGGCCCGGAAGGTTTCACCATGAACCCGAATCGTGTTCAATGTCATTATGTAGTAAGGGGCTTCGATGTTCAACTTATTTGCCACTTTCTTAATCAAGGCGGTGATGTTGCGAAGCGCTGCGTCGTCATCTCTGGCGCCGCCCATGCTTTCGAACACTTCGTGCGTAATGCATCCACGCAAGGCCTGGGCAATCCCCACAGGTCCACGCAATGCGTCCAATCAGCCATGCAGTGCGCAATGATGGAATCCAGGCGAACCGAGCATGGCGCACGCGTCCGCCCCGCCGGCGAATCGACCCTCCAAAGATGACCGCGTCGTTTTAGGGCGAGATCTCCAAGCAGTTTCCATTGATGCATGTCCAAAGACATGCAATGTAGCTCCGCGCTGCCAGCAGCGCCGTATACCTGCGCCGTCGCCCCAACCTCTGGGAGCCATGGAACGGCTGGGGCAGGCGGAAAAAAAAAACAATTTCAAACGACTTCCAACGATCCGAACCTAGGGATTCGGATCGTTTAAAGCCGCTTGATGGGATCATCACAGCTGCCCCAGTAGCTCGTGGCCCCATCAATCTTGTAGCCCAAGTCCATGCTTCATCCATTCCCAGTCGCCAATCATGCGAATCACGCAACCTCTCGTCTGAAGCCGACCTCGTCCGGCAACTCGCTCCCTGCCGCCGATGCACGTGCTCTCGGCGAAAGGGGCGCTGTCACTTCGAATGATAGGCCAGCGCCCGCTCAGGTGCGCCCCGGAACTCCAGGTGAGAACATGCCGTGTGCCTTGAAACGCGCGTCAGCGTTTTGCAGCCGCACTTGCGCGCCGCCCTTTGGGATGTGGAAGCAGGCCACATTCGCATGCAGCGCAGCGCGCCAAGAAGTGAAAAGCGTGCCATGTATGGCGTCTCTTGAGGCATGGTGCAAAACTGCAGCACAAACCACATGAAACTATATTTTCAGCCGACGCACCAACTCGTTTATTCCCGCTTTGCGTCCATCAAAGATTGCATGGATAGGTCGGTCCACTCTCCCACTCTTCAAAAGTTCAAACGTCGTCGTCGATCGTTCTCTCTACAATCCGCTGCGGGAAAAGGAAGTAGGAGTAGTCCTCGTGGGGCTTGCCCGCAGCGTCGTTCCAATATAGGACCTTGGCCGAATACGACTCTGTAAATTTGCTGCGACACGCCGCGCCCAAGTGGCTCGGCAATGTGCTGGGCATGACCCGGCACGCAGGCGATTGGCTCAAGCTGGCGCAGTTGCGGGGGCGGGGGGGAGGGGCGGCGGCGTCGCCCAGGAGGGTTCGCGAAGCATGGCGCGCGCGCGCCATGTGCCCGAGCGCGCCATGCTTAGCGATGAACCAATTGCCCGCTGCACCACTGCATTGATGCTCGACGCCCTCTGTTGGCTCGATCGCGCTCCTGGTTTGTTTTTGCGTCGCTGTTTGTTTGCGCGTTCTGATCGTTCTCCAAACTTCGTGTTTTGCAGTTTGTCACGCGTTGCCTGCGCGCGTGTGGGCCGCGCTCCGGGGGTGGATGGACGGGGCGGGCCGCGCGGGGCAGCCCTGCGGGTGGCGTCCTCAGGCCGCCAGAGAAACCTACCAATTTCAATCAACATGGGTCGGTTTTCGTCTTGCTACGCCCATCGCGACGTCGATGACATCGGCGACCCACGTCAGGATGTCTGCGCGAATCTTCAGTGGGCGGCGGCCCGCGCATCGCCGATAGCATCGACAATGGGCCCCCGATTGTGTTATTTTATCGCCCTTCTACCCCGCAAGCACGTGCGCTTGCCGGCCCGCCTCTGGCGCCTGGGCGCGCAAACGCGCCGATCAACCCAAAACTCGCGCGTTCGACTCATGACCTCCCGCGCGCGACGCGCGCGCAGCTCCTTCAAGGTCTTCGCGGCCTCGTCGCGCTCAGCCGCGTCGGCGTAGCTGGCACTGTTGTGCTTCGCGTGCTCTTCCGCGGGCGCGCTCTTCTTCTTTGTCTGCTCCTCGGTTGCTGAATGCAGGAAACCCAATGGCCCTGAGCCCCCGCTCTTCGTCTTCAGCCTGCTCTCCACGGAGCCCACGTCTGCGATCTCCGTGCCCATCTTGTCCGTGGCCTTCCTCGTGCTCATGACCGCGCCCTCGAAAGGCCCCCTTCGACCTCTGGTCTGCAATGCGCTCTGGAGCAAGGGTAGCCGGTTCCACTCGGGCCCAGGAGCCCACGCTGCCCCTGCCGCCGCCAGTGCGGCCCCTCTTCTTACGAGGCGCAGCTGGCCTCGTCGAGTCATGGGCCGTGATCTTCGTCTCCGTTGCGAGCTCGGATCTTTCGATGGTGCCCTTGCTGAACTCCTTCCAAGCCTGAGTCACGCTGCACCGTAAAACATTGGCTTCCGCAAGATTGGGGTTCTCGCGAGGTCTCGACTGCAAGCGCTTAACCGAGACCGCCGCGCGCCCAGGGCAATTCAAGAAGCGATGCCCCCCGTGCTCCGCCTCAGCGACCCGCAGCTCGATGCCCATGTCGAAGTTCGTGGCCTGCTTCTCCACTGAGTTAGTCGCGCATCCACCGCTCTCGGGGTCGAGCAGGTACGCCGCCTGCCAGTCGCGCCGCTGCTCGTCGTCCGCTAGGTCCTGGTAGTCACATGCGCTGCTGATGCGGTTCCTCAGATTGTCGGCCAGGGCCGAGAACGCCCTCGCACGGAGTGCTCTGTCGACATGTGCGAATTGTGCCCCCGTGATTCCATCGCCGAGCGTCTCCTCCAGATCCTGGCATGTCTCTAGGAGGTCAGAAGCTCTGCGTTTAGGCGCATTCCTGGTAGGTCGTGGATATCAAAGCCAAGATGCGCGTGAGCCGAAGTGGCATACGGGATATCGATGGCACTCTGGTGCCATACCATAGATTACAGCCCCCATGTAAGACATAGGTCTTCTGTGTTCTTCAGGGTTTCCCATACCTGGCAGTAGATCTACCACCTCGCAGGCGTTCGATATAGCGCCTCGGCGCGCCCGAGAGGCACCCGGAGCCCCCCCGAGAGGTGACGCGATGAGCATGCAGTCGCGATGCGGGTCTATGCATGCACATGGACCGATCCGCCTGAGATCGTCGGGCCAACTTCAGAGACGCCACCGAGCCGGCAAGACGGGCCCTACCGAAGTCCGGGGAAATTCGAAAACAAAAACTACCCGAACGGGATCCCGATGGGGGGGGGGGGGGGGGGGGGGCGAGCCCCCCCCCCCCCCCCGAACATGGCCACTGCCAAGTCAAACCTGCAAGGTGTTACATATATGTGTATGTATATATCTATACATACATATATATATACATACATACATATATATATATATATAAATGCAATGCTCGGCCGCAGTCATCTCATGGGCTACGACTAGCCCGAGTCGTGGCGCTGAGAAATACGGCGGCGTCAGGGCGATGGCGACGACGACACAGATTACGATGGGAAGGCTACGCTGTTCCTGGGTCGGCCCCAGGCGAGATGCGCGCAGCGCGCCGCCTTGCCCTGCGAAGCCGCGCGAACATGTTCGGCGACTGTCGCTGCGCAGTCGCGCCCTGCATCCCTGGGCAAGCGCCCTGGCCGAACTGATCATCGCTTGGAGGCGAGGTAGGTCGCCGGGTTGAGCGCTTGCTCGGGGCCCTCGCCGGATGACATCTGAATATCGCCCGTATTGTTCAACTGTTCGCCCCCCGCCGCGCCCTTGAAGATGCCCGTGTCGCGCGCCTCCGGCAACGCCCGCTGCCTCGCGCCCTCGACGTAGCAGGCGCCGCGGCCAGCGAGGGCCACGCCGATGCTGGCGCCCGAGGCGCTAGCCTCGATGGGGGTGGGACTTGCGACCTGGCGCGAGCATGCCGGGCATTGCGCCCTCGGGCACCTTCTTCCACATCTCGAGGATCTCCTCGCTGTGCTCGGGCTCTGCGCTCTCTCCGGTCTCGATCGGGGTCGCGAGCTGCTCTTCAGACTTGGCTTTCTCGCGACCCTCCGCCTCGGCGCCTACGACAGGAGCTCTCTTGGAACATGATGCAAGTCGCTTTGTCGGGTTCCTCTTCTTGTGCTTTACAAGCGCTGGCCTCTCGAGGTCGCCGCCGTCGGCGGCGCAGTTGGCCGACGCCCCCAGCTCCAGCCCCACGTCGGGGTCGCCCCAGATCACCGCCGCGAGGGCGTCGCCCCCGCGTCGGCGCCGGTCTGCGCGACTGGCCTCGCCCGCGTCGAGGGCGCAGACAGCCTTGATCTCGGGCGCGCCGAGACTCTTGCTGACAAGAGTCGCTCGAGTATAACGGATCCATGTCGCGCCGGGGTCGGATCCATCGCGATCGAGTCGCGCGCCCTCCTCAAGTATAATGGATGAGACCGCGCAGCTGCAGGGCAATCGGCGTCGGCCAGCTGGCTGAATTGCTTGAACCACCCCACCCCTCGCGCGTCCGCATGCGATTCTGCGCGCGCGGCTGATTCTCGCGGCCCCTTCCATCGATTGAAGCCCGCCCATGTTCTGCACAAGATTATGGAACTGCCTGCGGGCGCGCCGACGCGCGCTTCCCCGCGCGTCTCTCTGCCTGAAGAAACCGGCCCGAGGGCCGCTGGCAATGAATTGCCCGAGTTTCGGGGCGAACTGCTCTAAAGCGCCGACGTTGATGCCGACCATGTCTGTGGATTCAACAGGACATCATCGAAGTGTCTCAAGATAGCTTTGCGTAGCTCGGGGCAGCCTGGGCCCCCAGAGTGCCGGCGGCGAGCTTTCATCCGACGGTGAAATTTGGCCACGTCCATCATCGAACTGTCAGGGCCGCGTTGCAAGCAACCTCTGTCTGGGAATCGTTCGAGCCAAAACAGCTTTCATCAAATTCGCGGTCGCCACTTACATCGTCGTGCACGCAGCCCGATCATCCTCATCATTGCCAGCGCATCAGCCATGCGAAAATCATTCTGCGCATATGTATGTTGTTTTAGTTGTAGTCGTTGTTGTTTATGCTGTTGCTGTCGCTGTTGTCGTTGATGTTGCCATTGTCGGTGGTGCCTGTGGTTGCGTGGCTGTTGTGGCTGTCGTTGTTGTTTGCGCTTGTTGTCGCTGTATTTGTTGTTGTCGTTTCACCTGCGTCTCCCGCGTCCTCAGTCGCAGTCGCGCCATTGCCCCTCCCCCCCGTCGTTTTCCTTTTCCTCATCGGCATCGTTGTTTCCTCATTGCCCCCAGCCCCCCTCCCCGCGCCCCCCGCCCCCGCCCCCCGCGCGCGGGCGGCCCGGGGGCGGCGCCCCTGCAGGCCGCCGGCAGGTGGCGGGCGAGCGGCGGGGGGCGGGCGGCGCGCAGAGGCGGTGCACCCCCCTCTCCTTCCCCCCCCCTTATTCCTCCATCTCCCTCCTCCTCGCGCGCGCCCTCCACCTTCCCAGGCAAGTGCTGTTTTTGCCGACAGTGGCGATGGCGATGAAGGCGAGGTCGATGAGGGCGGCGCTGGCGATGAGGATGACTACGATGTTCGATGATGTTGGTAATGGTGGCTGTGGTTATGACGATGGCCAGGGTGCGATGATGACTGTTAAGTATGTCGAGGCTGGGCCTCGCACGACATTGGGTGCACTCGTGCGGAATTCGTTGAATCACAGACCGCGCGACGCATGGATCGCGCAACGCGCTGGCCTGCAGTGGCGATGGTGGAGATAATGACGAAGAGATGGCGGCGCATCTTTCCCCGGCGCCTTACGGGCGCGCTGCCCAGGAGGTCTTCGAGCTCCTCCGAGAGAGCTACTGCTCGCGGAGCTCTGAGATCCGAGCCTGAAGAGTCAGTCTCCAACTCGTCGCGAAGTCGAGGCGCTGGCTGACGTAGCGCCTGGCCTATCTGATCAGCCGACGCAGGCGCAGTGCCAACAGTGGCACAACCATTCGAAATTGACCCCGCAACCCCGTCGCTGTCGATCGCGATGGCTGGAGGGACAACCTCAGCGACCCTGCAATTGTCGATTGGCACGGGGGCGTCAAGATGAGTTCCAGCGCCGACGCATAACCGGTGCCCGTCTATTGCCAACGCCATCGCGCCGCGAATTGGACGCAGCCGCCCCGCGCTGCGGCCCTGCCCCGCGATGACTGGCCACCTGCAGAAGTCGCGCATCTGGTTTCCGTCGCGCACAGCAGATTGGCATCGCAATCGCCCCCGGTTCCACTTGGCTGCGCGGGGCCGCCCGAGCCGGCGCGCGCGGCGGCCGCGCCCGCGCCCGCGGAAACCACCGTCAACACGAAGCAACAGAGGGCAGCCAAGAGGAACTATACGTTGTGGGACCCCGCCAGTAGGAACGTCGCCCACGCCCGCGCCAGGTGCATCATCAACGTGGAGCCACATCGAATAGGTCCACTCAATGTTGCGTAAGGCTGCGTTCTCCAATTCGCATATTTGATCCAAGTACTTCATCGCAGTTTGGCAATCAAGTGAAACGACAAAGTGGACGACGAACCCCCGGTCGTGGCAACGGTGGACCAACGATGTCTCGAAACGCGAGTGCAATGCCATTGAGCAGGCGCACGAAGCGAATTTTGTGACCACAGCCCCGTTCCCGCGCGCTCATTCCTTCCACTGGTGCTGCATCATGGAAAATGCACTAGTTGTTCAGAG
>CAUYUJ010004764.1:5000-7500 GCA_963575745.1 Prorocentrum cordatum | reverse complement strand
GGGCTCGGCGTGTCGGAAGACGTGTTGCAACAGCGCATTGAACAGAAAGGAGATCACCGTGCTTCGCACACCGCAGCATGCTAAAACTTCGACTGGTGGCAGCAGTGCGGACAGTGGCCGTCTGCTCGTTGTATATGTGCTTCAAGAGGGTAATGTACGCGTCGGGAGTGCGTTGCTGCCACAGAGCACCCCGCAAATATTTGTGGCCCACGCAGTCGGACGCCTTTTTTGCAGCCGACTGCTTCCGCCCAGAGCGACGAGTGCCAGCAATAGGATTGCACATGCAACGTGTTGCCGCCGTGAGGACATGGTCTTCGGTGCTGAAGCCTCGCCGGAGTTCGGCCTGGTCAGGGCTCTGTTGCGCGTCTAATGTGGCTTCCAGTCGGTTGCAGAGGAGGCGGGGCATGAGTTTGTACAGCAGTGGGATTCTGGCAATCGGTCTGTAATTTTGTGGTAGCGTGGGGCTTCCAGATCTGCATATCAACGTGATCGTAGTGTTTGTTTTCGTTGTGCGGGTGATGGATTGTTTGGCTTGCTTATGTCGTTGTCAAGCTGAAGCAAGTGTGATTCAACATCGAGTCCCCCCGCTTTGAAAAGTTCGGCTGCGAGTCCTGCCGCGTCGCTGCACGTGCTGTTGTTCACTTGCTTGATGGCTCGTCGCTGGGACCGTCGGCATCGTCCTGCGGTGCTTTCTAGAGTTGCTCGTAGTAGGCGGCGAAGACGTCTGCAATGTTTTGCCTGCCAATTGTTGCGTCGCCAATTGTGGTCGTTTTCAACGCGACCATGTCCGTGTCCGTAAACGTTTTCGTGACTGCAATTATCTTGACGTCTTCGAATTCACACACGATGGCCTCTATCCTGGCGTTTTCCCGGGCGCGCTTGATGGTTTAAAGCTGCTTCAAAATTAGTTTGCTCAATGCTTTCCTGGTGGTTGTGTCGGTGTGCAGTGTGCTGCGCCGTCGATGAGCTCGCGTAGCTTGTGGTTTGATGTGATGCCGTCTCCGTTTGGTTTGTGTCACGGTGAATTGTCGTGGTACTCGCGGTAGTCACCGTGAGCTTGGACAAGGGTTTAGTAATGTGATTGCTCTTTTCGTTTGTGTTGCCTGCGACGTCATGGGCGTCGACTCTTTGCTGTAAGCATTGCTGGTGTAGTGGGTCGAGGTGGATGCGCAGGACGGCGGTCGGATCGCTTTGTTCGCTTATTCCGTGTCTTCCCCATCGTGGCGTCGAACACGAGTTTCATACATACCGCTTGGTCGGGTCTGAGGTCTGGAATAACAGTTGCAAGCAAGTCGTGCACCTTGTTGCGACGATCTTTGTGAGAATGTAGTCGATCTGTGATTGGGCATGGCGTTCCCCGGTGCTGGTATAAGTGAAGACGTTGCGATAAGGCTTGTAGAATATCGTGCTGGTGAGAAACATATTCTGTGAATTTGCCACCGCTCGCAACCACATCCCACGCGTGTTGCACGCTCCAACTCCGTGCGGGCCTACTGTGCCTCCGGCCTTTGTTGGCATCGTCTTCTTCGCGCGCGTTGATGGCATGTTTGCTAACCTGCGCGTTGAAGTCTCCAGTGAGGATTGTGGTGCGCTTCTGCCTGGCGGCTTCGTCATGGAGCGCACTCAAAACGTTGTATATCTGCTGGACGTGGGCGCCGGGAAACCTGGAGTGTAGGAAATATTTTTTCGCAGCTCTTACCTTGTAGGCGGATGTGTCGAGGTCGATGTAGGCGAGGTAGCGATGCGCTCGCTGATGCGTGTGAAGCAATTAATGCTGTGCGCGCGCCGTCGACGAATGAGACATGCAAAGCCTCTTAATGTAGTGGTGTGGCCGGCTGCCGCGAATACATTAAAACCCAACTTCGTTGTCCACATCTCTCGTTCTGTAGCCATCCAGGTTTCATCAATTGCCACGGCGTCCCATGTAACAATCTTTCATTCGCAAATCAGTGCATCGGCGGAGTCGTCTGTGGTGAGGCTTCTCGCATGTTTGTGGACGACGGTAAAGTGAAAGCGGATGAAGTCGACGCACTGGTCCCAAGATTTTGTCAACATTGCCGTTGCTCTTTTCGGACGGGCAGCCCGGCAGACGGGCTGGAGTCAGGACCTGTGCTGGGATGTAGGGTAGCGCTGTCAGTGGTGAGGAATGGAAGCTGAGGGTCCGAATGCGGAGGCTGGGGGTCGGAAGGTGGAATCTGGAGGTCGTGGGATTGGGGTTGGAAGTCGGACGCTGGACGCTGAGAGCCGGAAGGTGAAAGCCAGAGGTCGGATTTTGAAAGCTGGAGCTTAGAGGTCGGAGGTTGGAGGTCAATAGGTGTAGTTGGAAGTGGGAAGTCGGATGTTGAAAGTTGTAGGTCGACATGCTGAGCCAGTGGAGATTGCAGGTCGATGGTCGGTCGGTGGGAGCGGGAAGTTGAACGCTGGTGGTTGGAGGTCGAAGTGGTAAGCTGGTGGATGTTGGAGTTGCGTAGGTGGAGGTGGAGGTGGGAAGTCTGATGCT
>CAUYUJ010004763.1:22500-57500 GCA_963575745.1 Prorocentrum cordatum | reverse complement strand
ATCGCCAGAATGTAAACCCTTTCCCCGTAGAAGCTCTGGCCAAGATGCAAACACATCGTGGTGCGCGTGTCCCTTCTCATTTCTCTGCGTATGTTTCCCGTTTTGCGTATTGCTCTCTCTCTCTCTCTCTCGCTCTGTCTCTCTCTCTCTCTCTCTCTTTCCCTCTCTCTCCCTCCCTGTATAAACTGATCTCCCTCTCTCCCCCTCTTTCCCACACGCATACCGAACATCTCTCTCTCTCTCTCTCTTTGGCTATTTCTCTCTCTCTCTCTCTGTCTATGTGTGTACTCCTCTCTCTCTCTCTCTTTTCTCTCTCTCTCTCTCTCTCTCTCTCCCTGCTCGCCAGCGCATGCCTAGATCGCCAGCGTTCAGCATGCAGCCGCTGAACCTAGACGCGCTGGGGAGGATGGGGACATCGAAGCGAGCAAACGCGACGCATTGGCACGTTGAGTTGGAAAAGAAACGGCGTATTATCTTCGCTAGTCGCGAGTGTTCTGAAGCGCCAACGGCACCAACACAGCACGAAACCCGCAAGTGAAGCAAGTGCCGCATAGTTGGTGAAACGGGGATCTGAGGAAGAACCACTGACAGCCACGTTGGGAAGCATACCACGCGTCCTGCAACTACGGGGTGCCTCGCAACAACATTGGATACGCCTACACAGCCAGAGCGCAACACCCCCCGAATCAATCCACACCCTGCCACCTCGATTGCCCGCGCATCCGCATCCGCTCAGATGCTCATCCTTTTGTTTTCCATGCGCACTGCCCGAACAAACGCCAGCCTGATGACACGCTGCCCCCACGAACCGCCCCGGTCAAGATTGGCGATTCCGGAACCGGAAGAACCGTGGGCAAATCCTATCCGAGGTGGCCAGCGACCGGTGCAGCGCGCCCATGCGAGCAAGTGGGCAAGTTGTTTGTCTTCAGCGACTTGGAGCCAAGACGCGGTCAAACCATGGCGTGGGACACACGTCAAGCGAATGCGGCATAGGAAAGGAGACAGAAAAGCGAGAGAGGCCAAGCGGGCACGCACGCGTGACAGGTTCGGCGGATCTCGGATGAACCTGAGCGTGTCCAAGTGCAACGAGGTCGGGAGGAGGTGCTTTGCCACGCGTAGGTTCGGCTGGTCGATCAACACTGACCTGCTTTAGTGGGGACACAATGATATTTGCGTTGGAAGAGTCATCACGCCATCCTAAATTGTGTCACGCGGCGGCCCCCCCGCCACCCCCTCCATACCGAATTCATCCATACCGCGTTCTCGGTATCATTGCGTGCTCGTGTGCGTCACAAGTGCGCGCGAGTCCCTGGCGTTGTCTCCCTCGATATCGCTCCCGACAGACTCCGTCTGAGCTTCGGAGAGTGTCCAAACTAGCGATCAGAACTTTTTCAGCTCAAGGTGAAAACGTGGGCCAAGCACAAGCCAAAACGCAAATGTACACTTGCCATGTCACGCATAAGCCGGACATTTGAGCTCGGTGACAAGTGCAGTGGGCAAGGGGAAACCGCTCGCGGCCGCCCAGAACGCCGATTCGGGTTCGCGGCCCCGCCCCGCCCCGAAGTCCTCGAGCAAACCCCCACGCCGTCAACGGGGGAGAAAACAGAAACGAGGCGCAGTAGAGGAGAGGAAGAGGAAGGAACGGCGGGCGAGGAGGATGTGGCAAGGATGTCGAGAAGGACGAACAGCAAAATTAGGAGGGAAAGGGTAGGGGAGGATGAGTGGTAATGATGGTTGTTGTGCCCCCAACGCGCACGCGCGTCTGCTTGGCCAAGACCTATGCCCACACCAAAACGCGCGGGCCGCGCAGACGACATCGAAGGTGCGCGGCCAGCACGGCGGAACACGGCGGGGCTGTCCAGAACAGCCACCGCCGCGAAGCAAGAGAAAGGGCAACCATGCACATGCCAGCACCTGCACATGGAAACACAAGACAAACAAACACATTCTGAATTTAATTCTGGGGGAGAAAAGATTGAAACAGGACCCCCAGCGAGACCGCCGATGGCTTCGTGGCGATACACTGAAAAGGTCCTAGCGGAGATCGCGGGGGGCTCGGCGGTGGATAAACCTCCCTTTAGCAAACAACCCTGTAATGAAAACGGCCTAGGACCGAAATCGACGGATCTGGACCCGCAAAAAAATGACGGCCGTGACGCCCTCTCGCGAACTGAAAGCGGCCGATTCGCGAATCGACATGTCAGGGTAAGAGGTCTGTCGACCTCCGAAGGGTCGACGGAAGTGCGGCGCCGACTCTGGTGGGGCGCTAAATTCCCGGGGCCCGGGTTCCCGGTTCCCGGGCGGGTCAGGCTCAGCTCCCGGGCTCTGCATTCCGGGTCCAGAACTCCCAGGGAACTCCCAGCGTTTGAACGTTCCCGGGGTTTCAATGTTTTGGCTGCGGCTGAGTATACACAGGTCCCTCCGACCACGGTCAAAATGACACAGCACACAAACACGACCAGAGTGTGCACGTAATGTGGTAGAGAGCAAGATTGAAGGATACCACCCCTGAGCAACAGGCGTATGTTTAATATCATGAGTATATATATACATATATTACGCAAGTAAGGATAGCATAACGATATCATGGCGTATATGTCCACGACTGCATGACTATACGCGTATGTCCACAAACGAGAATTACTATACATAGATAGACTGACTATGACTAGATAGTCAGCAACCATACAACACCATACGCATATTTGTGCATACGAATAGACATACATACATACTAACTTACATCTATATATAAGGGCAGCACACTCAGCACACATTATCACAAACAGTCAATTATAACGGTGGTGCTCTTCCTTCTCTCGTCCTCCCCCCCAAGACTCAAGACTCCAAACCCATGGAATCCACCGCGCTAAAAAAAAATGTCCCACCAGGATTCGCGTCAGAATTGCACGGGATTCTGGGAAGGTTAGCTACGCAACCAACGCATCGTGAGATGAGGCCAGTTGCTCACCGCGCACGGCGGCGCTCGCCTGGCCAGTGATCCAGAGAGGCAGCAGACCCCATATAGGGGCCAGCATTATCGGCACAGGTCTTCTGAAGGTTAAGCTCCCTCCCCACCTCCCGCGCCGCCCACGTCGCCCCGCCCGCCCCGCCCCTTCCTGCCCCTGCCCCTGCCCTGGCCCCTGTGGCGCGCGCGTGACGGCAATCCCTCCTCAGGCTGCACGGGCAGAGCAGGGTCGTTCTAAGTCTGCGCTCGGTTGCTGAGCGTTCTGTCAACAACACTTTGGTCTAAGCGACCGCTGGCGATCAGCTCCGCAAGCCTGCTGCGGCCTCTCAAAGCCTCTGCCTACAGCCGTCGAGCATCCGTGAGATCTCGCGTTCCAAGGGCCCCCGCGGGGCTGCGCCGACCAGCCTCTTGCCTCCCTCGATCTCGATCGTCTTGAGAATCGATGGGGCGATCGCGCTGCCCAGCGGATGAATGTTCTCGAGCTTGAGAAGGACGGTGGCGCGCCAGCCCCCCCCCCCCTCCCTGCTTCCGCTGCATCTTCGCCAGAAAGTACGCCACCGGAGCTCCATGATCCCCGAGAGAAGCATATTTCAAGCGATCCTCGACTAAGGGCCGCATCTGCTGCGATATCATATCCTGCTCCTGGTCGCGGGGATGCGCGTCATTCACCTTCGTCTCCTTGTCGGCTACGCACGCGCGCGGCGCCATGACGATGTGCAGGAAGGGTGGGCCTCGAGACGTCCACTCGACCGCCTCGGCCATCATCTGCTTGGACACCTCCTCGCATGCCTTGCCGCCCGCGACCGCGGCCACCGCTGCGCCCGCGGCCGCGAGGGCGCTGAAACGGGCGTAGACCACCGCCGAGAGGTCCGCGACCTCGCGGGCGTTGCTGAGCACGAGGCGCGCCATGCGATTGACGAGCTGCCCCTCTCCCCTGTCCTTGCCCTTGGCGTTGCCCCTTCCTTCTTCGTCTTGTCCCTGCCTAGGTCGGCCTGGCCCTCGACGGCGCGATTCTTCGTCGAGATGAACCACCCAGGCGCGTCCACGCTGCCGGCGGGTCCGCGAACCCCGCCCATGCCCTGCGACCCCAGATCCGCCCGCGTAGATTTCCAACCGCTCAGCTCCCGCGTCGGGGGGCGCGGGGGGGGCCTCCATGCGTCTCGAAAACGCTGGGCGCCTCCGTGGAGGTGAGGCCCCACGAGACAAGACCGGGGCAAATTGGGGGGCCCAGGGAAGAGTCGGGCAAGCGAAGAGCTGCGACCCCAAGAATTTTTAAATGCGACGAATGGGGCCTTTTCAGTCGGGGAACGGGCAGCGCGGGCGGATGCCACCCGCTGAACGCCCTGATGGGGACAGGGCAGACGGCGCGCTCAGCTCGCTCAGCGTCGCCTCCCGCTCGGCAGCTCGCCTCGACTGCGCAGTCGCCACTGCGACGGCATATCATCATCATCATCATCATCATCATCATCATCATCATCATCATCATCATCATCATCATCAACATCATCATCATCATCATCATCATCATCATCATCATCATCATCATCATCATCATCATCATCATCATCATCATCATCATCATCATCATCATCAGCATCATCATCATCATCATCATCATCATCATCATCATCATCATCATCATCATCATCATCATCATCATCATCATCATCATCATCATCATCATCATCATCATCATCATCATCATCATCATCATCATCATCATCATCATCATCATCATCATCATCATCATCATCATCATCATCATCATCATCCTCGGCATTTCCATCGGCGCGGGCTCTGGGATGCTCGGGCGCCCGCGCCCAGTCGAAGACTGCGCGCCGGCCGCCGCCTCTGGGCATGCCCGACCATGTGTCGGCGGCGCTCGGGGACGGTCCGCTGGCCCGGGAGGGGCGACGGCGCCTCGGCCGCGGTGCGACGCCGCCTCCTGCTGTCTCTGCATCGCAGCCTGCAGCCTTTGTTGTCTAGCTGGTCGCTACGCGCGCGCAGTGGCGGCTCGTCCGCGGCGCTCGCGCGCTGCAGCAGCTCGAGCTTCAGCGGCGTGCGCACGCGGGTATTCTGGTCCCCTGCTGGCTGGCGCCAGCTGCGCCGCGTCGGCGGGCGGGCGCCGCGCCTCGCACTTTGCGCGGGCCCCAGGCCGCGGCAGCCAGGAGTGGGCGGATCGGCGCCGGCGTCGGGCGGCGCAGCCAGCGGCGGCGGAGCGGCGCGCGGGACGTCGGCCGCCGCAGCCGCCTCGGGCGCAGCCGCCGCGTGGCCTCGGGCCGCAGCGGGCGCGGCAGCGACCGCCGCCTCCGCTTGAAACGGTCGCGAGCTCTGCGCGGCCGCGGCATGTTGGCCAGCCTGCAGCTCCGCGACCACGGCCGCAAAGGTCGCCGCGTCAAGCGGGGTGGCGGCCACAGGCGCCCCCGCCTGCTCGTCGTCCTCCGCGGAGCCTCCTTAGTCGCGGGGGCGATCTCCTCGAGCGGTTTCAACAGTGCCTTGGCCCTGGCAACCTCAGCTTCAAGCTGAGCATGCTTGGTCTCGGCCTCATCGAACGCCTCGCGTGACTTGTTATCGACGTCGATCGCGCGCTCGAGCTTGGCCTCGGCTTTCTGGACAGATGCGCGTTGGCGGTCGCAGCTGTCACCTGGACTGCGAGCTGTCGTGATCATATACAACAGGGCCGCGTGTTTCTCCTCCTCCTTGGCGGTGGGCTGCTCCTGGGTGATGCCGAACTCCCTGGCGGCCTGCTGTCTGGTGCCCGTCGCTGCTGCAATCTGTCGCAATGATCTGCGGAGGGCTGGGAGCCCACGTGGGTCAAACCGGGGTCTTGGCGACGGGTGAGCACGAGGCAAGGCTGGCAAGATGCCACGCTGGCCTGGTGCGTCATGCCCTTTCTGGCCCATCATCTCCGCGCTAAGGAAGCTCATCAAATCTTACTCTCGACTGCGACCTGTGACATCGCGCGCTGGACTGCGACCTGTCTCGTCCCTGCGACCTGTGTTGACCAGCGTCGTCATGTTGTAGCGGCATGCCTGACTGAGGGACGTCATGTCCTCCTGCCCCAGCCCCTGCTAAAGGGGTATTTGTAAACGGGGTGGTAGCTAAGGGTGCATTTTCAATTGTGCTTTTGAAAAATTGAAGAAGCCCCTTAGCTACCACCCCGTTTACTAATACCCCGGTTGCAGTGGCTTGGTCCTGCTGGCATCGGCATGCGCGTGCCGCACAGCATCGCGTTGGACGGGTTGGCCATGCCACACTGCGGGCACCACCAGCACGGCGGCGGCGGAGGGGGGCTGGGTGGCTGTATCTGCCACGGCAGCGGGCCTCCCTTGCCCCTTGCCGCTGCTGCTGCCGGCGCCACGCAGGCCGTTGCCGCCCCCGGGGCCGCTCTTGCCACCGCCGCCGCCTTCCCCGGGCACTCGGCAGCCTCCGGCAGCGCCCTGCATCTCGGCCGGCAGCTCCTGCAGCCTCCGTGCAGCGGCGGCTACCCCGAGCACGGTGCGTGCACTCGCGCGCGCGAGCCCCGCCCGGCAGGCGGGGCAGGCGGCGGCGCGGCCGCCTGGCGCCGCGGCGGCTGTCGGCAGGAGCCGCAGCTGGCGCGGCGCGGCGGGCGCCTGGCGCCGATCGCGCGCGGCCGCGGGCGGCGCGCGTGGCCGCTGTCTGCGCGAAGCCGCCGATACCTGGCATCGGCACCCTGAGCCTCGGATTGGGACAGCAGCTGATGGGGGAGGAGGGAGGAGGAGGAAGAGCGGAGGGAACACGGAGCGTACGAGGGAACATATGAGGATGAGGGGAGGCGCCGACCTCGCCAGCAGCATGGGCGCGGGGAGTGGTTCGGTGTTCACCGCCGTCACCACGCTCCCACTGGCCTGGCGGAGGCCGTCCAAACTTCTCATTCCCCTCACGTTACTCTCACTGTTCCTCCTGCTCCCCCTGCCCCTCCTCCTCCTGCTCCTCCTCCTCCTCCTCTTCCTCCTCCTCTTCCTCCTCCTCTTCCTCCTCCTCCTCCTCTTTCTCCTCCTCCTCCTCTATTTCCTTCCTCCTGTTCCTCCTATTGTTTCTGCCTCCTCCGCCGTCTCCTTCTCCTCCCCCCATCGTCATTTGCCTTTTCTTCCTCCTCCTCCTTCTCCTCCTCCTTTTTCCTCATCCTCCACTTCCTCGTCCTCCTCCACCTTTTCCGGGTCGTCATCTTCTCCTCCTCCTCATCCTTCTCCTCCTCCTCCTCGTCCTCCTCCAGTTCCTCCTCCTCCTCCTCCTTTTCATCCTCCTCCTCCTCCTTTTTCCTCCTCCTCCTCCTCCTCCTCCTCCTCCTCCTCCTCCTCCTCCTCCCCCTCTTCCTCCTCCTCCTCCTCCTCCTCCTCCTGGCCCTCCTCAAGGATTCCTTATATCCCTTCCTTTCCCTTCGTCCTTCTCGCCCTCCTCGGATTCGCCCCCGTCATCATCAGAACGCCCACGCCAAAGACGAGACCAAAAACCAGCTGGCTCCTACGGCTGCTATCATCCCGCACGCAGCCTCCACCCGGTCCCTCATCCTGCACCTGTTTCCGTGTAGCACCCGGCCCGGGCTCGGCACGGCCCGCAGTGCCAGCAAGCCTGGGAGACTCGGTCCCTCGCTTGAAAACTGCAATGAGTGGGCGGCGAACGGCAAGGCCCTCATATGTCGGACAGATGCGTCAGGACATCATGTCTCTCGCTCTCGCGTTCGCCAGAACTCTCTCTCTCTCCCTCTCTCTTCTTTCTCTTTCCCCCTCTCTAATATTGTGCCTTCTCCGTATGCTCTCCGTTTCCCTCTATATGCCTCATCCGTCCTCCCCGTCCTCTCCGACATCTCTAAGTCTCCACTCGGCCTTCTCTGCTTGTTTTTGTTGTTGTTTGTTCTCTCTCTCTCTCTCTCTTTATCTCTCTCTCTCTCCCTCTCTGTCTCTCTCACACTACATCTCCTTCGTATTTTGTCTTTCTCTCTCTCTTTCTCTTTCTCTCTCCCTTTCGCTCCCGCTCTCCCTCCCCCTTCTCTCTCCTTCTCTGTCTGTCTCTTTTGTTTTGTCTCTCTCTCTCTCTCTCTCCTCTTTCTTGCTCTCTTTCTCTTTTTGTTGTTCTCTCTCTCTCTCGCGCGCTCTCACAGACCCCTCCCTGACCTTCCGAGCCGAGCTCACACCCAGCCGCCGCCCTGACGGCCCGCCCCCGCCCCCCCGTCGCAGGACGAGGTGGCGCCCTGCCTCGAAGTCGCCCGTTGCTCCCCCCCCGTGCGGTCATTCGTTCGCGCGATTGCAACATGTGTTCTCGATGTGCAACGTCGACAACATATAGAATAACCGGATAACGTAAAAGAGGGGCGGGTCTGATGATACACGCGATGTGCCCTACGGTCCCCCCCCCGCGCAAAACACGAGGCCTGGTCCTGCCGAGGGGCGTTTGGCCGCTGGAACGACGGGTGCGGTACGACGCCCAGGGCGTCGCACAGGGCGGGGAAGTCCTAGGCCCGCCGGGGCGGTGCGAGCAGAGGACTCCACGCTGAGGGGCTGAGAGCAGGAGGACATACCCTCCTCCTCCTCCTCCTCCTCCTCCTCCTCCTCCTCCTCCTCTCCCTCCTCCTCCTCCTCCTCCACTTCGGGCTGTCGGCATCGGTGCTCGGTCGAACGCACCTGCCCCCCCCCCAAGGAGCGGTCGTCCCTTGGGGGGTTCTGAACCCACAGAGATCTATCACGGAGTAGGGATCGCGCTGGTGATACCTTCAGACGTTGTGTGGGATAAGAAGAATCTGAATCTGAAATGATAATCACGATTCTCACACTCAGTGATGAAAGAAGACACCTGGAACCAAATATCGCGGCCTGCATGCAGCCTGCAGGCGCTCTCTCCGCGAGGAAGAGATCTGGCCCTCTCACGCCTCGAGCCGGGATGGGCGATGGGCACGGCAGACTGAAAGGAGGGAGGGGCGATACCTGACCCTCTCCTGCTGCACGACATTCAGTCACGAAGCAAAGAAATATCGTGCCGGCGATCGCATAGTCGATGGGAACAGATGATGTGTGTCCAGCGCCCTCACCGATGAGATCGAGGATGCTTGCCTCGTGCGAATCGATCTCGTCTCGCAGCTACTGGATCATGAACTGGTAGTTGGCAATCTCCTCTCGAGGCTCACTAAGGGTTCTTGTGCTCGAGGGGGGTGGACCGATCTCGCTCTCTCCAGCGATCTGGTGCAGGCGCAGCTGCTCGATGACCTCTTTCGCTGCCGCGTGGTCTCCTGGCCCCGTCTCGTCGGACGTGTCCTTGCCGAGGGCGGCCTGCCTGCGGGCGCTCATGTTGGTCGCGATTCAGTCGCCACTTCTGCTTCCCCCAAAACAGTTTGATCGCGCCAGACGCCTGCCAGCTAGCGTTGGTGAGCCCGTCGGCAACCTGCGCGCGCGAGTGGACCCGCAGGACCACAGTCTTGCCCTCGTCGAGGTCGTCGCGCGGGGCCGGTGCTTCGATGGCCGCGCATGCTTCCTCGAGGCCGAATCCAGCCGACTGAGATCGCACCGCGCCGTCGCAGAAGACATTGCAGTCCGTCGCGAACACGGCCGGCGCCTCCCGCTGTCTCCGCGCGGTCGCGGAGGGGCGACATGATGTGGAAGAACTCGAAGAAGACGGGGACCGCCATGCGTTACTCCCCTTCCGCGTCGCCAACTCGCCAGCTTCTCGAACTTCAGTTGCCAGACTCGAACGGGCCACTCGTCGTTGATTGCGGGGCCCCCAATCGAGCGGGGTGAACTCGGCCGTCTCGCCATCCGTGGCCTTCGTCGCCGCGATGGCGGCCAGGCGGTCGCCTTGCGAGCGTCCGCCTGGACGGTTTGCCTGGGCGGCGTCGCGCCGGGCAAACGGGGCCAGGTCAGTGAGGTCGAGCCGATGGATCTGGTGGCCTATGTGCTGATGTTGCGTGATGAGCTTCGCGATGTCGTCAGGGGGAGGTCTCCTCGCCGCCGGGGATAGTCGCCTTCAGCGCCAAGGCCAGTAGCAGCGCCGACGCCACCATGGCCCCAGGCACGTGTCGCGTGAGTGGCGGCATGCATGGCTCAGCCCCGCTCGGCTCGGACCAACGCAAATACGATCTTGACGGTCCGACGACGTCGGCAGACTCGTGGGAGGCACGACTAGCCTCTTGATCCAAAGGTTGGCAACGGAAGCGGTCTGGAGGCAAACGTGATAGGAACGACGGGCCAAGCCAGGACATCATGTTTGGCCAGCTAGGAAATCTAGGTCACCTGGGTTACGTTGACAGTAGTAGATGTCACGACACAATTGTAGGCCAACCTGGCCACCGCGGAAGCACTTGCCACCTCGGCCGTCTCCTGGGCAAGTGGGCCAACTTGGCCATCTGTGCCAGCTGGGTCAGCTCGGCCACCGGGTCAGATGGGCCACCTAAGACCTACGGCACCTGGGCATCGTGGGTGATCTGTACTGGGCATCGTGATCTGGACTACCTTGAAGCACAAACTGATTCAATGACTGACAGACCAGGAACATCAGTCGCAGTGCTGACGAAAGCGCAACATCGTGGCATGAAAGACCAGAAGCGTCATCCTGTGCAGCGCTGAACCACGCAAGTTTACCGTTGACCAGAATGACTGGCATACGCCGTCACGTCGTGCGGCCCGGAATCCCCTGCGCGAGCTAGCGTCTTGATGAAATCACGGCCAAATCATGGTGCGATACGTTTGTGGCATTAGTATGAAATTCAAACCTTTGGTGGGCTCTGCACAGAACGATGCAATGGCGACGTGAGCGCTGTCGACATCTAACAGATGCCCCACAAAATGACACCCCGTGTGGGACAGCAAGCCCTCGTGCACCATGGTCTCACCCATCTCCCCTCTCGCCCCGCTCCTCCCCAATCAACACTCCTCTCTCCGCCCCCTCCCCCACTCACTCCCACTGGTGAAGTGAATGTGCGTGGAGGGGGAAGGGGGAAGTGGAGGGTGGTGAGGGGGAGGGTGGTGGTGGAGCCCAACGGGTGGTAGGTTGAGTGGTTGATGTCGCCGTCTGAGGCGCCAACGTCTTCTCTGGCACGCCTCCCCTGGTACCATCCGGGCCTGTGTACAGTCTGGTTGCTGAAATGAGGAACGCTGCACAAGAAACGGAGTGTCTCTCTGGCACTACAAGAGCCTGGGTGCACGAGGAGGGCTAGAAAGAACGACGGCCCCCTTCCGAACCCAAAGCGGTCCTGATGTCAGCGTCTTGACTGTACACCCATGCCTCCCACACTGCAGACAAATCTGGTGTGACGCATTGGTTTCTCCCGACACCGGCCTCGGCAGTGGAATCTGTACACACGGCGACGCTGGCGTCGAGTCGCTCAGCTGCAGCGCCCATGTACAGGCGCAGCACAGGAAGACTCCGCGCGGATTTCTTGGATCGGCGATCACTCACTCACACACTAACTCCGTGGCGCGCAGAATCTCTGTGACTATGATGCTACAGAGAAGTGCGCGGAGACGCCACGCACCGTGCCGCGGCCGTTCCAGGAATGCGGCATTGTTTTTTGGATTGGCGATGGACCCCATCCCTGGCGCACGGAGCGCGCCAGCGGCGGCGCTGGAGGCGCCGCCAGGGAGGTCCAGCTCCGATCCAAGAGATCCGCGCAGGCCTCCGAGAGTTGATGTGTCTGCTTCGAACAAGCCCACGCGGGCGGCGAAGCGGTGGGCGGAGAGGGTGCCAGCACGAGGCCTCTGGAGCAGGAGGAGAGCCGGCGGGAGCGCCTGACTCAGTGCCGCTGTGACCTGCTCGCGAGGCGGGCCACGAACTTGGCCTTCCTGTCCTTGCTCGGCGCTTCGGTCTTGCCGGGCTTGCCCGGAACCCTCGCAGGCCCCGGAGCCGTGGCGCCGCCCGACGGCTTCGCCCCGCCGCCCGCCGGCGTCGGCCTCTGCCCGGGGAGCGTCGGACGGGCTTGGGGCGTCGGGGCGGCGAACGAGCCGCCGAAGCCCTCGAATAGCGGCACCTTAGCTGCCCCGATGGGCAACACGTAGCGTGTTGACACGGAGCTCAACACGCGGACTGAAAGCGTAGATTGTCTACGTTTCCGGTCTGCGCGATAAATTTGCCGGAACGTGGGCCAACACGTGCCAAACCAACACGCAACATGTCAGAACGGACGCTTTGCACCCGGTACGTGTTGCCGTGTTGCGTCTCAACAGGGGCATTCCAGGGCGGCTAAGAGCGGCACGACGTGGTCGGACCTCGCCACGACCATGGCGTCGCCGACGTGGCGTACGTGCGACTCGGACTGCAGTACGGCGCACACCAGCATGCTCGGAGCGGTGCAGAAGCCCTTCGACAGCCATGCCGCGTCGACGTTGGCGGTGTAGATGCCCTGGCCATGGGCCTGGCCGTGGACGACCTTGATATCGCTCGCATCCCCAGGCACCAGGAGCCCCCGTTCGAAGATGGAGGCGTAGTTCCGCACGTCTGTGCCGTGGAACGCAGGGCGCACCTCCGCCTCTGGCTTCTCCACCATGGCTTGCATGAACTGTCTTTGCACGGTGGGAGCAACGGGGGCCGGCCTCAGCGTGACGCCGTTTCCGAACACGCTGAGCAGGCTCCGCGTGACGTGCTCCGTGTGGGCACTGGCGAAGATGCGGCGGAATGCCTCGAAGTTCGCGCGCTGACCCCCGCGCCTGAGCATCTCTTCCAACTCGCGCGCCTTCTGCTCCTCCCTGCTCCGCGCCTCCTCGACGACCTTGGCGGCCGCCTCCGCGAGCTCCTCCGTCAGCGGCGGCCGGCGCCTCGCCATGCGTACGACCCTGCTCTCGTCGTCGAAGCAGGACGAGCCGGGGTGCCACGGAGAGCGGCAGATCTCGCAGAACTGCCAGGAGCACTGGAAGCACTGGCAGCGGTGCGAGGACGCGCCCCCCGCGCCCGCCGAGGGCACCAGCACCGGGATGTCCATGCCGCGGTCCTCGCAGCGCGGGCAGTAGACGACGGCCTGCTCGAAGGGCGTGCCGCGAACCTGCCGGACCACGGCCGCCCACAGCTCCGGAGCGCTGGCCGCCTCCTGCGGCTGCGCGCGCGGCCCCAGACAACCTCGCGCCCTGGAACACGGCAACGAACAAGACAAAACACCACGGGGTGCTTCTGGCCGTCGTCTTCCTCCGGGGGCCCTCGGCGGGCCCCCGGGGCCGTCCGCAGAACCGGCCGGGGCTGCGCAAACCGGGCCTGCGGGAGGTCGGCACTTCCGCGGGCCCCGCGTCAAAACACTCAAGACGTCGGCTGTCTGGGGGGTGGCTCTGTGGGCAAGAGGGACCTCTGGTGCGCGCTGGGGCTTCGGGGGCCAGCCCCAAGCGCGCAGGCCGCTGCGTCGCCTCTTGTGCAGGGCCTCGTAGGGGCAAGGGAAGGCGACACCATCACCACCAGCGCGAGGAGCCAGGGAGTGTCCTGCTGGTGGTGTGGACCCCCCCGCCCGAGATATCCCCCATCCCCAGCTCGGGGAGGCATCGTGGACCCCCTCGCTAGAGGTGGTGGTGTCGCCTCGCATTCCTCCGACTTCAGGCGGAGCGCCGGGAGGCCAACCCCGAGCGCGCAGGCTGTTGCCGTCGCCTCGCGCGACTTAGCGATCGGGGGACCCGCCCCTCCATCATCAGCTACGCTTAGGTCGGGCATGTCCCCCTACAGGCGGATTTTGGACGAAAAATGAAACATAATCCAAGAAGATGCCCCCAGATGATCAAAAAACAATGCAAAAATCGCAGAGGGACGTGCCCGACCTGAAGCTACGCGCGCGGACCCGACTCCTGGGCGCCCTCCGCCAGCGGCTCCGGGCACCCTGGCACGGGGCAGCGGTGCGGCGCGCCACACGCCGCCTGCACCTTCACCACGGCGGCCAGGCACCTGGCGAGCTGTGCTCCCGCCCCCGGATCCTGACCCCCGGAGGCCCCTGGAGGTTCCCCGAGGCCGCCGGAGGCCTGACGGGTTAGGAAGCAGCTCCTGGGAGGTCATCGCGGACAGACTCGGGGCCGGTAAGCACGATTCGGGGGGGGGGGGGGCACTCGGCCAGACGAGGCTCGATTCAGCCCACGATATAAGCCAAATTGCGCGGTACTGCGTGGAATTAGGTGGGGTTAACAAAGATTGAGCCGTTTTCCTACCACAGATATACCAGCGCCGATGCTCGACTAAACCTTCCAGGAGCTGCATACTAGAACAAAAAAATCTAACAGCGTCCGAAAACCTCCCCTCGACCTTCGAGGGCAAAACTTTACCCTGACCTGGGGAGGCGGAGAAATACCGATGCTGGTGCTCACCCGGCCCATCGCGATGTGCGTGCTGACCAAACTTCCGAGGAGAATCAAGCCGTACGACGAGCAGCGGGGATGCCGACACCGTATCGGCATACCCGCGATCTCGATGGTTGTTCCATATGGGGTCTCCTGACGTCCCAGACCGTTCCCCAGGGCTGGTGTCTTTCCTGGAACTGATGTTTGAGAGTCCCGCGGGGCCCAGCGAGGGCCCCCTGCAGAGGCCCAAACCTGCCAAACATTCTGTCGTGTTTTGTCGCACGACGCGAGGAGTGTATGGACTTCGGTGAAGGCGTTGGTGAAGGGACTGGAGGATCCCTTATCTGAGAAAGGAGGCGGGATATCTATTTGCAACCCACGACTGGAGTTCCACCAGCTTCCAGACCCTAGATTCCTTTTCCAATGGATCCTAATCCAATGCTCTCGCTGCTTCTGGAGGAACGACAAACTGCATAAACATAAAAATGTCGGAGCTCCGCGCGGATTTCCTGGGTCGGCGCTGGGCCCCCCTCCCTGGCACGCGGAGCGCGCCAGAGGCGGCGCTGGAAGTGCTGCCAGGGGGGCCCCAGCGCCGATCCAAGAAATCCGCGCTGAGCTCAAAGAAATTGTGTCTATGCCATTGGAAGTTCCTCTGTCCTAGGAGAGGGTCCAAATCTTTCCTCCTCCCCCTCTGCCTCCTCCTGCTCCACCTCCTCCTCGTCCTCCTGCTCCACCTCCTCCTCCTCCTCCTCCTCCTCCTCCTCCTCCTCCTCCTCCTCCTCCATACGGCTGGGCGTCTCGCCTGAGAAATCCTCGCACATTCACGACCCTGAAGCTTGCAATGTGCTACAACTTCTCGGATGGAGAGCGGGCCGGCCTCAACATGTGGCTCTCGCCATAGCGCCGCGCTCGTCCGTCGCAAAAGATCTCAGCAGTTTCACGGACGAAGGGCGGGTCGTTTTCCAAATCAGGCTCTCGCCGTATCGCCGCGCATATTCGTATTACAACTTGCCAGCTGTTTCAGAGATGGAGAGCGGGTGGTTTTCAACATGCGGCTCTCGCCTTAACGCCGCGCGCACTCGTCCAAAACGTTTGCAACAATTGCACGGACGTGGTGCGGGTGTTTTTCAAAATGTGGCTCTGGCCGTAGCACCGCGCACATTCGCCTTCAAAGTGTGCAGCATTTTCACACATCAGCACATGTGTTCCTCGCATCAGCGCCGCACACATCCGTTGTACAAGTGTGCAGAAGTGTTTGAGAAAGTACGTTTTGGTACGATTTAGGATTGTCAGGATTCAGGATCCAACAGTCACGGAGGCTCGCGGAGTTGACGCCCAAGGGGCGGCGCTCTGGCACGATCTCGAATTGTCAGGACGCAACAGTCACATTGATCTGGTGCGCTGAAGTCCGATTGAAAATTCCCAAACCGTTTTCTTCCAATGGGCCACTTCCTGCACTGAGAATACACCCTTTGAGGGACCTATGAAAAGCGGAACTTGGAGGGAGGCTGTATTGCAATAGCGCGGATGCGTCTTGGGTTTACGTTGGTTGGCGTCCTCCTCCTCGTCCTCCTCCTCCTCCTCCTTCTCCTCCTCCTCCTCGTCTCTCTCTCCCCTCCTCCCCTCCCCCTCCTCCTCCTCTCCTCCTCCTCCTCCTCCTCCTCCTCCTCCTCCTCCCTCCTCCTCCTCCTCCTCCCTCGTCTCTCTCGTCCTCCTCCTCGTCTCTCTCTCCTCTCTCTCCTCCTCTCCTCCTCCCTCCTCCTCGTCTCTCTCGTCCTCCTCCTCTCTCCTCCTCCTCCTCCTCCTCCTCCTCCTCCTCCTCCTCCTCCTCCTCCTCCTCCTCCTCCTCCCCCTCCTCCTCCTCCCCCTCCCCCCCCTCCCCCTCCTCCTCCTCAGGCAGGACTCAGTACTGCGGACAAGTACGCGTCGAAGCGCCAATGCCCTCGAGCCCTCCCCCCGCCATCTGCGTGGGGAGGGCGAACAAAAACTAAGAGACAAACGAGATAAGCAACCGACGGATCGGCTGCACCTCGGGGGGAGGAGAGGAAGAGGCGAGGAGCCGGTGGCGCCCGTACGCGCTGGCGCTGTGCGGGGGCGCAGGTGTCGAGAGCCTGGGCCCCAGCCCCCGGGGGGAGCTGAGGCACACCTCGGCCCTCCTCCTCCTCCTCCTCTTCCTCCTCCTCCTCCTCCTCCTCCTCCTCGTCGTGGGGAGGGGGGAACCTGCTGCAGAGGGCGTGGCTGCACGCCGACCCGAAGGCGCCGTCGCGCACGGCGCCCGCGCAATTGGCGCACGCGGGCGGCCCCGCCGAGGCGGGCCCGGCTGCCTCGGCGTCGGGGTGCTCCGGGCCGGCGGCGGCGTCGTCGCCCCAGGAAGTCACGCGCGGGTCACGCTCCGCGCCCCGAGCCTGCTCCGCCAGCTCCTCCCCCTGCCAGGGTTAGGTCGGGCCTGTCCGCCTGCAGGGGGATTTTGGAGGGGAAAAATATAAGATACCCCCCAAATACCCCTAAAAATATGCAAAGGTAGTGCAACAAAAACATCCCCAGACTATATTGTAACTTTTATGGGATACTCCTCCTGTAGAGGGACAAGCCCGACTTAATGCTAGGGCCCAGACCCCCTGGCGTCGTGAGCACCATCCCGACGGGCAGCTCTTGGCCATGTTCGGCATCTGGGGCACTGGTCCCAGAGAATGGGTCCAGACCCCTGCGGGGGTCCACGTTGAGAAAAATTCGCGACGTCGGGAGCCTGGGGAGGAAGCCCGAACCCTCAGATCTGGGCATTGCAGAGGTTCTCACTGTGGACATTTTCCGGGCGCCGGGGCCATCACAAGTTGATCCTGCTCGGAGAATGCGACCGACAAACCGGGCCTGGCGCGCCGGTCGCGTTCTCTCCTGCTGGTGCACCTTTCTCGCCACCTCGGATGCCAGGGTGCACCCGCACGTGCACCGATCCTGGCCAGTCTCACCATGGGCCCAGGATCGAGGCACACCCCCTCCTCGCCCCAGGGCAGGAGGGCACACACCCAGCATCGGCAGGCGCAGGCGCACGGCCGGAGCCCTCGAGCCTGCCCGCCCTTCTGCCTTTCGCGCCGCGACGGCGTCTCGCCGCCCCAGGGCGCGGAGGGCCGCGGCACGGCCCGCGCGGGCCGAGCGCAGCGCTGCGACGGCGGCCCCGGGGAACCTCGGCCCCTGGACGAGGAGAGGACGAGAGCAGCAGCACACCCTCAAGTCTCAGGAGAGAAGGAGCAGGAAGGGGCCGAGGGTAGCTGCAATGAGCTGGGCCCGCCCTCGAACCTCCGCCTCCGCCTCGGCCAGGGCGGGCCTGCACTCCGTGCGGAGCCACTCGATCCACGCGAACAGCACGGGCCCCCCCGCCGCCCGCGCCAGGAGGCCGTCCAGCCGGCCGCAGAGGCGGTGCAGCCAGGGCCGGCCGAAGTGCCGCGACGCGAGCAGGAAGGCCGGGGGCTCTCCGCCAGCGTGCTCCGCGGAGAGGTAGCCCGCGGGCAGGAGGATCGGTGCCCCTCAAGCCAGGACTGTGCGAACCAGGGCTCTGAAGCTTCCACCTCCCTCGTCCCTCCCGCCCCCCCGTCGTCCGCTCCCTCTCCCAACTGCACCCTCCTCCCGCCTCTCCCGCGCCGCTCTCGATCTTCTCTGCTCCCTCCCCAGACCCGCGGCGTCATGATCTGTTCGTGACGTCGAAAAACCTTGCGTCGCGTTTTGCTCACGAGTCGAGGGGGTGCATGCTCTCTGCTCCCCCTGCCCCCCCCCCCTCCCACTCCTGCTCCTCCTCCTCCTCCACTCCTGTTCCTTTCTTCCTCTCTTGCTAAAGAGAAAGATAGTGTTGGGAGGAAGGGGTTGGGAAGATGCAGGGCGCGACTGCGTAATGAGCCCGCTCATCACACGCGATGATAGAGACGAGCTATCATGATCGTTTCTCCCAAACCCATCCCCCCAACCCGATGCTTACCTTCTGATCTCTCTCTCTCTCTCTCTCCTCCCTCCCTGCTCCCCCAAGTGAGGGAGAGGTGCTCCGCGTTCGGTGAGCGGCTCGCCACGCCTCAAGCTTGGGTGCAACCGGTGAGGCCGCCCAGTGTCAAGCCGGGGAGAATTGGAGGCTGTCTCGGCTCACTGCATGTTTTCTCGGGCGAACCGACCGAACTCATTGTTCAATGTTTCGTGAGAACGCCCGTGACTGGCTCCGCTCCCCCTTTCTGGTCACGTCACGATTCGCGCCGGCGCCGTCCGATAATCAGCCAGTCCGAAGTATCCTCGGACTTCGCCTGCCGAATCGCGACGTGACCGGCACCCTCCCCTCCCCCCCGGTCACGCCAGTGGATAAACAAACAATGTCCACCCAGACATGCGAGGCCCTTATTTTTTCAGTACGGGCTCCTCAGAAATCCCGACCCTTTCCGCAAGACCAGCTTTTCATCCTGTGTCGTTGCGTGGTGGTCCCGGGGCTCGGCGAGAGCCCCCGGAGGGCGACAAAGGTCAAAACCATTCCGTCATTATTTCTTGTACGACGCGAGCATGTCTGGGCACCGTCCGGATGCGGCCGCGAACTCTTTTGCTCAGGGTGTCGCGGCCGTGGCCCCGGCGACACGCTATGCCTTGCGAGCGGACATCGTGCCGCTCCGCTCCGCGGGGCGGAAGTTGGGAAAAGCCGGCGACGCTGACGCTTGATGAGTGGGACGTGTATAGAATGTCGCACTGCAGCGCGGGTGGCCAGACCTGGCGGGGCGACACGCTGAGCCGAGGCTTCTGACCGTAAAGAAAACGTCTGCGGCAACTCAGGGGAGCCTCCCATACCAACTCACTGGGTCTTGCGAATCGAAACTGATCGACGCTAGCCGACGCTAAATCGACGTCCCTCGACGCAAATCGATGCTAAACTGGCGCATTCTCATCGACTACTAGACGCTAGCCGACGACGGTCCGCTTCAAAGACAGGCTACGCGGGTACACGCGGCCCCCGTGCTTGCTACAAAACGAGGGCACAGACGGTCTCCGCTTCCCTGGTTTTCGACAGCAAATCCCCGCTTGCGCTGCCCCGAGAAGACGTGCAACTCCAGCTGCCGGCCACGCTCGATCTCCACCGTGACCCTGGCGGTCAGCCGGCTCCCCGCGGCGCTGCCGGGCGCTCCCGCGCCGGCGAGCTCGAGCTCCACTTCGGAGCTGCCGTGGTAGATGGCCTGCACGGACTCGAGCTCATCCCGCTGCTCTTGTCGGGGAGATGCACCCCGAGATCCCGGCCTCTCGATTGCTTTTCGCGCCGGGCGTCTTTGTCACCAGGTTCGGGCCAGGGGGATGATCACAGATCCATCCAGCTCGAAAAACGGCGCAGGACGATGGAGTCTGGGGCCCCGGTGTATTTTTTTCTCGCGAGGTCTGATTTTTCCCCCTCCGTCGGATCTCAGGGTAGGACTCGGGCTCGGGGGGCTCGGGCTGGCCTGACGGGGCCGTGAGGGAAATGGCGATACCCAGTCTGGAATTTAGCGCGAGCTCCCGCTGCACACGTCCCACAAAACCTGAACCGCCCAAACCCGGGAGGGGCTCGTCAAGACGCATCGGCAAACCCGAGTTATTGCGACCTCGAGTCTTGCGTTTCCCCGATCTTGGTTGGCCATGCGCGGCCGCTCTGGCCCGCGACTGCCCGCGGATAGGTGGCTCCTGCGCCTCAGATCGGTTCTACCTTGCGGAAGGTGTGGGCACCCTGCTGCACTTTGAGCCAAGATTGCCGCAGTCTCCCGCCCCCCGGAACCCTGGAGGGAGACACGAACCCGAAAGGAGTTCAAATCACACCATACTATGGCACGCACGCTTTACGATGGTGCGCTATCCTTCGAAAGTCTATTGGGTGCGGTGCTGGGCTGCTGCGTGCTCTAGCGCGAGCCCTGCCCCTCGTCCGAGACTTCCTCCCACTGGTCGCCATCATGCTGGGACCTCCTGGGGCTTCCTGTGGCCTCCTGGGGCATCCCTGGGCTTCTCCTCCTCCTCCTCCTCCTCCTCCTCCTCCTGTGCCTCCTGCTCCTCCTCCTCCACCTCCTCCTCCTCATCCTCCTCAACCCTCATCCGCGTTTCCTCCTTCTCCCTCCTCCGAGTTGTTCTGCGATTTCCTCATCCTCCGCCTCCAACTCCCTCCTCCTCATCTCTCCTCCTCTTCCTCCTCCTCCTCCTCTTCCTCCCTACTCCTCCCCCTCCTTCCTCCCCCTGGTTCCCAGATTTCCTCCTCCTCCTCCTCCTGCTGCTCTGTCTCCGTTCTCCTCCAACGCCCCCCCTCCTCATCCCACCCGCCCTCCCTGCCCCCTTTCTCGTCATCATGATGCCCAAGTTTCCTCATCGACTCTGGCTTTGATCTGCCCCTTCCCCCTCCCCCCCCCTCCTCCTCCTCCTCCTCCTCCTCCTCCTCCTCCTCCTCCTCCTCCTCCTCCTCCTCCTCCTCCTCCTCTCCGATTCACGCATCCAATATGTCTCTGACCTGAGCAAGAAAGAAACCAGGCGCGCTGACAGGAAAGGCCGACGGCCACAACATATATACGTGTATATATATACATATATATATATATATATATATATATATATCTGTTCCTCCGAGGAGCCCTTTTCCTCAGTGGCCAGACCGAAGGTTTGATCTGTGTGCTTACTGGTGCCCAGAGCTCTAGACGAGAGGATGCAATCAGGCGCCAGTCCTCGAGACCGACGGCAGTCAGCACAACACCTCGCGTAGATTTTGCTCCGCGGGTGGGCTCGGGGGGGAGCTTGAGCACAATCGGTAGCGGGCGTGCTGTGACGCGCGGCCCCCTGTCCTCAAGGCACTCTCAGAAAAGATTCACATGCACGCGTTGCCATCTGTTCCTCCGAGGAGCCCTTTTCCTCAGTGGCCAGACCGAAGGTTTGATCTGTGTGCTTACTGGTGCCCAGAGCTCTAGACGAGAGGATGCAATCAGGCGCCAGTCCTCGAGACCGACGGCAGTCAGCACAACACCACAAAATCGGAGAACTCCGAAACCATATGTCTGGAGACTCGACTTAAAGGCGAGGGGCCACTTTAGAAAACATCCCCCGAAACACATGGTTCCGATGTGCATTGAGAAACGCACGAGCAATATGTACACACATATCACTTGGGTACGGTTCGGCGATAGCCGTAAGAAAGCGGCCGGCATTATCTTTGCCGGCGAGTTCGATGTGGGGCTTACCTGAGAACGAGCAAATACCTCTACCACAGCACTTGAAAGGACGCAGACTTGACAGGTCAGCATTAGCATAAAGGATTGCAGTGCGTTTTCGCCACGGAGTGCCGAAAGCGCAGAAGTCCACGGTTAAGCGCTGGACCCCGGACCGCTTCGAGACTCTTTCAGCCACAGGTTGTTTCCAGAGCCAGGAGGACCCCGGGTTTTCCAGGCCAACAGGGATCCCAAGAGACAGCGCTAACTCAAAAAGACTAAAACTGAACGCACAGAGCCTATTGCCTTGCAAAACTTTCAGAGCATCACCAGGCGACAATCCAGGGAGGCCCTGAGGGTGCGAGCTGCTTCTGAGCGGAGGGGGGCCATTTGGTCGGTTGCGCGCGAGCGACATCGACTGACAAGGCGTGCCCAACCACACAGCTGCCACAAGGCCTGACCGAAGCCATCCGCGAACGAGCTGCTGAACTCGGCGTTGCAGAAGGTCTGAAGCCGGGTCATGCCTGAGGTCCAGCTCAAAGGCGGCCAGGCGGCCGCGGGAGACACGCCGCCACGCCAGAGAGAGGCGCCCTGACCCGCTGAACACTTCCAGGAACACGGGTTGGCCGGCGTCCTCTACAGACCGAGCTAGATTTTGGAGAGGCGCCCGCCAATGGTGTCGACCAGGCGCGTGGCGTGGCGCTGCTCGGAGATCGGAAGCCGTCGCATCTGCTCTGCCACGCGGCCCCCTTTGGTGTAGCGCCGTAGGGACGAGTCCGACACCCACCTCCCCCTCTTTTTGATCTCGTCGAGGCTTCTGAACTTTGCGAGGTATTCGTGGGAGGCCCCCCCGTGTCGGAGGGTGTAGAGCGTCGGCGGCCCCAGGACGCCGAGGTGCAGCGCTGTCGCAGCACGCCTGAAGACCAAGGCCCACTGGTTGTAGCTCATGTCGAAGACGCGGCCGCCTGGCGCGGCTCGGGCCCGCAGCGCCTGCAGCAACGGTGGCAGCCAGGTGAACTCCGGGCTGTCCAGAAGGAGGCCCTCGTCGTAGACTCCCGTCTTCGAAGGCTGAGCGCACTCCATCGGATGCAGGACCACCGACCAGAAGTTCAGGAAGGTTCGCCCCGGCGGGGCGCCCTCGGCAGGCGGGATCACCTGCTCGCGCGTCAGGCTGAGCAGCTCTGCCGGCCGAAGGTACAGCGCGAAGCAGACCGCCGTCGCCGCCGCCGCTGTCGTCTCGCCTGCATCCAGCATCCAGTCGATCATCAGGCAGGCAATCGGCCAGGGCAGCGGCAGCCGAGATCGTGGCGGCACCAGCCGGGCCCAGCCCTTCGCAGCACGAGCGGCCCTCGGGAAGGCCACCTGCAGTCGGCCGGGCGCCGCGCGGCAATGAGCCAGTGCCGCCATGTACTTCGTCGCCTCCTCGCTCGGGTAGCCGTCGAAGAACAGCTGGTTGAAGAAGGTCACCAGTGCGACGTCCAGATCGGGCACCTCCACGATCGGCAGTCGGACCGAGGTCGCCCACGCCGTGAACTTCGAGACCCTGTCGGCATAGTCCCGGCGGGTCGCCTCCCCCACGGCCTGCGTCTCCAGGAAGGTCAGCGAGCCCGAGGTCGCCGCCGTGTTGGCGGCGGGGAAGGCGCGCCTCCTGGCAACTCGGCGGTCCGCCTGATCCCCCCAGGACAGCGCAGCTGCGCTCTGGGAGCGGCTCCGGCGCCCAAGGTGGGTGGGCGCTGGGGCCGCTGGAGCCGCCGCGGGCCGCCTGCGAAGGACGCCCGACGGGCTGGCAGCAGACGCTCCCTGGGGCGACGACCGCTGGAGCATACCACGCCTCGGGCCTAGCACCAGGCCGGTTCCGTGATGCTGGGTCGGCAGAGTTGAACTCGGACGGCAGCCACCTCCAGTACGCCGCCGAGCCTGAGGCCAGCAGCAGACATGCCACCTGCCGGCAGACGGCGAGGAGGGCGGGCGCCGAAGACCGCCCCTTTGCCAGAGCCAAGATGGGAGCCATGGCGTCATTCAGCATTACGTGGGCCTTCCGAAAGGACCTCTTGGAGCGAAGCTTGTGCTTAAGCGCCATCACGCCGGACCTGGCCTCCAGGATGACCTGAGGGGCTGGGCGCCGCCAGGGCACCGAGAGGACCGGGTGCCAGTGGTCCCTCCAGATGTCGGGCGGGACCTCCTCGAAGCTAGGGTCCACGTCGGAGACTTCGGGCCCGTCCGGGACGGTTCCTGAGGAGCCTTGACCAGGGACAGCAGCGGCTCGGGGCCCAAGGCGTTGGCGCTCAGCTTCCCGAGAGAACCTCCAACGCTCGTTGTACCGGGCCAGACGCTTGACCGAGTCCTCAGAGACCTCCCGCTGGGTAACTCCAAAACCCCAAGACGACGCATCCAGGCACGTGAGGGTGGTGTCGAAGGGCAGCCCGAGGTCCCTGCTGCAGAAGATGAGGAGAGCCCGAGCCCAGCGTAGTTCACGACGGACGACGGGCCAGAGCTTAGCGGCACGATTGTGGTATACCTCCCCAAACTTGTAGACGGCCCCCAGGCACGAGAGGAGCTCCCTCCTAATGAGCACCCTGGACGTGATGTGCGAGACGATCCTCACCATCTCCTTTCCAGAACAGAACCCACGTCGGAGGACCTCCTGAATCCCAAGGTACAGCTTCCATCTAAGCCTGGGGTTGAGCGAGATCACGGGCGAGTTCGAGTCGAAGGACCAACCAAGAGTCTCCCCGCCCACTCCGCTCTCCACCCCGTGAGTAGGCAGTCCCACAGCACGCATATGATGATCGACCTGACGGGCAACAGCAATAGCAGAGGCCTCCGATAGCGACAGCGCAACGAAGTTGTCGACGTATTCGGTATGAACAACGCCCGAGTCGACGACAGGGGCAGGCAGGCGATCCACCAGGACACGCTCCGGCCTGACGAGGCCAGCACGCCGCGAGACAATCTCATTCACTGACTGGCACAACCAAAGACTGAGACTGAATCCCATCGGAGGACACCTGAAGCACGGATGGACCCACTGCGTAGGCGCCACGGGCCTTCCATTCGCATCGACCGAGATCCCCAATTCACCAGCCCTGATCTTAGGGAGTCCGAAGTACCGACGAAGCCAAGGTGGGAGCAACATGGTATAGAAGGCATCCGCGATGTCCACACCAGCGACACACACAGGCTCCCGACTGTCAACCCGGAGCTGAGAGAACGCGGCCCCAGTCGCCAGCTTCACCTTGGGGGGCTCGTCGAACAACTGGGACGGGATCCGGCCATCAAGTATGAGCCTCAGGGCCCCTGACTTCTTATAGACGAAGAACATTCCCACTGAGCTCAACGCATCGGTATGAAACTCAACGAGGTGCGATGACACAAGACGGTGCAATACTTTCTTATATAGGCGAGGGTTCCTCAAGTTGGGATCCGAATACGCCCTCTTCGGAGCGTGCTCCGCGACCCGGGCAAGCCCCCGCTCACGGGGCAAAAGTAGTTCTTGAAGGCGGTGACCAATACTCATGCTGTCATCCCCGATGAGTGCAGACAAGGACTTCGGTTCGGAGCCCACGCTCGGCAGGGAGATCAGATCGACGCGGTCGAAGGTCACCGGCGCAATCACGGCAGACTCCTGGTCGTATGACTGCGCGACGCGGAGCTCCTCGAGGGCTCCTGCGGGAGTGAGGTCGGGCGGGGGCACTCCGAAGGCGTCGACGGCCTCCTGGATCACCGCCAGAGCCTCCTGCTGGGCGGTCGTAGGGCCAGTGAGGCCGGTGGGCCGCGGACAGCTCGAACCAGTGTACATCTCATTCATGGCGCGGATGGCGTCGACGACCATCTCGCCGCGGTGACTGGTCCTGTGGAGTCGCCTCTTAGTTGTGCGAGAAAGGTCAGTAGCCACAAAACTGCGCTCACCACCGGCGGGCACAGGGAGCGGAAAGAGATCCCGATGCCGTCGCTGACGAGCTGGCTGAGCCTCATGTACATCTGCAGCGCGGGAAGCCATATCCGCGAAGCCCCCTCGAGAGTCGCTGAAGGCGGTCGGGGAGTCCGCCTCCAGGCCCCGCTCCATCATGGAGCCAGAGCGCGGCGCTCTTCCTTAGCCTTCCTGATCTGCTTAAGGATTCCAGCGTCGCGCTCCACTTGTTTGGCCACGTGCTCCAGGAGTGCCGGAGCCACCATCATGCGGCCGTCCTCGCGGGCCGTGCCCGTGAAGACCCCCACCTCATCCACGAAACCGAACTTCAAGAAGCCACCGCCGCCCCGGCTCTTGGGCTTGCCCTTCGCCTTCGCCTTGGGCTCGCCCTCGGCCGAGACAGCAGCTGAGACGCCCGAGTCGCGCGCCTCGTACTCCATGGCGTACATGTACTCGTACAGCTGCGCCTGCCGCAGCATGACCTCGACGCCCACCACATTGGGCAAGTCGAGGAGATCCCACGTCATCAGGTAGTCGACCATCCTCATGATGGACTCGTAGTGCGTCACCCCGAAGTCATCGCGGGACAGCCGGTAGTAGGACACGAACTGGTGGAAGTGCTCGATGGCCCCTCCGCGCTTCCTGTCCAAGAAGCGGAGGCACCATAGTGTGGTCCTTGGGCCGTCCAGCGGCCAGTCGGGGAAGGGCTCCTCGCGGAGCCTGTCGACACTCTCGTGGAACTGCACGCGCTGCCGCGAGCCGTCACCAAGCAGGGCCACAGGCTGGAGGCGGGCATCAGCGAGGGCCTCGGCGCCTCGGTAGGCGGCCTGCGAGGTCGTGATCAGCCGGATGGCCGACCAGCTCCCGCCAGCGTCCTGCTTCAGGCCGATAGCCCCCCGGACGAGCTCCGTCCCGTCCATCGTGACAGGGTCCCCGCGCCGGGCCGTCGTCGTGGTCTCGACGTAGACCCACTGTCCGTCAGCCCCAGGCACGGCATTCGGCCCCAAGGGGCCTGCGGGAGCCCCAGCCGCGGCGAGCGGTGCAGCGGCTGCCGCAACTGGGGCGGCCCCAGCAGGCGGTCCAGCCGCGGGCGCGGCGGGGCCAGCCGGCACCACAGCCAGCGCGGCGGCCACAGCCGCCCCTCCCCCGGCGGCAGGGGCGCCGGGAGCGGGCCCAGGCGCGACCGCGCCACCAGCAGCGGCCGCGAACGTGAAGTAGACGGCAGCGCCCGCCGGAGGCACCACCCCGGGCCGCCCGGCCGCTCGCTCCGCGTCGAGGAACACGTCGCGGGCGTAGGCGTCCACCTCGTTCCTGATGGCCACCTCCTCGGCCGCCGTCAGCGCGCGCCGGAAACGGTAGAGGTTCCCGACCTCCAGGCCAGCTGGGCGGGTGCGCCGGTCGTCCTCGAAGCGAACCGCAGCCAAGGTCCCGTCAGACATGTCGTACAGCTCTTCGTATACGTCGCCATCCGGCGTCGAGATCAGCACCCGCAGGGGGGACCAGCGGGCATCAGTCGGATCCTGAATCACCCGGCCCCACACGCGCCGCTGATGCCACAGCGGCGCGCCGGCGTACTGTGCCCACGCCCACCGGCGCACCCCCGGTGGCGCCTGCTCCTGTGCCATCCTTCAGGGCGGCGGGCGTCGGAGCCGGCCGCAGCCTCACCACGGCCGAGCCGACCTGCCTCACCACGTGGAAGCTGAAGACCAACAGGTTGACGGCGACCAGGAAGCAGGTCAGCCACCCGCCCGTCCAGGAGAGGCCCTCAGGCTCCTGGGCGACCGGCTGGGGCGCGGGCGCGGGTGCCGGCGCCTCTGGAACCGCCGGACAGGCGGCCGGCGGGTGGAAGTGGATCGGCGCCGCCGCTGGGCAGGCTGGGCACGCCGGCGGCTGCGGGCAGGCGGGGCGCGCCGGGCAGCGGGCCGACCAGCTCACGACCGTCTGCGAGACGGTGCCGACGAGCCAGTCCAGGTACCGCTGGCCAAACAGCCAGGCCATGTGAAGCGGGGGCCCCGAGCATCCAAGAGCTCCTAGATCCAAGCTCTCACCTAAAGTAAGTGATGGAAGAGATGCAGCAACATTTAGGAGAAACATGATCTCTTAAACGTGAGGCACGCGTGTAGCCTATGCGCAATGCATGGTCGCGAGGTGGTGCATGAGCATATCTTGAGACATATGTTCGCATACGACTCTTGCCAGCGTGGGCCCGCGGTGGCCGCGCGGTTCGCCCAGGGCTATAGCCGCGGGTTGCGCCCATGTGCGGTGGCCGCGTATGCGCGGCGGCCATCGTGTGCATGCGTCGAGGGCGATGGCCCAGGTTGCACCCCATGGGTCGCGCTAAGCGCGCGCTATGCATCGAACCACGTGAGTTTTATTCCACAAACAGCGCTTGAGTGCAATTCGCCAAGGTATCGCGGCGTTGGCCGCCGTGGTGCCATCGTGCCCCCCCCCCCCCCGCGCGGGCGGGTTGGCCGAAGTTTCGCAGCGTTGGCAATTAATCGTTCGTGCGCCCCCCCCCCCCCGTACGTGTTGATTGGCCGAGATGTCGCCACATTGTTTTACATGGTTCGACCTAATGTGAACCAGGTTGAACGTCTTGTATCCAACGCATGTAACACGCAGTTGAACATCAAATGGTGGCGCGATGGTTGCTAGCTCTGGTGTTCATGCAATTGTTGGCCTCTGGTACTTTAAGCAATGGGTGGGATATCCATCGAAGGTCGTCGCGCTTGCCAGTATGATTATTCTGGTATTTCAGACACGCAATGGGGCGGCACCTCCGCTAACCCACCAACACCGAATGCGCTTCGTGGGCGCCCCCCGTCTGGGGTGGTGGTGGTAGTGTCGGTGGCGGCGGTGGTGGTCGCAGTAATGGTGGTTGTGGTTATGGTGGTGGCGGTGGTGGTGGTGGAGGTGGCGATGGTGGTGGCGGTGGCGGTGGTGGTGGTGGCGGTGGTGGTGGCGGTGGTGAAGTGTGCGTGGTGGAGGTAGGTGGGTGGTGCGTGGTGAGTGGTGAGTGGTGGGTGCGTGGTGGTGGTGGCGGTGGTGTTGGTGGTGGTGGCGTTGGGTAGAGGTGGTGGTGGCGGAGGCGGTGGCGGCATTGGCCATTGCTGCGCCATCGCCCCTCTATAGGCGTGTAGACGTCGGTGCGCCACCTTGTTCGATTGCGGACCGTGCGTCTTCTCGCAAACGAAACATCAACCTCCCTCGCCCTCGTCCTCTCGCGCATACGACCGTGCGCGGTGAATCGGTGGCCCCCATGGTCATCATCATCATCATCATCATCATCATCATCATCATCATCATCATCATTATCATCATCATCATCATCATCGTCATCATCATCATCATCACCATCATCAGCATCATCATCCTCATCATCATCCTCATCATCATCATCATCATCATTACCATCATCATCAGCATCATCATCATCATCATTATCATCATCTGCAGACTCCCCTTTGAGGCGTATTTATATTGCCTCTTCTCAAAAACGGCGGCTCAAACTCCCTCGGCTCAAACTTGAAACTGCTGTTATGAGGCTCGAGCTGAGGCTCAAACTCAACCTGATCTTGGACTATATTCAGCGACTGCCTGGCGCTGTCGGGCCATAATTTGGGGGAGAGGTCCGATATGCCATTTTGGTTTTTTCGAGGGCCACTCTTGGGGCTCTTTGGGAACTTGGCCGTCTTGGGGGCCTCTTGGGCGTTTCGGGGCCCTCGTGGATCGTCTTGGGGCACTCTAGTGGGGGCGGGGGCCTTTGGGGCCGATATTGGGGGGCCTTCGGAGCAGAAGGTTTGAGAGGAGAAGCAGAAGCAGCAGGGGGAGAAGGCGGGTTCGTTGTGGAGCCTCAAGTGCTGTCGCCACGTGATGGCGCGAAGCGCAATGAATAAGCAGCTGTTTTTTTTTTCATGTTTTTTCTGTTCAGCCAAAGTGAAACAACAAGTACTTGTATATTGCAGTTTCGCCGAGCGTGCTCGGGTGGCAGCTCCTTGCAACCTCAATAATCTGGCCCACTAGATCTTCGTCCGAATACGTCCAAAAATACTTTGGATTCATTATTGCACATTGAAACTCGCATAGGTGAAGCCACAAGTGAAACTTTGGAACGAATTTCCATATCTTCTCGTGCCTGCTAGCAGACTCAACGCTCAACGCGTTGTACAACACAACAAGCGTCTTCCCTATGTACTTCAACTCCCGTAGAGCACTAGGGGGAAAGAACATGTCGTGGTCCTTCAGGATGAGATAAAAACGATCCAGCAGCATGGCCACGGCGAGCCTCTGTTTCGCATGTTCCGAACCGTCGTCGAACTCTCTGGCCAAGTGGACGGCGTAGCCAGACATGTGCCTTGTATCAGCTGCTTTGCCTTTGAACTTCGTGTAGCCAGACGAAGATCTCAGTCGTGCGAGTGTGAGTGGCCCCGTCAACTTGTGAAAACTTGTGCCTTGCTGACGCTGCCAAGCCTTGTGGTGATCTGCCAGGGCCGAAACCTGCTGCGCTTGATTGCAGCCCATACGTTGCATGCATTCCCACATTATCGAACCCAGTATGTGTGAGCAAACGCCCTGGTCGACGCAGTGCAGCACGTCGACCATACAGAACTCTAATCGAAACCCGACAACGTAGCGAAGAAGGGGCGGGACCTGTTTTCCTCTTGCTGCCAGCTCGATCGCATAGCTCTCCGTAGTCCTCACCGTGCCACGCCACCCAGCAGTATCTGCGGCATCGGTGTAACGCAACTCAGGATTAACAATGCTAGCCTTGCACATCCAACAATTGTTGTCATTTGCATTCTGCCGTGGGAATGAAAGAATCTCACAATAAAAGTCCCAGCCGCCCCTCAATTGGAGCAAGCATCCGCTATAGTTATCTGCGGAAGGCAAGCCATCTAGCATCTTGTTCATCGATTCTGCAAAGATCCGCCATAACATGTCCCAGGTCTCATCATTCAACTGCGATTTTTTTATAACAGCGAAACTCATTTTTTTGGATCTTGTGTCCCCTAAACCAAGTATTGAATTCCATGATATGACATATACAGAATCTGTATTGGAATATTCGCCTCCATCACCATGCAAACCCAATGGTACCGTTTTCTTCAGAAGGCGCCGTGGGCGATCTCGCAGCACTGGGTGCTCTGCTGCAAGTTTCCTGCCCGTCGCCGAGTCCCAAAACTCGCCGCAGTCGTATGATCCACCAAGAATTGACTTTGCAAATTCACTTGGCCGTTCTTTCAGAAATTGTTCGAAGAGAAGGTGTGGCATCACTATGGGGAACATCTTTTTCCCTGTTTCCAAAGGCATACGTATCCAAGTAATGGCTGGCGCTCCTATCGGGGTCCCGATCGCCGCGCACAGGTCTCGAAACATGTTCCCAGGCTGATGGCCCGCAGCTCCGATTCTGGCAAAGGCGTCGCAACCCGACGCCCCTTGATCCATAGCAGAGTGTGCGATATCCTGAACGGCTGCTGAGCTCAGCTGTCCTTTGGCCCATCTCATTTTGAGCATCCTGTTCAACGGTAGATCGCCCTGCGTGGAACTATGTGCGTCGCAGTGGGAGCGAACGTTATCGACCATTCTGCGACGGACTCCACTGGGCCTGACGGCTGGACCAGCAGCAGAAGAAGAGCCATCATCAGGCAACCCCTCTTGCAACTTTCGTTTTAGGGATCGTGTCATGTGCAGTTTGAGCCCAAATGGCTACGAATGATGGCCACTATGGTGACTATGATGTTGATGGCAGCCTGCGCGCGAGCCTCAAGCGAAAGGGAAGCACGGCACTCGGACGTAAAATTTTACGTGCGAACTCTAGCCCGAAGTGTTGTTGTTGATGATGATGCTGATGCTGGTGGTAATGATGATGATGATGATGATGATGATGATGATGATGATGCTGATGCTGATGATGATGCTGATGCTGATGCTGATGCTGATGCTGATGCTGCTGATGATGATGATGATGATGATGGTGATGATGACGATGATGATAATGGTGATGGTGATGATGATGGTGCTGATGATGATTCTACAGGCTTACGCCACATCCGCCGACCCCTTCTTCACGAAGGGAACGGGCCAATTTTTGCGCCGAGGGGCCCTCCTGGGACGCATCTTGGAGGCCTCTTGGGGCCTCTTGGGGCCGTCTTGGGCCGTCTGGAGGCGATCGTCGGTGTCTTTGATCGCTCTTCGACCGTCTGTGACCATGTTGAGCTCTCTTGGAGGCCACTTGAAGCGCTCCTGGAGCGCTCTTGGGGCCGTCTTCGGGGCCCTCTTGGGCAATCGTGGGCGCCTCTTGGGCTGTCTTGGGGCTCTCTTGGGCTGCCTTGGAGCTTCCCTGGAGGCTGCTTGGACCGTCTTGGGGCGGTGTTTAGGGCCTCTTGGGCCGTCTGGGAGCGTCGGAAAGCCCAAAAAGCGAATTCGTGAAAAGTGTACGTTTTACGAAGGGAATGGGCCAATTTTTGCGTCTAGGGGCCCTCGTGGGACGCATCTTGGAGGCCTCTTGGGGCCTCTTGGGGACCTCTTGGGCAGGAGGAGGAAGGAGGAGGAGGAGGAGGAGGAGGAAGGAGGAGGAGGAGGAGGAAGAGGAGGAGGATTAGGATGGTTTGCTACATCGTAGCGCACGGCCCGCTTTGTCCCAAAGCAGGCCTCTCGATCTGCGAAGCTTCCCCCACGCACCGTCGAGCATCGAGCCGCGACAACTCAGCAACCTCTACCCCGTCCCAGGATCAGGCACGCTTCTTCTTGGAAGCTGGCATGAACCCGAATTTCACAGCCCACCCGCGCATCGAGGAGAATTTCTCCATGAGGCTCGTCACCTTGGAGTCTAGCTTTTGGATGTCGTCGAAATTCAACACCTCCTTCTTCGGCGTCAGGGCGAGCTTCTCGACCGCCTTGATGCACGCGGAGAGCTTCGGGAGGAAGTTTGCGATGTCGGATGACAGGGCAGCGGCGTAGCTCTCGCCGTTCGACGACTCCTTCATCAGCTTCGCATCCAACTCAGCGCCCCTCAACTTGCGCAAACTCTCCTTCGTGTTCTTCATGATCTCGAGCTTCTCGAAAGGGTCCGATCCATCATCGGGTTCCTCGGCTTTCACTTCCTGCATCCTTTGAGGTGGTACTCCGAGCTGAGGTAGCATACTGCTTGTCATATCGTCGAACTGTTGCTGGAGCTCCGCCACGCCGTCCCCAGACAACTCGTCCCCCTTGTTCTGGATGCCCAGCTTGACGTCCTCGCTATTGATCTCCAGCTCGGCGTCCTCGCGTATCTTGTAATCCTGCATGTCCTCGTCGGTAGACCCAGTGACAGGATCTGGGCGAGAATCAAGTTTACCGCTGTCGAGCCACACCCTCACGCGCTTCTTCCCGTAGACTATCTCCATCTGCTCCTTGCCCATCCACCTCTTCGAGGCCATACTTTGGTTTTTCTTCTCGAGCACCCTCTCCGACTTGATGGAGGTCTTGCCCTTCTCCTCGCGAGCCTTCTTGGCCAAGAACAGCAACATGAACTCGCGGCGCTTGGAGCCCCGCAATGCTTCCCCGTCCCCGTCGCCGCTCTTGTTCACGAAGTATGTCATGCTGCTCTCCGTACGTTTCTTCTCGCTCTTGTCATCGTCGAGCTTCTTCAAGGCAGCCTCGGCAGCCTTGATCTCCTCCTCCGACAGGTCGCCCTTCAGCTTCGAAAGCGCGTCTGGGGACAGCTCCTTAGCCTTGGCCTTCGCCTTGGCCTTGGACTTGGCCATCCTTGACCGACGCGCTGTAGCGCACTCTCGCCCAGGGGGGGCTTGAGCCAAAAAAGGCTACGGAAGGTTTGGGAGTTGCGCATCGCCAGACAAGCTTTGTGACAGAGACGAAGGCCTATTTCACGAGATGCCCACGAGGGTACCCTGTTGCAACGTTGGGTACCAGCAAAGCAATCGGCGAGACAACGGGGTGCGACCGACAAGGCCGACAAAGTCAGAAAAAGTCAGAAAAAGTCAGAAAAGTCAGAAAAAGTCAGAAAAAGTCAGACTCATTTTTTTTGTATATATATATATATGGTTTCATATGTTTCTGACTTTTCTGACTTTTTCTGACTTTTTCTGACTTTTTCTGACTTTGTCTGACTTTGATGTGTGCTCTTTGACTTCTGGGGGAATCGCTCGCTCACCTTCTGACGTCGCCGCGTTGCGAGCTGGTCTGAGGAGGAGGGAGAGGGGAGGGGGGGGAGAGGAAGGAGGGGGAGGAGGTGAGGGGGAGGGGAGAGGGGAAGGGAGGAGAGGAAGGAGGGGGAGGGGGAGGAAAGGAAGGAGGGGGAGGGGAGGGGGAGGAGGGGAAGGAGGGGGAGGGGGAGGAGAGGAAGGAGGAGGGGGGAGGAAGGGGGAGGGGAGGAGGAAGTGGAGATCACTTCGTCCCCACTTGGCGGCTTGGGCTAGCTGCGCTTGCGGCCCGCGCACTCTCTGGCTCGCGTGCGCCCTAGACGGACCCTGGCAAGGCATTCTCCACCTGCGTGGCACTCAGGGCGGGTCCGTCAAACGCTTCGCCAGGCCCTTCATGCCGAGCCACTCTGCGTGCAAGACGGCAACACTCGTGGGGGGCGCAGCCTCGGGCGGGTGGCTCTCGTAGAAGCTCTGGAGCATCTTGGCCTTCACGATGAGGTTGTTGATGTCGTCCTTCAGGGACTGCGAGTACTCGCTGGTCGGGATCCGAATGTTGTAGCCGTGAAGCACCACGCTGAAGCTGTTCAGTGCTGCAACGTACTCCTCGTCCTTGTTGGTTGATTCAGCTTCATCAGCGCTGTCCACCACCTGCGTGTACTCCTGCTGCGAATCATGCTGCTGCGTGTCGGTGCCGCGCTCATCAATCAAGCGCTCGAGCTCGTCTTCCAGTTGCAGTTCAGCAGCCACCAAATCACCTTGGTCGCCAGCCATCGCCGACGCTGCCGTAGGAGACTCCTTGCTCTGAGAAAGCCGAGGCCTCTTGGAATCGGCCATGGCTCGAACTCGCTTGGCTTGAAATGGCTACGAGGTAGGATCGGGTGAAACAGTTTGGCCGCTTCGTTTCAAGTGCGGCGTGATGCATGTCTTGGTCGTTTTCGTTTCAAGCGATTTAGTCGGAGCCCTCTCGCAATTCCACGTTGTGTTTCAAGTGTTGGTTGTGTTTTGTGTTGTTTTGTTCTGGTTCCCAGAACCCCCCTGAGCCTGCTTAGGGGTGGTGGTGAGTTGTTGACTGCCATTTTCGTCGTTTCCTAGGAGGAGGAGCAGGAGTTACCCCGACACGTTTGCCAACTGGATCCTATGGGGAGGGTGAGCAGGATGAGGAGGAGATGGAAGATGCGGCTGCCAGTCGAAACATCATACCCACAGACTTCCCTGACCAGCTACTTCGAGCCGTGCCCAGCCGCAGTGGCCAAACAAACAAACATGATAAGTCGGCAGCCCGCGCGCGAGCCTCAAACGAAAGGGAAGCACGGCACTCGGACGTAAAACTTTACGTGCGAACTCTAGCCCGAAGTGTCGTTGCTGATGATGGTGCTGATGATGGTGGTAATGATGATGATGATGCTGATGCTGATGATGCTGATGCTGATGCTGATGATGATGATGATGATGATGATGATGATGATGCTGATGATGATGATGATGATGATGACGATGACGATGGTGATGGTGATGGTGATGACGATAATGATGATGTTAATGATGCTGATGATGCTGAACATGGCATTT
>CAUYUJ010004763.1:0-17500 GCA_963575745.1 Prorocentrum cordatum | reverse complement strand
CGGCGCGTTGCGCAAATGAAAGCGTCCTCCCAAAAATTGCCCGAGGCTTTGAACACCTTGAGGACGTCCGCTGGCAGCTCCTTGGCGAGCCGTTGCCACTGACTGCTGCAGCCAAACATTCAAAATCCACGTCCGTCGTCTCTCGTCACCGTTTTTCATCAGCCAGTCAATGTCTGCCACCTCCTACAATTGGCGTTGGCAAAAAGGCGTGCAACAACGATATCCGAAGAGCACGCTGTCCCTGTGAGGCCTGTGAGGCGATCCCCTCCGAGAGAGCCCCTTCTGTACACGATATCCCCCTGTCGGGGCTTCGCCGGCGCACGCTATCCCCGAGGGCGGGGATAGCGTGTACCCAAACCCTCGACGTCATGATTCTTTCATGACGTCGACCCCCTGAGGTCTCGACCCAGTCCCCGGGTCCTACATTTCATCCTAGATCGTTGCTTGACGGTTTCGAGGCCCGGTAAGGGCCCCCAGAGGCTGGAAATAGAGGCAAACCATCCGCCGTGTTTTTGTTTTCATGACCTGAAAAGGGTCAGGGCAGCAAGCGGGCTGGCAACGCCACACTGCACGCTATCCTCCCACCCCCAATCATAAAAGAGATAAGCGGCAGCAGGCCACGGCAACGCCGTAGGTCAGTGAATGCACAAGACGGGGGCAATCACATGGGCCAGAGCGCTTGATGTCTTGCCACCGCGGAACCAGGCCCAAGAAACAGGGTTTAGACCAGTCGGAGGAAGGAGGGAGAGGAGGAGGTGGAGCGTGCCAGCGGGAAGGAGGGAGAGGAGGAGGAGGAGGAGGAGGAGAAGGAGGAAGAGGAGGAGGAATACGGCGGGAGGAGCGAAAGCAAGACCGCACGTACCATGAAGCCAAGAGGAGCGGGAGAGAGAGGATCCATCAGGGCACCAGCGCGCTCGGAAGCTCATCCCACGCGCCTGGCGAACTGTTACATCCCCGATGCAACCTTCTATCTGCTCTGGGGTGCGCGTGCGTCTCGGCATTGGGCATCTGTGCCAATGTTTCCAACCCTGGGGGGGGGGGGGGGGGCGCAGGCAGATAATGACCGTGAGGGATGAGCAAGCGGAGGAGGAGGATGAGGAGGAGAAGGGGAGAAGGAGGAACAGCAGCAGCAGCGGAAGAAGCAAGAGGCGCAGGAGGAGAAGGGGAGGCAGGCGAGGAGGGAGGGAGGGGAACGCAAGTCAACCTAGCCAGATCGACCGAGTCCGCGGGCCCAGCCCACACCCACCCGGGGGCCTCCCTGTCGCACCCAGGTGGCCGCCGGCTGCCCAAGTGCGCGTCGTGCTGTGAGCAGGCGGCGGCGCCCGTTGGCAGAGCGGCCCAGCCGGGGCACAGGCTGAGCGCATTGGGCCGAGCCTGGGGCGGCGGAGCGCGCTCCCCTTCGAGTCCTCGCGCGGCCTTCCCGTGGCGAGGAGCGCCTGCCTGGCCAGCGGCCACGAAGCGCGGCTACCTACCCTCGCCTGGGGAAGCCAAAAGGTAGCCATACCGCTACTCCCCGGACCTCTCCCGGGGTGCGTTCTGACCAGGACTTCGAGGCGAATCCCGTGGTGGCGGCGAGAGAGGCCCAGGAGGCCCAAAGGGGGAAAACGAGGAGAGTGTAGAGGTATGGGTACCTTTTTCCTCCTCTGATCGCTGGCGCCGCGGGCGACCTGGGAGAAGGGAGCGCGGCCACACCGACGGCTCGGACAGCGCCCGAGGGCGCGGCGCACAAGGTTTGCCCATCCACGGGGCAGGGACTGGCACCAGGAGGCCTCAGGGCCTCAGGGCCCCCGCCGGCGCCGCCTCCCGGAAGCAGCGGCGCAGCTGCACAAGCACGCTGCGAGCCCTCCTCCTCCTCCTCCTCCTCCTCCTCCTCCTCCTCCTCCTCCTCCTCCTCCTCCTCCTCCTCCTCCCCCTCCTCCCCATCCTCCCCCTCCTCCTCCTCCTCCTCCTCCTCCTCCTCCTCCTCCTCCTCCTCATCATCATCCTTCTCCCTTGCCATTCGCTGTATGTCGCAGCGACGTGCTGCCGATCAGTGAGGCGATACCGACAGCGAAACACCACAGTCCTGGACGGATTGCCTGCGAACCCTCGACTCCCATGGAGCGCGTCTTCATCCTGCTCGCTGTTCTGGGCCCAGACAGTTCCATCAGACGAAGCAGCGCATAGCTGTCCCAATCGCCTGCTCATACGAGTCATTCACGTCGAAGCGCCACGATCTTCTTCTTACACGTTCTTGTGGCTGTCGCGGCTGCACCTGCAATGAATTGGCCATGCCATCTCTCGCTTCGCAACAGCATTTATCATCCGATCTCCACCTACAACCATCACCTCCAGTGAAATACACCTCCTCGATTCATCGCAACGTCCTCCTCAATCATCGCGCGGCTCCGTCGACGCTCCTGTTCTTGCATCCTCCTACGCCTACGACAAGGTATGCAACGCCGTCATGTCTCAACATATCGCTCCTGATGCATGGTTAGACACCCTGCTCCCTTCCATCGCAACCATTTCGATGCAGAATCCGTCTGCAACACTCTGAACACGTTTTGAAATCCCGACAACATACCTTCGATCTACATAACTGTATCCTGCCCATCGTGATCCATGGTGGCGGCACGGGCAATCCGCTCTGAACGAGCGCTGCCACTGGAAACAATCTTCCTGCACAACTGGGCAATCCACACGCACACAGGAAAACATGCATAGATGTCTCAGCTACATGGCACTGGCAATTCTACTCACATGACCGCGCTTGACGTCGCCCCCTTTAAATAATCCGACCATAGCATTGGGCAAGACATGGGACTCTATCGAAATCCTGCTGCAAGACAGCGATGCCCTACTCGTCGGAGCGCTGATTGACACATGGAATGGACCCCATCGGCCTGGCATCCGATCCGGGGTGCCACTGCCGTCGGGCATGAGGCACGCCATGGCACAGATTGCGCGCCCGAGCGTGGGAAACAGGAAGGCATCGATACCGCTACCTCCCCGGGCTCATCCTGGGGTGTGCTCTGACCCGACGAACTTCGAGGATGCTCACGAGCGGCGAACATGTCGGCCTCCACGCCCTCGCGGTCCGGATGCTCGCGCGCGATCCCGCGAAGACGCGGTCGTGCGGACGCGTCCCGCGCGGGGCACCCGCGAAGGAAAAACGCCCTGCACCCGCGGGGTCGCGGCCCGAGGGCCGGGCCCCAGAGGCCACGGATGCGGACGTGCTTGCCGCCCGCGGGAGGGTCCGACACGTGGCCGCGGGGGCCCCCGAGGCGAGCAGCGGTGTGGGGATGCTGCCCTCCTCTGTGGGTCGGCTGCCAGCGAGCGGCACACGCGGCCAGCGAGCCGCTCCGGGAAGTGGAGCGTGGATTCGCCAGGGTGCCGTGCAATTGCGCGGCTCGGAGTGGGCAGGCTCAGGTCGGGCATGTCCCCCTACAGGCGGATTTCGGAAGCAAAATAGAACATCCCCCCAAAATGCGCAAACAATCTTAAAATAAAGCAAGAAAAAAACCCAAACTTCGTCCCGAGACTACTTTTTAACTACTTTTGAGCATCCCTCCTGTAGCGGGACATGCCCGACTTCAGGGCAAGCCAGAATGCCTTCGCGGGCCAGCTCGCGACGTTCCCGCCGGCCCGCCGGCTGCTAGGTGTCGCTGCCTGCCGTCGGCCCCCAGGGCGCGTGGGCCTCTCGCATCTGGCTCGGCATCGCTCGCGGCCGAGAGCTGCCCGGGTCGGGTGGGGCCCCTCCTCGCCCGCGTTGGCAGGAGGGCGAGCGATGGCGAGTACTCAGAGCGAGGACGGGCCCAAGGCCTGTGGAGCGCTCGGACGTGAAGCTCGTCGCCAGATGCTCGGCACCCAATCGCTGCAGGTAGGCGTGAGCGCCAACGCGCAAGATCAGAAGTTGGGGAGCGGTCGAGGCTTTCACGACAGTCAGTTCGGTGCATGATCGTGACTCCCCGTGACGCTTCGAGCCTGATCGGTGGATTCCGAAGACTACGGAAGCACAGGGTCGTAGGCCTGCCTCACGATGCGGCACCCACAATTTGCACACCTCTTGGCAGAATGTTTAGGACTTGCGTCTCAAGCTTGTTGAAGAAACGCAGAGGACAATTCATCCCGACAAGTTTCAACTGAATCCATGCTAGTTTCGAAATCCCCAATCAGTGCTTGCACTGAAAGGGTCCTAACGGATCCTGAGAATTTGACGAAAACGGGCGGCCGATTTCGGTGAGCCGCTGGGTTCCCGGGTCCCTGGTTCCCGGTTGTCGGGTTCCCGGGTTTCTGGCGTCCTTTTCGATCGGTCTCGCCAGTGATTTACTTACCCACCTATCGATCGCACGATCAATCTCACGATCGATCTCACAATCGATCGCGTTATAGATCGCACGAACGATCTCACTGAACCAACTTCACTATCGGTCTCAGGATCGACCTTACAACCGTCTTCACCATCGGTCCCACTATCGATCTCATTCCCGATATCACAACCGATCTCAATATCCAGATCACGAATGTTCCAACCATCCACTGATTGGGGTGATCCTCTGGTGTAATACATGTCCGAGGGATGCGCGCACCTGGGGACAACTACATATGCAACATATGATGGGCCTGTTTTCGACCAACATCACCATAAGTTGGCAGAAGAGGGGGTCCTCCTCCTCCTTCTCCTCCTCCTCCTGCACCTCCTCCTCCTCCTTCTCCTCCTCCTGCTCCTCGGGGCGATGCACGACGCATTCGGTGACGAGGGGGCCGAGGGAGAAGCCAAGAAGGTACTCGCGTCGTGGATGGAGGCAGCAGGTCCAGAGGAGTACGGGAAAGCATACGTGGAAGAGTTTTTCAGGATGTTCCGACTGCGGGAGTGCTACAGCCCAGACGGAGCGCCAGAGCAGGAGCGCAAGGCAAAACTTCAGTACTCGCTCAACATGAGCCCCGACCTCAGGACGGTGATCCACCTGGCCACGGGACCCCCAGCTCAAGTTCCCACGGTAGACATGAGGGCCTTCCAGAGCGCCTTCACCCTGGGGTTGATCAAAGCGGGGGGATCCAAGCCGACGGGAGCGGGACCCAGGACGGAGTTGGAGAGGACAGTGGAGCGCCAGTTGAGGAATTTCCAGAGAGTGTGATGCATCACGCGTGCGTGTTGGCCCGTGATCCTCGTAAGCTCGCCAATCTTTACAAGATGCGGGACAATGGGGTGCAGAGGGTCGGGCAGCTAGTCAGAGCAGTAACATTCGTTAGGCGTCAGATGCCCCACCAGTTGCAATATACGTATTCAATTGGACCATATGTTTTACTGGTGACGCACAAGCACCACACGAATGGTTAGAGAAGAGGGACTTTTTGTTGAGAGTAGCCGTCTTTATCAAGCTGCAGAGGGACTTGCGCTGCGCAGATTGCCAGCACATCTGTATTGCGTGTATTGCTTGTACGCCATGGCGTCTGGATCAGCACACTCCACGGGGACAGCTGCCACGGCGGGGACGGCGCCGACTGTAGCTACGGGAGCGAATGCAGTGCCAGTCCCACAGCCGCCGAGCGTGCGCCCACCAGGGCCGATTCGCTCGAAGGCTGCACCGACCCGCAGGAACCAGACAGACCAGGTGAGAGTTCAATCGGCACAGCAGGCCCATGTCAAGACGGGCCGCCTGCTGCGCGAGCATTACTCTACGATTCTTGGGCAGTGCAGTCTCCTGAACAGCCAGCTCCGCCTCCTCCAGCTCCAGAGGGATCGTATTATGACCCCAGTCGTGAATGATACGCAGCTCGAGGCTGACCGCATCACCACGCGTCGCAACATCGACAGTCAGATACACTACTTGAGAGATGAGATAGACCGTCTGCATGAATGCATACGTGTGCTGGATGAATCTGACTTGGGAGTGCAGCGCTTCGACTGGGAGATCTCGAGGCCGAGTGGGAGCAGTGAGCGTGAGGAGGGGCAATAGCTAGCGCAGCTCGTGTCGTCCCCCCCCCTCCTCCTCGAGAGCTTGCTGCTGCTGCTTGCCTACCCCCTCCGAATGGGCTGGGCCCCCGCCCCGACCTGCACGGGCTGTTCGGCCTGCAGCGCACGGTGTACGTGAAGCAGGACCGCCCACGGACCCGTGCGGGGGATGGCTGGGCAGGGACGGCTCCTCCTTTCCTCCTCCTCCTTCTCGATCCGAGCGAATTGGTTAGACTCCCAGGCCTCGATGAGGCCAGAGAGATTCAGCAGTGTTAGGTGCGAGGCTCGCCCCATGAGGGGGTAACCTCGCACATCCCGAGTCTGGAGGTGCAGAATGCGACGGGACGCCTCTGCCGAAGCGGCAGCGCTTGCAGCAAGAGGCTGCGGCGTTCGCCGTAGGCGGCAAGGGAGAGACAGGCACACGTCCCATCCTTGTTTGCTTCCATTTCTTTCCTAGGGGCCCGATGCGATGCAAGCGATTCGGACATGGTGGCGAGACACTGGGCACACACAAACCAATCCTGTGCGCGTTGACAGCACGCGCAGCAGCCAACCGTCATACATGCTGCCCCTCTTGATGCACCAAATCGGGCCCGACGTTTTGCATTAACGTCATCACTGCAACAACAATCGAATCAAGTCAAGATGTGGAATCAGTCGCGCTTTCCCAGATCTTCTGCGCGCTCATGGTGTTAAGTCGGGCCTGTCCCCCATACAGGCGTATTTTGGAGGAAAACCAAAACATAGTCGAACAGACTCTAACATTGTCAAAATTAGTAAAGCAATCCTCCATCTACTATTTTTAGTGTTTTTGAATATTCCCCCTGCAGAGGGACAGGCCCGATTTATTCATGGTGCCACATCCTCTCTCAACTGGCACTCTTACCCGCCCCGAGCTGTGGCAAGGCACCGTCGTGGAATCTTTCGACGCGGATGCGAGGCCCTCCGCCGCCTTCTTGCTGCTCCTCCCCTCCGCACATGTGCAGTGTCGACAAGCCCGCTGGCAAACCACACCTGCCCTCAAAGGCTTCCTTCCGCCAACTTGCTCCCGCGGGCCAGACGCCAAATGCGGAGCGGCTCGCCCTTGACAGCCTCAAGATGGCCCCATATACCCCAATGTTGATTTTCAAGACGGCGTAATATGGACCAAGTTGGCCTCACGCCTGACCCTAAGGCTAGCATCTGGCTCAAGTGCCCCCCCGTTGCTCCCCAGGATGCCCCCGAGCCGCCAAAATCATGGACTATTCGCTGCTTCGGCTTCCGATGCGCCCCCGAGGTCTCCGGAAGGCCCAGGAGCGGCCCAAGCTACGGGCGGGCCACAATGGCCCGAATGAAGCCATACGTGCAGGCTCCCACGCACAACCCAGCAATGCTCCATGACATGCACAAGAGGCGACTGTACGGACACCAAGGGGGTGGCGACAGTTGCTGCGTTTTCTGGCAGTTGCCACCAGCCTCGCCTAAAGAGGGACGGGGGGCCCCACTGGCCCAAACGATGGACCCGAGAAAGCCCCAAAGGGTGCTCCAAGTGGTCTCGAAGATGGTCCGAATAGGCCTCCAACGTGCTCCTCCTTGAACGCGGCACGGGAGCGTTGGCTGCCCCGATACGCAACAAGCAACTCAGAGCGTGCGGACACATAACTCAACACGTAGATCAGAAACGCACGTCTGCCGCGATACGTTCTCGCGAGCCACGAGCGGCGAGCCTGTACATCTCCACGCGGGGCATCCGCGAGAAAACGCCCCGTACCTGCGTGGGCGCGGCCCAATGGCCCGGCCCGCGAGGCCGCGGATACGGATATGTCTTTCGCCCATGCCGTTCGCCATCAGCACGCTGAGCCAACACGCAACGTGTTGAACCTGGACGTTTTGCTCACGGTTCGGTGGCAACTCATGGGAGCCTCTCGTACCATCTTGTTGGCTCTTGCGTGTCGACTATGATCGACGCTAAGTTATTCGATGCTAATCGACGCTGAATCTGCGCTACCTCATGAATTACACGCTAATCGGCGCGAGAGCACTCTAAAGAAAGACTTGCGAGGGTATACGAGGCTCCCATGATTTGCGACCGAATCACAATACGTTTTGCGTCCCAGCACTGGCGCATTAGGCCAGCTGCGACGGGGGCATTCCCAGCATTGTGCGGGGGCATCTGGGGCCGTCTTGGAAGCCTTTTGGTGAAGCATCTGGGGCCGTCTTGGTCGCCCCCTGGAGAAAACAAAAACACACCAGAAGTCGCATCCCCCAGGCCCTTAGGGTGGCCACCTTGGCAGCCAGAACGGGCTGAAACCATGTGTGGCGACGTTTCCTGCGTGTCGGCGTCCTTGGTCCCAGAGACGGAAAACAATCCCCTTCACCGTGCCGGGGGGCGAAATTGCAACCCCAGGGCAAGCGGCAGGGGAGGGTCCCACCCCCCAAGGACGGAAAGAAGCCCCGGGGGCTGGTTGGATGCTACGAACGTGGCGGCAGGCGGGCCGAAATCGTAGCAGGCCGTGGCCAAGCGCTGGAGAAACGGGCGGGCGGGCTCGACACGACCTTTCGACCCCCATCACGGCCGCGCGACGCCGTCGAGGGCTTGCCTCAGAGGGCAGGGCGCCAGAACAACAACGACGCTCTGGCGGATCCCTGCTTCGCCGTCTGCTCCTCCTCGACGCCGTGGTCCACCCAGTCGTCTGGCCCATCCCTGTCTTCTTCTTGCTCCTCCTCCTCCTCCTCCTCCTCCTCCTCCTCCTGCTACTCATGCTGCTCCTCCCTCCCCGTCCGCAGCGTGCCCACGCACGGACTGCCCACCACCGCTGCCGGCGCGCGCCCGGGCTCCGCCCTCCCTCCCGGGGGGGTGCGCGAAAGGCGAGCAGGGAAGGCCCGCCTGACGTCCGCCTTCGGGGCCATGGCCCTCGCCGCCCAGACGCCGGCTGCTTGCCGGCCGAGGGGGCTGACCACGGGCGGTCGGCTTGGGCCATCGCTGAGTCGAGCTGGCGGGGTCAGAGGGCAGGCGCAGACTGGCGGAGGGTTTTTTAGGGGGCAGCGGAGGCGACGCAATGGGTGGAAATCGTGGGTGGGAAAATTCGCCGTGGGACCAACCGCGTCGGTAAAATGGCACGTCCGTGTCTTGCGTGCGATGCTTTGCTCGTACCGCTGCGGCGTCACATTGCTGATATTGATATTCGGTCGGTAGCTCACTGTCGTGGAGTCGCGGTGTCGTGGTGCTGCGGTGTCGCTGTGCTGTACTGCGCCAAGCGTAATGGTGTGGAGTAGTTGTAGTGTCGTGGTGGCGCGGCGTTGTGGGCAGTAGGGTAGTGCAGTGGTCAGGTGAAGAGATCTTGAGAGCCTGAAGTAGCGAATGAGGCATGTTCCACACTATGCTATAATATTGCACTCCCTACTCTGACAACATTGAAACTACCCCCGTAGGGCCATAATGTACGTAACAGTGCGTCAGAAGCACGCGCTTACATGTAAGCAAGCTGTCATGAAACAAATCTCGGTGCCATGTGGCCCTGTACGCTGTATGACCGCAACCGAAAGTTGACACACTCAAAACTTGTACCACCTTCTAAGAAATCGAGGTTCAGCTTCGCTGAACTTCTTCACCTCTTGCGCGAGCCAGCTTTGGACACGAATTTTCTGAACGCAGCGCGGCGCCCGTCTTGGTGGTTGCAATAGAGATTGCGCTGGTGATTGCGCTGATGAATTTAGGTCGGGCATGTCCCCCTACAGGCGGATGTTTGACGACAAAAAAAATATCCTGGCGAAGGACCCAACCAGATGCAGTTGCGGGTGCCGCAATTGTGAATAGTTTCCTCGATGGCGCTCCCTATGGGGCCACGAAACGTGTGAGGGGTGTGCCGAAATCTGCGCGGTGGGCGCATGGGAGCGCAGCCACTGGGGCCTTCGCTGGAGCTCCGTATGGGGCCACGAAACGTGTGAGGGGTGTGCCGAAATGGGTGCGGTGGGCGCATGGGAGCGCACCCACTATGGCCTTCGCTGGAGCTCCCTATGGGGCCACGAAACGTGTGATGGGTGCGGTGGGCGCATGGGAGCGCACCCACTATGGCCTTGGGAGCGCAGCTGGGGGAGCTCCCTATGGGGCCACGAAACGTGTGAGGGGTGTGCCGAACTGGGTGCGGTGGGCGCATGGGAGCGCAGCCACTGGGGCCTTCGCTGGAGCTCCCTATGGGGCCACGAAACGTGTGAGGGGTGTGCCGAAATGGTGCGGCGGGCGCATGGGAGCGCAGCCACTGGGGCCTTCGATGGAGCTCCCTATGGGGCCACGAAACGTGTGAGGGGTGTGCCGAAATCTGTGCGGCGGGCGCATGGGAGCGCAGCCACTGGGGCCTTCGCTGGAGCTCCCTATGGGGCCACGAAACGTGTGAGGGGTGTGCCGAAATGGGTGCGGTGGGCGCATGGGAGCGCAGCCACTGGGGCCTTCGCTGGAGCTCCCTATGGGGCCACGAAACGTGTGAGGGGTGTGCAGAAATGGGTGCGGTGGGCGCATGGGAGCGCAGCCACTGGGGCCTTCGGTGGAGCTCCCTATGGGGCCACGAAACGTGTGAGGGGTGTGCCGAAATCTGTGCGGTGGGCGCATGGGAGCGCAGCCACTGGGGCCTTCGCTGGAGCTCCCTATGGGGCCACGAAACGTGTGAGGGGTGTGCCGAAATGGGTGCGGTGGGCGCATGGGAGCGCAGCCACTGGGGCCTTCGCTGGAGCTCCCTATGGGGCCACGAAACGTGTGAGGGGTGTGCCGAAATGGGTGCGGTGGGCGCATGGGAGCGCAGCCACTGGGGCCTTCGCTGGAGCTCCCCATGGGCCACGAAACGTGTGATGGGTGTGCCGAAATGGGTGCGGTGGGCGCATGGGAGCGCAGCCACTGGGGCCTTCGCTGGAGCTCCCTATGGGGCCACGAAACGTGTGAGGGGTGTGCGAAATGGGTGCGGTGGGCGCATGGGAGCGCAGCCACTGGGGCCTTCGCTGGAGCTCCCTATGGGGCCACGAAACGTGTGAGGGGTTGATGATGATGATGATGATGATGATGCTGATGATGGTGATGATGATGATGATGGCAGGAGGGAGGGGGCAGCGGGAGGAGGAGTGAACGCGGGGCGCTGTCTCTTCAAAACGAGGACCCAACACCACAGGATGGTTGGGAAATAGACTGGCGAAGGACCAACCAGATGCAATTGTGAGTACCGGTGTTGTGGGTATCGTCTTCGGTATCGTCTACGAGCCACGACATGCTACACTGGGCGGGGGAGACGCATGCATATTTTGCCACTGGGGCCTTCGGTGAGGTTCCCTATGGGCCACGAAACGCTGTACTGGGTGGGGGAGACGCATGTGGACACCGTCACAGGGGCCTTAGGTGGAGCCACCTATGGGGCCACGGCGCGCCGTGAAGGGTGGCGGGGACGCATGTGGACACCGCCAGTGGGGCCTTAGGTGGAGCTCCCTATGTGGCCACGAATCGCGGTGCTGGGTGGGGGAGACGTGTGGACACCGCCACTGGGGCCTCCGGCGGAGCTCTCTATGGGGCTACGAAGTGCTGTTCTGGGAGGGGAGAAGCACGTGGACAGCGCCACTGAGGCCGTAAATGGCATTTCCCATGGGGCCACGAAGCGCTGTGCTGGGTGCGGGGGCGCATGTGGACACCGCCGCTGGGGCCTTAGGTGGAGCTCGCCATGTGGCAAAGAAGCGCGGTGCTGGGTGGGGGAAACGCATGTGGACACCGCCGCTGGAGAATTAGGTGGAGCTCGTCATGTGGCCCCGAAGCGCTGCGCTGGGTGGGGGAGACGCATGTGGACACCGCCACAAAGGGTCTTGGGTGTAGCTCTGTATGGGGCCACGGCGCGCCGTGAAGGGTGTGGGAGACGCATGTGGACACCGCCGCTGGGGCATTCGGTGGAAATCCCGATGTGGCCACGAATCGCGGCGCTGGGTGGGGGAGACGCATGTGGACACCGCCACTGGGGCATTCAGTGGAGCTCCCTATGGGGCCACGGATCGCGGCGCTGGGTGGGGGAGACGCATGTGGACACCGCCACTGGGGCATTCAGTGGAGCTCCCTATGGGGCCACGAAGCGCTGTGCTGGGTGGGGGAGACGCATGTGGACACCGCCACTGGGGCATTCAGTGGGGCTCCCTATGGGGCCACGAAACGCTGTGCTGGGTGAGGGGGGGGGGGCGCATGTGGACACCGCCGCTGGGGCCTTAGGTGGAGTCCCTATGGGGCCACGAATCGCGGTGCTGGGTGGGGTAGACGCATGTGGACACCGCCACTGGGGACTTAGGTGGAGCTCCCTATGGGGCCACGAAGCGCTGTGCTGGGTGGGGGAAACGCATGTGGACACCACCGCTGAGGCGTTGGGTGGCATGTGGACACCGCCACTGGGGCCTTCGGTGGAGCTCTGTATGGCGCCACGGAGCGCGGTGCTGGGTGGGGGAGACGCACGTGGGCACCGCAACTGGGGCCTTAGGTGGAGCTCTTTGTGGGGCCACGAATCGCGGTGCTGGGTGGGGGAGACGAATGTGGACACCGCCGCTGGGGCCTTAGGTGGAGCTCCCTATGGGGCCACGGCGCGCAGTGCTGGGTGGGGTAGACGCACGTGGACACCGCCACTGAGACCTTGGGCGGGGCTCCCTCTGGGAGCACGAAGCGCGGTGCTGGGTGGGGGAGGCGCATGTGGACACCGCGGGGGAGATCTGGGGGGCGATCTGGAGGAGGATCTGAGGGCGGGATCCAAAGGACATCTGGAGGAAGATCGGGAGGGAGATCTGCGCCAGGATCCCGAAACAAAAACCTGGAGGAAGATCTGGGAGAGGATCTGGAGGGAACTCCAGAGAAAGATCTGCGGGAAAATCCAGTGCGAGATCTGGGGAAGACCTGGAAGAAGATCTGGAGAAAGTTTAGGGGAAGATCTTGAGGAAGATCAGGGAACATATCTGGAAGAAGATCTGGAGGATGATTTGGCGGGAGGTCTGGGGGAATATCTGGGGGGGATGTGATGGAGGATGCGGGCGAAGACCAGGGTTGGGGGGACCTGGAGGCTGATCGGAAGAACATGGATGAGCATAGGGAGGCATTTCAGGGGAACGATCTGGGGGAGCACAGGAGGAAGACTTGGAGGAGGATCCCGAAGAAGATCTGGAGGAATATCTAGAGGACGACCTGGGCGAACATCTGCGGATGCTCTGCGGGAAGACCAAAAGCTCTGGAGGAATATCTGGGTGTGATATGGAGGAAGATCTGAGGGAAGATCTGGAGAAAGGCTTTGAAGAACATCTGGAGGAAAACTGGAAGAAGATCCGGAGAAAGATCTGGACGAAGACCTGAAGAAAGATCTGGAAGGAAAATCAAGTGGAAGATCTGCAGGAAGATCTGACGGAACATCTGGAGGAAGATCCATTGTGAGATCTGGAGGATGATCTGCAAAAAGATCTGGAGGATGATCTGAGGGGCGATAATCAGAAGAAATAGTTAGAGAAAGATCTGGAGGAAGATCTGGGTGAGGATCCGGAGGGAAGATCTGGAGGAAGATCTCGAGGAAGATCTGGGGAAGACCTGGAGGAAGATCCGGCGGCAGATCGGGAGGAAGATTTGGAGGATCAGCGGGAAGATCCAGAGCGAGATCTAGGGGAAGATCTGGAGGAATAGCCCGAAGAGGATCTGGGGGGGTCTACGCGTTTTACAAACACACTTTTACAGTAGCATCGTCAATGTATCTAGCCGCCTTCACTGCATCCCTCGTTGCATGTCATTACCATTGTTTGGCTGCAGTTTCGGCTCGAGGGGTTTGAGAGGCGGGCAGCCCCGCCTTTTCTCGAGCCTTCGAGCGCACCAGCCTTTCAGGTGTTCGAGGCGCCCGCGCGCTCGCGGGCGATCGGGGCCCCGCTAGGCCCTGGGGCGAGGCCGCTGGCCCGTGCCCGCCGCGGCCGGCGGGGACACGGGCGTGGGCCACCCTGGGCGGCGGTCGCCGCCCCCTGCCGCGGGCGCGCTGCGCCGCGTGGCCTTGCGTCGCCACGGCGCGTGCTGGGCCTGTCGGGTGGGCCCTGGCGCTGGCGATCTTGGCCAGCGAGTGGGAGGCGCTCCTGCCAGGCCTGTGGGAGGCCAGCGCTGAGGAGGGGGAGAGCGACAGCGAGCCGCTCTTCGCAGCGCCCGCGGGGCGGGACGTCGAGGAGGAGCTGTTCAGGGGAAGTCGGCCGAGCTACATGGCGCCCTGGGCGCGGTGGAACCGCCTGCACCTGCTGTCGCAGTCGAAGCGGACTGGCGCGGTGCTCCTGCTGATCACCAAGGTCGGAGGGGCCAAGTCGACCGTCTGGACGGCGGTGGATCCGACGCAGCGGGTGGTGCTGGTGAATGTGCGGGACAAGAAGTTCGCGCTGAGCAAGCCCAAGCAAGGGGTCGTGTGGACGGAGCATCCTGGGCTCACCGAGAAGCAGAGGGACGCCGCGCTGATCGCCTCGGAGCGTCTCATAGCCCGTTCGGAGCTGAAGGAGGCCGAGGCACGTACGGAGAAGGTGAAGCAGGGCCAGAAGAAGAAGTCGAGCTCCAAGACGGCGATGGCTAGCTGGATGTTCAAGGGAGTGAGCACAGCTGCTGTGGCCGGCTGGAGCTACCGCACCGCTGGTGCGTGGGGCTCTGCGGCCTTCCTGGGGTGGCGCGTGTGGCGCTACCTGGAGCTTGGGTCGTGGTTGAGCAGCGGCTACCACACCATGAAGGCCGGCTTCCAGGCGTTCGAGGACCTGCAGTCCGTGATGGAGCTGGTCAGCGACATGTACGAGAACGGGGACCTGGAGAAGATCGCCTGCACGGTCGGTGGGATCGCGGTGGCAGGGTACATGATCTGGATGTACTACACCTACGGGGCCGAGGGCCGAGGTGACAGCTCGGACAGCGAGAGCGACAGTGACGACGGGGCGGCCATCATCGGGGGACGTGACATGACCGACAGCGACGAGGAGCCCGATGCGAAGGCCTTGTTCTCCGAGCTGGCGAGGGGCCAAGCGGAGCTGGCCTCAGCGGTGGTCGACCTGAAGGACCGCATGCGGGAGGAGGCCGAGGCCAGGTTGCCAGTGCCGCCCCCTGCTCAGGCGCCCGCTCGCCAGGCCACTCGCCGAGAGGAGTCCCCAGAGGGGGCTCGGACGCCTGGCGGGTCGGAGCCGAGTGGGGGCGACGTCGACGCCTTCATTCGGAAGCTGAACGAGCACGAGGGGGTCGTGGCCAGAGATTCGGCGAAGGCGACGGCGGGCTCGGCGACCCCTGTGAGCAGCAGCGGGAGCAGCGGCTCGTGGGAGAAGGTCGGCGCCGAGTTTGACGATCCCGTGAAGGACCAGATCGTGCAGCTGAAGCTGGAGTCCACCAACCCGAAGGACAGCCTGCTGACGGTGCTGCAGCAGTACCGGCCCGCGGTGGGCGGTCAGGTCGGCGGGGTCCGGACTCGGGTCGCGCCGACGGTGCTGGCGAAGCTCTACCGTGGAGGTCGGACGGCCCGTGTCGAGACGCAGGAGTGGCTTCGCAGCAAGGAGCTGCAGGGCGCGACGGTGGCGAACGAGGTGAATATGCTGGCCATGGTGCTGGACCGCATGATGACCTCGGGGGAGCACGACGCGCTGATCAATAGCCAGGCGTCGGAGCTGACCTGCTTGAGGCTCTACTCGATCTGGAAGGCCTACGAGCGGGTCCAGTGCAGGGCCGACTGGCAGAGGCCCAAGCAGCAGAACGGGGGCAAGTGGAAGTCCAAGGTCGACTGGAGTCTGGCGGAGGAGTACCTGAGGCTGGACGGAGATCGTGACAGCGAGAACCTGAAGGCCGATGAGGAGGTTCTGGAGAAGTAAAGCGCCGCGCGACCCTCAACAAGCACCTGAGCGCAGGTGGCGGCGGGGCAGGCGGCGCTGACGGCGAATAGGTTGCGGCCGGTGCGATCGTGGTAACCACTGGCCAAGAGCGCGCTACAGGCACCGCGCCACGCTGCTTGGAGGGGTCGGCTATCCCTCGCCGTCCGCCTCCCGTCGTCATTCTGGTCGGGTTCTTCGGGCGCCTGCTGGGCTGGGTGTTCATCGAGCGTGTCTGGGAGGGCTTCCCCGCCCAGGCGATTTTCGAGTCGGAGGAGGTCATCATCGACCTGTTCGAGGCTCCACTGCCGCAGGCAAGTCAACCAGTGCGTCGTGGTGCAGGACACCAGGCGGGAGCTTTCCCAGGCGTCGTGAATGGATCCTCGAGAGCGCGATCCGCTGAGATCCCTCCCCGACCTCCCCTTTCCACTGAGTACGAGGAGATCAAGTGCGGGTCTGAGTTCTGTCAGCCTGCGTGTTACGTGGAGGCGGGTGGGGAGGACGGTTTCGGCGATCAGGAGTATGGCTTCGGGCTGTGCGAGTGGCTGGCTTACTCCATCACCGCTGAAGACGGAGGAGGTGGCGAAGGAGAAGTGGACAGCGAGCAGCCCGCTCCAGAAGAGGATCGTCAGCGACATCTGGGACCGGCACGCCGCGCGGGCGGGCTGGGGCACCATCAGCGACGGCAGGGTGGCTCTTGGCCGCCTCGAGGAGACGGCGGGCAGCGGCTACTTCACAACGGCAAAGAAGATGGAGATGGGGAAGAAGAAGGTGACGAGATACAAAAAGGGGGATCTGTGCCCCCTTCGAGCTGGCCAAGTCTCCCTACCCACCCCGGGTACGGCGCCTCTTCGTGTCCAGGACCTCTCGGCTTGTGCAGGCAGCTATATCGACTTGTGCCAGAAGCTGATGATCAAGAGCCCTGGCGAGGTGGACTGGGAGCGATACGAGAGGACGAGGAGCTACTCGGACCCGGCGCTGAGAAGCAGGACCGAGAAGCTGGAGCTCCTCGCGCGCATGTACCAGGCGGGGATGCTCGACTACGTGAAGGAGGTGAGGGAGAAGGTCGGTCTGTTCACAGTGGCCAAGGACGTCGACCCCGACTCAGGGGTAGTGCTCAAGAGCCGCTTGATCTGGGACTGCCGGAAGGTCAACGTTCTTTTTCACGAGCCTCCGTGGGTGCCGCTTGGGAGTCCCGCAGGTCTGGCCCTGCTGGAGTTGGACAAGGTCATACTGCATGGGCGGCGGCTCTTCTCCTTCCAGGGCGACGTACCGGATTGGTTTTATCGACTGCACTGGGGCTCGGAACTGGCGGAGTTCTTTGTCGTGGAGGGCGTGTCGCCGCGGGAGCTGTACCAGTGCGGTCAGGAGAAGGGCCTGAGCTTCAGGGTGCCTTTGGATTCGGAGATCGGTCTTGGAGCAGCGAGCCTGGTGATGGGCTCGGCCTGGGCTGTCTTCTTGGCCCACACTTGTCTGGAAGCGAGCTTCGAGTCATTGCGGGCACCGAGTATTACCTACGGAAAGCCGACCCCAAGCTTTCGGAGCCCGACGTCAGCCACTCGACCTTCGTTGCAGCAGGGGGATCTCCCCCCAAGCGTGACCGAGGCGGTGGAGGACGGGACGGCCGAGGAGGTGGCGGCGACGCTCATCCTGATGCTCTATATCGACGACTACATTGGTTTTACTTTGAAGGGCCCAGGCGAGGAGGAAGACATCGCGAAGGACAAAGAGGAGGTG